>JACDOX010000194.1:648938-711021 GCA_014549065.1 Cardinalis cardinalis
TCCCACTGCTCTCCAAGCCCCCAAATCCCACTGCTCTCCAAGCCCCCAAATCCCACTGCTGTCCCAGCGCTGCCCCTCAGGCCCGAGAGCCAGGGCCCAGCCTGTGCCCGGGGCAGGGCGCCCCAGAGCCCCTTTGGCAGCAGAAGCTGGGAGGCTGCAGCCCCCGTGCARGGACTCCCCGGTGCCCAGAGGCTCTCAGTGCCTCCCCACTTGTGAGCTGGCTTCCAAGAGAAGTTTCCAGCCCGGCTCCTCACTGCCTTGGCAACCCCAGCTCCTCGCTATGATTCAGTTTTGTTTGCCAAAGGGAGGCTGGTCGTTTGTTCTCTCATCATACTGAGCTGCCTGGAGATGATTAACTTCTTCTTTTTAAGCCTCATTTCTCCCTCCATAACGTTTTTGGGAAATTGTTATTTATCATCCTCTAAAGCTGAAACGAAAAATGTATTGGATGATTTAAATATTTCATAGGTTTTTAAACACTGCAATGAAAAGGGGAAGAGGAAAAGTTTCTGTTTGATAGAAAATTCTGATTGTTGCCATATGACTTTTCCTTTGGGAGGGGCAGGATCCTTATGGAGRGAAATTTACATTGTTTTGGTTTCGTTAATGTCTCCCTGAAAACTATCAACAAAACAGCATCAAGGGCTTACTTGTATAAAAAAGTCAGAGGTTTCAGACAACAGACCTTTCAGATGTCTGAAAAGGAAATTCATTTTAATGCAACGTAAAGTTCAATATTCTTTAAATGAGAATCATGCAGGGATCTCCAGGACAGATTTCTTGATCCAAATTGTGCCTACTTTTGTAACAGTGCTAATTTTCACAACCCACCCCATTCTCATAACGGTAGAGGAGTTAATCAGACTACATCTGCCTAGATTTATTTTCACGTTCTCAAGGATATGTTATTAATTGAAAGCCTAATCCAGCTGACAGCCATTAAAGACACACAATAACATTATTCATATTCCCCTGTGAAGTTATATGCATGTCAAGTATTGAAGTAAGCACAGAAAACAATCACCTATGTAACAGATACACTCTAAACCCACATGAGCTGCYTATGAGACATTAAGACCTAAATCTCTTTAACAGATTTCTATGTGGCCTTAGGGTTTTTTCCCCCAACAGAAATCCAACATGCTACTACACTCAGGAGTGCACAATGCYTTCCAAGCTGTTTTCCTTTGCAAATCTCAAAACAGTAAAGGACAAGAAAAGTAGAGTTACTACTAGAAAGATGGAACAAATGCTCAAAAATCAAACAAAGTGAAGCTAATGTGATTCTTCTACATAAAGCAAGCATTCAAGACTAAAGTCTACCACATAACTTACTAACATGCACTGCATGTTGTGAAAATCTCCCTTACACGAGCTGTACAGACTAACAAGGAGGTATTATCCCCTTGGATTGTAATACACAAGCAAAAAGCTATTTCTAAAAGTAAATGGATAACACTCTTAACCTCCCCTGTGCCTTCTCCCAAATCAGGTCCAAGCTGAATTAATAATGAAGCTTCCAGGACAGAGAGAAAAGTCCTTTTCTTTCAATATATCCATGATGTTATGGTTTTCATGTTTTGTTGCCTAGTTGGGCTTTGTGTTTGTTGGCTTTTCAAATTTTTTTCTTTATTTTTACAATTTCCAAGTCAACAGAGGATTTCAAGTTAGCTGTAATGCCATTTATCTGTTCCTAAAACCCTATCCAAGTTTAATGATAAATTTCAGTCAAGTGAAGAAATTCTATCACTGCTCATCATTTACTGCATTAGTGTAAGCATTCAAAAACCCACAGCACACCATTCCCCATGCCTGATTCCAAAGTCAATAGGAAAGCTCATGAGAGGAGCAACTGCAAAGGCTTTGGGTSATTATGCACTTAAATAAAGACAGGCAGAAGTCTATGGGGAAAAGAAATCTATAATCCAGCAAATCTATGATCTTTCTTCTCCTTTGAGCTCATTTTGAGCAGATCACCTGGCAGCTGGCTGAGAGCTGCCTCTCCTGCATCTCCTGATGCTACAATCTGCTAGAGGGTCCCTTCATCACCGTCTCTGAGTACACCTTTTATCTAGTGATTATTTTGGACAGCACTGCTGGTCCAAGGGCGATCACCAGCTCAAACAGAAGAGCTGATGGAAGAACTTGCCAAGAAAAGAAAGCTCTGCCTGTCCTCAGGGCAGGGAGGTACCACCAGCATGGAAGGTTMGTCAAACAGGAGCTCAGGAAAGCARCTGAAKCTTCAAGGTGATCTCTCATCACACTATCAGAGATAGAGAATTAACTTCTTTTCTTAAAAAAAAAAAATAGGACAACTTCTAATACCCAGACACTGCAGTATGAGAACTGACAAACAGCATGCTTTGACAAGGTGACAAATATATATTGATTGTTATTTAAAATATCAGCAAAAAGTTCTTTAGCCACATTTTCCAGTGACACATGGACTTTTCAGAGATCAGAAAATATGGCAAAATTGATTAAATTCCTTTATGTGGGGTTCTGGAGTCCAGCAGCTTAATTCTATCAAAACCAAAGGAAAACTAGCTAAAATTAAAAGCCTTGAAAGGCTGCAGAAGGTCCTTTGAGGACATACTCAAGCAACAAGGCATCTAAGGCCGATTTGGAACTCTGCTTGGAGAGCTGCTCAGCAGCAGTGGACACTTAATTACATGTTCAGAGGGGAATTTATTACCTTAACTGCCTCAGCCACGTCACAAGTGTGAGGAAAGAAGCCAGTACAAGCAATATTCCTTTTCCTAGATGTTCTTGACCCCAGCTCTTTTTAGGCTCAGATTCACTCCAGGTTAGACTTGCCAATAAAGGGAGGAAGAAAAGGTGGGAAAGGAGAAGAAAAATCAATCCCATGTTCCAAAAGCTCCACACAGAGGCTGTAACTAGAAGTGAATAACCTGGAGCTCTCCTGCAAGAGTCGTTGACAGTTAACTGCTGTCAAGGAAAGCTTTCACTGAGGTCCAGGGAGTGGGCATTACACCACCTGGGAGCTGAATCATCATCTGTGGAACTCGAGTGCACCTAATAAGGACGAGCTCATTGTAATAATGCAATCTGACAGGCTGACATTCCCTATTACTGACTTTTGAGGTCACCAAGTGAATTTTTACATAGCTGGGTTTTCTCTTCCATGGTCTGTTACTATATTAATTAAGAGGTAAATATATACTAATTCAATATATACTAGTTAAATAAGTGGTATATTAATTAATAGATTAATTAAGAGACCATTCTTCCATGGTCTACATAACATTGAGTGCTAAACCTCTACCACACACTGATTTCTACTGCTGGTGTACCTGAATTACACCAATGGTGCTAAGTGATCAAAAACTGCAGAAGCAGCTTCAGAAAGCACATGTTCCAAAAATTTTTTTGTGTGGGAAAGCAGCATAATTTACATCTTTTATGAAGACAAGGTAGCATCAAAGTGCCCAAACAGAATACAAGATTGCCAAATTCTGTTGTGTCACAACCAGAAAAAGAACCCATGCAGCACTGTTAATAGACAAATATGATTCTGTGGCATTATTTTAATTCATCCCTCTATCTGCAGATGATTCAAGCAGTTAATGCTTCCAAAAAGCCCTCAATTAAACTTATAAACTATGAAAAACTTGTCATCATGATGCCAAGAAAATAATGCCCCACATTTTGGGGCTGAACACAACACCTGAATCCAACTCCAACACTAAAGCATCTCAAACATTTGGGAATCCAACTGCCCTTCAGCTAAGCCTAAATTTTACTGAAATATCTAAAAGAAGTTTGGAAATTGTGAGGTGTAACTGACTGAAGCTGATTGTTGCATGGCACTGATGCTCAAAGAAAAAAAGGATTATTACACCTCAGTGAGTCAATGGAAGGAAGAAACCTCTTTCATATGTGTAGGGAATGTGTATTTTACATGTGTACAACAGGAGAGAATGTAAACAGGAGGTCTAAAGAGCACCAGAGGAAAGCTTTTGAGCAGCTCTGTTGAGTAATTTACTCCCCACAATGCTTGGTGTGAGTTAACACTATCCAAAATATCTGAAGCCAGTGCAAAAGAATTTCAGCCTGGGCTATTTCAGGCTCCTCCTGATCTTGTACAAGTTTTGAAGTCAGTGAAAAGTCATCATATTCCACAAATACTGAAGAAGTCTGAGAGCACCATCACAACCCATGACTGAGACAAAAATAATCAGTAATTTTATGGAAAGAAACTGATGCTTAAAATGGGTTTATTACAAACATTTCTTTATGTGTCAAGGTTTCTTTGTTRCAGTTCATGTTCACAGGGACTCCTCTACCAGCTATTGAAGACCACASCTGAAACAGAAGAAACACTGCAGAGCTGCCAAGGGATTTCTAAGCTGCCAACCAGGTGCTTGTTCCAGACTGCAAATGAACTCCATCTCTGCTGTGGTGGGATCTGCACTCAGCCACACTCCCCTCTCCCCACTTACTTCTCAGCAAGGAAATTTTGGTTTTTCCCCATCAAGTTCAGGCTGAGCGCTTAGTGGCTGTTCTTATGACTCAGAAACATCCACCTGCTCAGAAGGAATCGAGACATCCATGGAATTTGGCATAAACCTTCACGATATGAATGTGTGGTAGTGTTCAGTCACACAAGGAACTGAAATGAACATTTTCTACTGGAGGAAGGTCCACCAGCAACCTCTCCAGCAAAACCTGCCTCTCTGATCTGAGTTTCTTTTCTTTTGGACATGATTTTGTGAAAGCTGGAGCCTTGAAGGACTCTGATCTGAGTTTCTTTTCTTTTGGACATGATTTTGTGAAAGCTGGAGCCTTGAAGGACTCTGATCCGAGTTTCTTTTCTTTTGGACATGATTTTGTGAAAGCTGGAGCCTTGAAGGACTCTGATCTGAGTTTCTTTTCTTTTGGACATGATTTTATGGAAGCTGGACCCTTGAAGGACTCCACAGCTTTCCCATGGGATTGCTGGCCAAACAGAAACCTGAAACTCAACATAAATGTTGTTGCTTTAAAAATACTAATATGGAAAGAGRGGAGGGGGTGTGTGTAGAAGCTAAAACCAAAAGAGGAACTGAATAAGCCTTTCTGCAACGAGGCAAATATCATCTTATTATCTATAAGCGATACAGCATCAGGTAAACAATCAGGTAAAAGGCATCAGAGTGTTTCACACTGCTCAAAATTAATTTCACACAAAATAACCTGATTGTTTCATGTCAAAAACTGATCTTTGCAAAAGGTTCTATATGATCCACACCACTTTACTCAAACCCACAATAAAACAGTTTTACCATTCCACGAAATGAAAGTTTTCCCATTTGAAATAGTTACATGCCATTACTGGGACCATGAAATCATTTATTTGGCAAGAACAAAGGAATTKAATATCTTCTAAACATTAGCTGAAAACTAAAAAGTGGACTCCACTGATCTGACCAGTGGCTGGGGCAGATGAGTAAATTTAGCTTATAAAAAGACAAAAAAAAAAATCACTCCTAGCTCTCCAGATTTCTTGTTTGGCACTCACATCACCACCGCCCATATTCCATCTATCTTCCCACCTCCAGCTCAAACCACCTTCATTCCAGAGAAAAAAAAGCTGTTGTTTTATGCAACAAAGCTATAAAAAAATCTTGAATTCATTTGATAATATCCTGGCGTTATCAGGCAGTAACTCCTAAACTTGGACTAAACAGACCAGGAAAAAGCAACAACTGACCTCCAGAAATTCAGCCTTGTTTCCTRCAGTCTGATGTTTTCTGAGCACTAAGCTTTTCTGTTTTTGCAGGTGCCACAAACAACGAGGTGCATTTACTATTTACTCTAAGCTTCTCCTTTCCCTTCAGTTTTCCTGATTTTAGTTGGTGGATGTGTTCACCTTGACTCCTTCCTCGAGGTCCCACCTTCCTGACCACAGCAGGACACTGAATTTCATTGTATAGGTCCTGCTGGGCTGTATAAGATGAACCAATGAAAAAACACCACAATGTGCATCCCCAAAMGGCAGAAAAAACCAGTTAAAGAAATCCTGAGGTCCCTGAAAAAACCAATATAGGGACAGGCTGATATTTTCTCTTCACAGACATGGTCATTCTTGACATTACATCTCTTTTAATGCATTTGCAATGTTTTTCTCCCTGGAACCATTCCTCTCTTAGATTTAGGATAGAAGAATTTAGGAGTAACTTGAAAGAATCCTAATAATTAAATAGCCAAACATCATTTAAAGGAAAAGAAGCCTTCAGCTTATTCTTAAAATACRATTATTATTAAAATACAATAAAGGTCTCCATGCTTTTTTCAGCTCCCTCRGAAAACAGTATTTCTAAATCAAAGCTTTTCTGGCAGGCTCACATAATTTTGGTTCCAAAGACAGGATAAGATTTTCACTTTTAAAAGAAATGGCTTACAGGCTGACTGCAGCTTTAACAAGAATTTTCAACTTCATAAACACGGTGAGTGTGTGACAAACACACTAGAATGTGCATGAGTCACTTCCTGGGACAGCTTTATATATTAATTATAAATATCTATCAACTTCATTGAAGGAAGTTGTTTTCTCCTTGTGTTTGGCCACCACTTCTACACTTAGTGGAGAGTGTTTGAGAGACTCATCCTTAGAGCTGGGCATCTCAAATATTCCTGGAACTCTGGTAATTTCAGACCACGAGGATATCAAAGTTGCAAGAAGTAGAAATCCTTTAAAGTCTCCCAGTTTGAWAGGTTTCAAGTACCATTTCAGACCCAATCAGCTTCTGCAGATTGACTGCTGATAAATTACCACCTCTCTGAATAGCAGAGACTGCTGGCTTGTGAAGTTTATTTTTAACTGATAGTTAACTTTAACTTGCAGTTATATTTTAATTTATAGTTATTTAAAATTTAATTACCATCATGTCACTCAGAGCTTTGTACCGGCTTTCTTTTTTAAATGGTAGACATAAATCAGTAAAATAAATTAAATGCCACTGACTGCTACATAGTTATACAGCAAATTAATGAAATCACTCAGGAGTACACAGGTAATGTAGGCATAAATAATACTGAATCCAACAAGTGGGGCAAATGTGCCACCAAGCCTGTCGTGCAGCCAGGGGGTACACCATGAAAGACTGCTCCCTCCTCATTTTGAGCAGCAGCATCCTCACCAACCTCAGTCATGAATTCACGTCTCAGCAGCTCTGCTGCCCTGGCCGTGGCTCTTTTCCCCTGGTTTTCAAGCAGCTATTTTGATGGCACGCCAGGCTTGTTCTGTGCTCTCTCTTTCAATAAATTAAAAATCACCTTTGCACCTCTTGGATTAATGCAGATGCTGTGCAGGGGGAAAAAGCCTCTAGACCAAAGCAAGCAGATGTTAAAGAACTGTGATTCTTTAAGTTTAAACAGAAAAAAAGAGTAATTCTCTACCCCCCTAGCGAAGAAAAAGAAGACCTCTGTTCCCAGAGATGAAAATAACTTTTACCTTTGAACAACTCACCTTTAAAACAGTACCCCATAAGTTAACACAACCCATAAACACAACTATGAGGAAAAATTGTAGAAACTAAAAAAAACCTTCATGATTACAGATTTCTCTGGGCAGCTGCTGTTTGTGAGAAAACCATGACAAAACTGGGGGTTTTCTACTTATGGAGAAGTCTCCATGACGTTAACAAGACATTAATTTTAATTAACATTAATTAACATTAACCACCACAGCAGCCAGAAAGATTTCCACACTTGAAGGCTGAGTTTTGGAAAGCCCACATTACTCCCTGAGGACTTTGGAGGACTTTTCCTGGAGCTTTCTTGCCTTTGTGGCTGCCACTCGCAGCCCAAGCTTGTGTGGAACAACCTTTCTTTCCAGGCATTCTCTCACCTAGCCCCACAAAGCCAAGGTGGCAAATGTACCCTGACTGAGAGCTCTGAGTAACCCAACAGCCACAGCACACCCAGGCTGTCACCCCCTAAAGCAAAAGCCTTTCCTCTAAATCTCTGCTGATCCAATTCACAGGCTATAAACAAATGTACTGAGTTCCAGGAGCAGCAAGTTTCCAGRGTGAAACAAAATAAAATGAAGAGTTTTCTGAATAAAATGACATTTTATTTTGTATTTCACTCCTTGTGACCAGGGGTCTCTTTTCTGAGTGCCAGGAATATGAACCCTGGCATGCTAACAGCATCCTGAAATGGATATTGCAGCTAATTCCTGGCTATGTAAATAACCTGCCCACTTTGAGGTTGACGGGTTGATTTGTTTTTCCCCTCCTAAAAACGTGATTCAGTCCTACTGCTCAGTGTTAAACAGCTTCTGAGTTTCAGCAGCGAGGTGCTGCATGTCAGGGGTGGATGGAGTGATCCTTTTATATCAATTAGCAATTACTGCAAAGTGCTTTGGGGTGAAATGCCACAAAGGATTAGAACTTCAAGGGAAGAATAAGCAGCAGGAGCACATGAACTCATAAATGGCATAGATCCTATTTTATGTAAATTGCCCTAGTAATAAAGAATGAGCAAAAGGTCAGATAAATACAGAAAATGACATATAAGCAGAGTGGTCTCTAAATAGAACATTTTCCCRTGCTTTCCCCAGTACCAGGGTGTCTCTAGGCCAATAGCTCCCTCCTCTGAGCATCTGCAGCATTCAGGACAGCAATATTCTCCAGTTTCACCACCCTGCGAGCTCATTTCATTCCAGACTAACGTAGTGGGAGCCCATAAAACCCATAAGAGGAGAATGAAAATCTCTCTCACATTTAGCAACGGCACAAACCCAAAACTCTTCTCTCCCCAAGGCGTGCACCTGTGCTCCCTGCACACATCTAATGCCAGGAAWTTCACTGCTCCTGGACCAATTTTACACTTGAGTAAGGAATCTGGACAGAGTAAAGGCAAAATCTAAACTGCATATGAAGGCTGGAACACCTCAATAAAGTAACATCATAATACGTATTTGGGCAGCTTTGCAATTCAAGATGTTATAGTTGCTAAAGAAAATTCCTATCTTGTTTCTGCATTTTCAAATCGTAATCTTTCATTAGCTCCAAGAGACAAATCACAGTACTTCATCCAAAATGTGTAAAAGGAAAACAAAAAAATGGATCGTTTATAAAAAAATAATTMATTTGTTCTGCCACCAATACACCAGACCTACATTTCATTAAACAGCAGCARAAAGCTGAAGTGAAAAAATTTTACTGTTCCTACCTGGAATTAGAAAGCCATGGAAATTAAGAATTATCTGACTAAARTCTGACCAAGGAAAGCAGGAAAAAATATACCTAGCAAAGACACAGCAAGTCACGTTCCTATTTTAGTGATACATTCAATATTCCAGGTAAGAATGATGTATCATATACAATTAGCAATATGACTTTTACAGCACCAATACTTCATATACCAGCTTTTCTAGTTTGYGTTTATCCTAACAGAACTTCTCACTTAACACCCAAAAAAATGACATATAGATACAAAAATTATACCTAAACCTTAGTGGAGCATTTTAAAGTAGTCCCCAAGCATGCAACAAAATTCTCCATTAGTAGCATRCTAAATAATTTTATTTGATTGTAGCTTTCTAAGCGACAATCACTACAGTTAAAACTCCTCAAAATCTGTAAAATAAACTAATTTTCTTTGCATTTCTATGCAAAARCTGACCCAATGCCATTCAGCCTGATTTCCAGGCAGTGCATATATACAATTTCTACATCATTAACTCGAATTCCTATGTATCCAAATGTCTTGCAGTTCTGCTGGCTAAGCATTAGTTCAYTCATGGTGTTAAAAATGCTACCTTTTCTACAGATATTTTACTTGTTCAGTTATGAAATGCACAGATACTGCAGCTGAAAGAAAAAAAATAACCAGCATGCCAAAATCCCTTAAAACTACTACTCCTGGGGATTCAAATTTGCTCTTTTTATTTGGGTAGGTTCAAACTGATACCTAAAAAAGGCAATTATCTACTTGTGCCTATATTTATATTTTATAAATACTTCTGTTTAAATATATTTTATGTATTACATTTTTAGTTTTTTACTAGAGTTTATATTTATATATATGGTATATGGTATTTATTTAATTCAACATAACTATAAAATTGCAACACAGTCTTGCAATATCCTGTCTGCACATGAAACAGCTATGAAAGAAAAGGCAGAAAGGGAAAAAAATCATAAATGAGAAAGAGCAATCTCTTTCTAGAGCACAAAACAGAGTCAGCAGATAAAAATTYCCCAATTCTTTCAGAGGCTGACTATATTAGCACAAATTGGAAACTAGTCCTCCTATGACTTTTCTTAATTGTAAATCAGGTAATACTTCCCCCTGACCTYGGAGATGCTTCATTTGTTAATATTTATAGGCATTCCTCTGGATTTGATGATAACAAAGCCCTGAAGAAGCTTTCCACAGGCAACATTTCCCATCCAAATATTGCAGCACAAATATTTCTTAACAAAAATCTGGACTACAAGCCTCAAACACAGACCAATTATTTGGTTTCGCTGAGTGCTTAACGCTGACTTGAGSTGGAACTTGTTGAATGCCAAAGAGATGTCTCCAAAATCAGTATTACTGCATGGGATGCTGGAAATCATTGGAATTTAGGTGTTGGAATTTAGGTGTGACAAGCATTCCCTGTCCCAGCACTGCTGCCCTGCGCTGCTCTCTGCGCCATCGCCCAGCTCCTGCCTCCTGCAAAGGCCCCCAAAAGCTGCAGGAAATGTTTTCCTGGGACAGGAAGCCAGGGAAGCCCTGCTGGCAGATGGCCTGGGCAAGCTTCAGCCTCTGGCCCTCTTTCTGCGTTTATTCTTCAGGTCTGAAATGTTCACACATTTCATGGAACCTCCAACAAGCTGACCAAGCCAAACCTCAGAACAAGTCATGTCTTAAGAAGCAAGATGCACCAGTTGAAAGCAAATTGCATTAAAAAAAAACATTTGTAAWGTGTCCAGACTGCATTCTCTTGCTCAGGTACAAGTGAATTTAAAAAAAACAAAAAACAACACTTTTTTTAACACAAAGTTCACACAGAAGGGTTTTAATATCTCATCAGCATCAGATAACTTCTCCCTCAATTTTCTCTACTATGCCAATTTATGATATTTAAATGTGTTAATCTTRGATTATATGTGAACCAGCAATTTATATTGTTAAGTTGTGAAGCCTTCAAATACACTTCTGAGTTTGGAAAAGCTTCTGTAGGTRAAATTGTTCTTGCTGACTTCTTTAAGTTCTGCTTTTGATAAAAAAGTGGAACTGCAGTAGCACAAGAAATAAAATAGTGTCCAAAATATTTGGCATATTATGAAAAATAAAAAGAGTTGATTTATGATGTAGCTTCTGTTAATTTCTGCAATTCTTAATAACCAATCCCAGCTTTCCATTGCATATTTTTTCATTAAATATTTGAGAGCTCATTAGCTGCAGCTGATACCAAGAGAACACCAGTAAAACTCCCAGATTCTGACTCCTTTCCTAACTGGCTGATTAAAAGTWATGTAAACAGTAAAACAAGCAAAGAGTTATACACGAAACAAACCAGGAAATCAAAGAAAAGTCAAGATATCACTGTGCAGAAAAACAATACAGAAACAAGGCAGCAATTTCATTTACAGGAATTTTGCTCCATTATTGGAAGAGCAAGGAGACTTTTAAATTTTCATATCCCAGTTAAATAATCRACCTTCAGACCACCAAAAACCTGCACCACATCTCACACAGTTGCTATGGCAATTCTTCATTTACAATGAACAAAATAAAGTGAGCAACCAGCACAGCCTCTGTGTTCAGCAAACAGCACACCTGCAGGTTTGATAATGTGTATATACCCAAAAMACATAGTATATCTATAAAAACATATCGTATAGGGTTTTCAGGTGTATACACTCTACCTACAAAAAATATATAGTCTATATCTATAAAAACATATTGTCTATATCTATAAAAAAMCAGTTTAACATAAAAGCATAATGTATACATAAAAACATAGTATATACCTATAAAAATATAGAGTATCTATAAAAACCAGATAGTGTATATATAAAAACATATAGTCTATGTCTTTGAAAAACATAGTATATACATAAAAACATAGCTTATGTCTATAAAAATAAATAGTATAAATAAAAACAGTATATATAAAAAACATGTATATATAAAAAACATGTATATATATAAACCATAGTATATACATAAAAACTTATAGCATATATAAAAATATATAGTCTATATACATAAAAACTTATAGCATATTTAAAAACATATAGTCAATCTACAGAAAACCTATCTATAAAAAATCTATATGTATAAAAACAATCTATACATAAAAACATTCTACTATATACATAAAAACATACTATATATCTATAAAAATATATAGTATATGTAAAAACACAGTGTGTATATGTAAAAACACATAGTGTGTATATGTATAAAGCTAGTAGATACATAAAAAGCTTACTGTCTATCTACAAAAACCATATTATATATAAAAACAGTCTATATCTATAAAAAAATCTATACATAAAACATATATATACACGAAAAGCATAGTTTATACATAAAAACGTACTATCTATATAAAATATATCGTATATATAAAACCGTATAGTGTATATCTATAAAAACCGTATAGTGTATATCTATAAAAACCATATAGTGTATATCTATAAAAACCATAGAGTGTATACCTATAAAAACCTAGTATACACATAAAAAACTTATAACCTATCTATAAAAACGTATAGTCCATCTACAAAAAACATAGTGTAATATATAAATATATAGTTTATACCTATAAAAACATAGTCTATACATAAGWACATATAGTGTATATATAAATAACATATAGTATACTGTGTATATGTATAACATAACGTGTCAGTCCACCAAAACCAGAGCTGGGAATTTCTCAAGTCTTCAGCTGCAGGTGCCCTTACCCTGCTCCCAAACCCTGTTTAAGGCTTGTAAATCATCCCCAGTAACCTGCTCCAGGGGTGATCCCACACAGCATTTTGCAGAGTTCATCTCAAGCACTGAGATTTGTCTTTCCAGATGAAAACCTCGTCCTGTGGTGTCCCTAAAGCCCRGCTGATGGCATTGCCAGCTTGCCTTTGTGCCCCCTGTCCCAAACCCTGCCATGCTGCAGCACAGTGCAGCTGATGATGAACAGCGCTCCACACCTCAATTATTTCTACTTGTCCCTTGATTTGGCCCTTGAACAGCACTCCACACCTCAATTATTTCTACTTGTCCCTTGATTTGTCCCTTGAACAGTGCTCCACACCTCAATTACTTCTAATGGTCCTCAGCTTGCCTGAACTGAATTTTTGGAGAGAAGGAAAAGGGATCAGCTGCTGGAGTGACTGAAGTCAAGTCACTACACTAAAATATTAAAAATTTAGCACAAACCAATCCCTGTTTATGCAGTCAGCAAAACTGCCTGTATTTCAACCATGTCAGCAATGCCTGGGGAAGAATCCCACTTGGGTGTCTTGAGAAGCATGAGGAGAGCAGAGAAAGATCAGAARGGTGTTTCTATCTCCCACAGATCACCCTTTTCATTACAGCATTTATAAATTATTTCTCTTTAACTACATGGTTACAAATAGAAGTACACAACACACATAAATGTACACATGATGGTCCAATAGAGCTGTGTTTTATAAACAGAAGTTGGGCCTCAAAAGCTTTTTAATTCCTCTAAATATCTTCCCTCTGGATCCCCTCTGTCAGCTACTCAGGGAAAGGGGCAAAGGGAAAGGGGGCAAGGGAGCAAAGAGAAAGGGGGGGATGTTTGCATCCCGTGTTTTCTATCACACAATTAAAAATTATTGGTACTACATTATTATTTTTATTAATTTTCAATTTTTTTATTATTTTATCTTTAGTACTGTATTGTTTTAGTACTTTATGTTATTATTTTTTATTTTAATTATTTGGTTTTATTATTAACTATTTGCATTTTTATTATTTTATTACTAATTCTATTATGAATATTTTGTTAATAACTTTATTATTTTATTATTTTATTACTAATTTATATTTAATATTTTATTATTTATTTAATAATTACTATATATTTAATTTTTTATTATTTTATTACTAATTCTATTATTAATATTTTATTAATTTTCTATTCTTAAACTATTTTATTGATAATAAAGTAACTCCATTGTGTTTTATATAATAAATATATTTCTAATATATAATATATATTAATATAAATATATAAAATATAAAAATGATATATAAAAATATATAATATATGTTACTATACAATATCTGTTATATATATAAATAATATATAAAATAATATTTTACATAATGAATATTAATACAATATAATAACTTCATTATGTTTGTATAATATAATAACTTCATTATGTTTTATTTTTACTATTATTTTATTATTAATTTTAAGCAGGAATTAATTTTTTATAATTACTAGCCCTCCTCCCCAGTATATTCAAATTTTAAAGCCAAGAATTTTTGGAAGCAACAGGCATTCATTTTCAAAGATTAAGACAAGAACAACCCAAATCTGTTTATTTCGGTTTAGTTTTTTGGTTTGGTTGGAGTTTTTTGAGGGGTGCTTGTTTGGGTGATTTTCCTTGGTCTATTGGGGTGATTTTGCTTGTTTGTTTGAGTTTTTAATTAAAATTCTTGGATATAGACATAAAAATGTTGGCCACCTTAGAGGCAAACAGGGCAAAGGAAAACAAAGAGAATATCCYGTCAGATTTGTATCTAAGTATTGAAGAACATTACATTTTCCTTTGTCCTTTTGCTTGTAAGTCTCAGTGAAAAATGTTTTTTGGGGTTTTTTTTAATACTGCAAATATTAAAAATAATCCAAAATACGATCGGAGAAAAATGAGATTAAACTCTGAGAACACAAGGCACCAACTCAGAAGCCTGGGAAATCAGAGGCTGCATCAGCAACGCAAGGAGTGGAAATCTCTCTCAGAAAATGGAGAAAACTGATGGGAAGCCTGGGTGGGAAGAGGCAAGCAGCAACTTGCTGTTCAAATCCCTCCAATGCAGACAAGGGGGAGCTGCGATCTCCCGCAGGATTCTCCTGGAGGTCGCAGAGCTGTGAGCAGGAGCTCTCTCATTCCTGCCTCGGCTGCTGAAATGCTGCCGCGGTTTATTCAGACCTGTTTTGGAGATGGGTAAAGCGATGCCATCACATGCTGCTTATTGAYTGCTCCCACGAGACTGCTCTCTGCTCGTCTAGAAACTGAATTATCCTCAGCGCTCTCAGAATGCTGCTTCTTCCAAAACCTGCCACTTAACAATTCAATCACCCCAAATGAAAAACAAACACTGAGGCCATCRGCTTGGTGCCTGTGTGCCTGTTACCACAATTCACAGGTGAAAGTTTTCTTTACAGAATCACTGAAAAATTTAGGTTGAAAGGGTTTCCAAAAGATGCTTGGTCCCGTCCTCTGGCTTGCCCAGTCTAACTTTGTGTCCTTCCAGGGACAGAAACCTTACACATTGTCCCTCCCTACATTCCAGTGTGAAGTTCTCTATCTTTTCAGGCATTTTATTCTGAGAAAGTAATTTCTAAAACTCTTTTGGGTCCTTCAGAATTTAATAAACCCCTATGCAGTAAGAATAAAGGATAATTTACACTATTTCACTGGTTTAACTAAGAACAATGGAGGGTTTTTTAAAATATATATATACCTATACACATATTTACAAAGTGGAAACATTAACTWGTGAATAGAATATACATATCAGTACCTATTAGAGCTATTGTGCCACCCTATTTTCAAATTATTAAAACTAATTGTATTAAATGATGTCTCAAATAGCATAATGATACCTTGTAAAAAAMATCATTGTTTGATCCAAGATCCAAATGAAAGGGAACAATAAATACCTAACATTTACTCTTCACTTCATTTTCTCAAGTTTATTTTTTTTCACTGCAGTAGAGAAGTTACTAAGCCTGAATCACAAATATTTAGAATTTTATATATTAAAAATTCAATCATAAAGCTCCACCAAGTGGAAATCCTTAAAACTACACTAAGCAAATTCATGAACAAAAATTCATATTTTAATTATAACCAATATTCAAAAATCCAATAWATTCAATGAATAACAAATAGGCTGCCCATGCCTATAACTCATCATTTTTACCAGTGTACACTAGTCACACTATTGATTGGGGTTGGAGGGAAGAATAACTTCAACATCATTAAGATATTTAGTTTTCTCTCTGCCTGGATCTGCTCCTTTGAAACATTCATTTTGTTATGTCCAGCGCAGCCTAAAACGCTCTCTTAACRCTGATTTGGCTTTTCAAAAAACTCACCTGTCTGACTTGCTGAAATTGCTTCGGGAAACTTCCATTTCCCCTTCTTAATAAGCAGTTGGAGTTATTTACACAAATGAGCAGGCATTGCCATCTTAGGCAGCATAGGACTCTCAAACCAATGTAGTTTGTTAAATGCTTTGCTCTCTCTCCCTATTGAAATATTCATCATCTGTGTAATTTTAACAGCCTGATAAGAACTGTTAAAAGCATAGTTGTGCTGCCCAGCAGGTAGTGCCATTTTTAATGAAACCATAACTGCCATAAATAAATCATCGGCTCATTTATTATTCAGAGTGTACCTCGACTTCCATAAGAAAATTTATTTCAGTGTGGGACTGCAGAACATGCCACACCGCTCTCATCCAGTAATAGAATGAGCAGAGATGTTTCAAGCTAAAGTTTGGTTGTGGTGTTTGTGAGGTCCYGAGGATKAAGAGGAATTGAGAATGTGACTCCATATTCTCAGAAGGCTGACTTGTTATCTTRYGATATTATATTAAAGAATGCTATACCAAAACTATACTAAAAGAGAAAGGATACAGACAGAAGGCTTGGAAGAATGAGAATGAAACCTCGTGACTGACTCCTCAGGGTCCAACACAGCTGATGGTGATTGGTCATTCATTAAAAACAATTCACATGGAACCAATCAAAGATGCACCTGTTGGTGACCAATGTCCAAGCCACAATCCAAAGCAGCAGAACTGGGAAAAGCAAATGAGGTAATATTGTTCTTTCTCTGAGGCTTCTCATCTTGCCAGGAGAAGAAATCCTGGCAAAGGGATTTTTCAGAAAATAGGACAGTGACAAGTTTGGTCTCAGAACTCTTGAACTTGACTAAAGCACAGAATAAGGATTTCTTTTTATTATTTTTTTTTACATACAGAATTCAGAGGGATCCAAACCCACTTGGCATATTTGGTAGCACAATGCCTCTCCCAGAGCGCAACAGAAATGMGAACTGGTACCTGGATTTTGAAAGGTATCTGTGAGGATACATCCCAATGTATCTGTGAGGACATTCAATATTTACCACCTACCACATGCCAGGAGCCTGTTCTCCCAGCACAGTGTGGGTCACTGCCTGCAGTCAGAGCCCAGCACGCAGTTATCAGCACAGTCACTCGGTGTGCTTCACACAGAGCAGAATCCAAGAGCCACAGCCACTTTGGGAAGGCCAAACGCCATCACAAATCAGTGCATTAACATGCACTGCAGACCACATCAGCCTTTTGACGGGACTGGCAGCCACATTTACTAATACAGATGTAGCTTTGCTTGGCTCAGTCCTTTGCCTCTGCTTTGGTTTTGCGTTTCCTTGCCCTGGCTTTGTTTTCCAGCCCTTAGGTTCCCACAGCCATAGATGGAGAGGAAAGAAATTAGATACTGCTCCCTTWCCATGGAGGGGAAGTGTTTTCTACRCTGCCACTCTCTAGACAACACGTGGACCTTCAAATGGTGAATAATAAATGACCCAATTAACTACAGGTGATGCCTTAGGATTTAGCTTTTCTGTTTTTCAGATCCTGCACTGCTTTGGTGCGTAACTCTGAAACTCCATGGCCTCTCAGCTGCTGCTCTCCCATTTTATTCAGACAGCACAATTCCTCTCTTGGCCTGAAACTCAAGGACACCTCATTGTCTCAGGYCCCCAGAGRTGTAAACAGCAGTGAAYTGGGGGGGACAGACTCAAAATAAATYATTTCATTACCTGAAACTGTAAATTGGAGGACTTATCTCCGATAYACTGTTGGACCAAACTTGCAACTGCATGAAAAACTTGTGACTGTCCCCCATCCCAGAGGCTTCGTACTGCCCGAGGTGAAGCCATTAAAGGCCGTCAATAAATAGTCACTTTTATTCTCTTAATCTTGTCTAGCCTCTGTTTCAGGCAGAGGCATCCCAGGTTATTCAAAATAACATCGCTGCAAAGCTAAATCCTGGCAAGGGAGCCCATGCGCAGAGGAATAAAGCACTGCAGGAGAATTAAAAATAACCAACACAGTTATGTGGAAAGCAGAGCTTGGCAAATGTTTAAAATACTGAGAAGGTAACAGGGCTGACCTACCCATGGTCTGTAACAAACGTGACTGGATGGCATTTTCTTTAAAGTGTGGCATTTCCATAGTGACACTTGTCACTACACAAAATTAATGAGGTTCACCAAAAAGGCTGAGAACCAGTGAAGACAGATCACAAAAAATATGTTAATGTGGAATTATTTGAGGGGTATTTTAGTAGTCTCAGAGACTTTGGGCCRGCCAGTGCTGCCATTTTTATCAATGACTGGAAGAAAATGGTTAGATAGGAYACCACTGGTAGTAATATATTCAATATCACTATAACAGAGGCCATTGGCTTGGGCCATACCAGTTACAAAAGCCAGCTAATCTACTTAAATGCTCATTTGATAATATCAGACACAGATCACTTTTAAGATGGCARCCTCACCCACAGCCTAAAAAACCCACAAATTATTACATTATTTGGAAGTAATGTTAAGTAAAAACCAGAAAATTAATTCCTGGAGCAAAGCTTGTTTTATACAAACAGCAAAAAATCCTGAGGAGGTGCAGTGATGAGAGTGAATCAATGCAAAGAACTGAAACTACAGTGCTGGTTTACCAGATATTTAACTAAAAAAAGCCCAGGAAGAGTTCCCAGGAAGGCTCTAATCAACGTGCTGTGTCTGCTGGCAGTGAGGAAGAGAATTCAGCAGAGATCAGCAGATACTTGCACAAGGAAAATCTTCYCATCTAGATCAGCTATGGATCTTGAACCCAGAAAGAAAAGGCCTAACCAGGATGCAATCCCCAAAAGTCACAGCTAGGAAAACTCTGGCTAGAAAGGAATAACAGCAGCCGTGATTAATTGTGGGCACCGTATACTCAAGATTCTTCARCACCAGAAATATTTCTTTCAGAAACAGACTTTTTTTTCCCCAAATAGAGCTGCTCTAGCTCAAGCARGAATTACAAGCTCCATGGTGATTTATTAATCAAAGCTGCCTCCTCCAAGGAACACAGGTCAAGCCTCTTGAACAGAAGGGTCCCACTGGTCTTTGAAAACCCAAACATCTGTGACAGCACCCTAGTCAAGAACTGAATTTCTCACTCTTTAAACATACCTTTGTGCTGTAAGCATTAGCAATGCAGCRCCTCTGATATGTTTTTGCAGGCTGATAATTGAAATTTCAGTTAAAATATGGTTTACTTATGCTCGTTGATGCACTCAAAATAATTTGCAAAGAGCAAATTCATCAGGCTGAGTGAACAGAATAATGGCTCTGCATCTGTGGTGGTTTTGTACAGGTTCCTGGGGGTTTTTTTCACTCATTTGAATCAATCTGAATCATTTCTSCTTACCTGAAAGGAATATTTTTTCAAGCATTATATCCTGTTCTGTGGGAACATCTTCTCTTTATTTTGTTTCATGGGAATAGAGTGCTATGATCACAAATTAGCACTATGACCAAACAATAGCCTTCAAAAAAAACCTGCAGTTGTTCCATTCAAAACAAAAACCCTTTGTGGAGWGCAAGGTTCTTCAAAACAAGCCTTTGTGACTGTCCTGGCATTTGCTTTCAGCCTAATAAAATTAATTTCTGACCATTAACAGTTCATGCACTTGTCTTACGCCAGGGGATGAAAAAGTAACTTCTTACAGGGAGACTCACTCGTCAAGCACGTGTCACCAGAGCTCCTCGAGACACTGCCAGCTGTGCATAAGCCTTGCATTAAAAAATTAATTTTAAAATATAAATAAATAGGTTACTAGAAATAGAAATCAATCTATTATTATAAATATTATTGTATAATTATTATAATATATTTCATAATATATACTATATTATATATTATATAATATAGTATACATATTATYACAKTATATATTATAATATATAATATRCTATGCATATTATAATATATAATATAAWATAATATCCAATATAACATATTATATTACTATATATTATATTATAATTGGTATCTTYATTATAATAAATATAATAAATAATATGTAAATATATAATTAATATATTTATACATTTAATATATTATGAATAAATATTTTATATACTATATAAAAATATCTATTATAATATATAGTAAATATATAATAAATTAATTACAATTCCTTCCAGCACTTAAAGCGCCTAAATGCAGAATCCCCAACTTATCCCTTCCTAAGCTGTGCTTCTGTTTTGAATTGTTTATCCTACCAGCAATCAAGGTGACCTGTTGCACTTCCTGCCCACGTGGTACCAGAGTGGCATTATTTTCTCTTTAATTGCATTTTGTGCAGCAAAACACAAGTCAAATACTCTTATTTTCCATAGAATAATTTAGAATAACTGCAACAGAAAGCAATGCAGTTATCACATGCATTATATCCTCTCAAGCCATCACCTACGTTATGTGCATGCAGCTTTTTTAGGAGCATCAGAAGCATTTCAGGTGAGTGAGGTTGTGGGCTGAGCTCCAGTTTGACAGCAGCTGCTTTGTTGGTTCATGTCAATTCACAGGTGATTTTTCCACTCAGACAGAAGGAAGGGCGATGCCCAGTTTGTTATTTCTGTKCTCACAGTGCAAAAGGCTTTGTCACTAACCCTGCCAGCCCCCGTGGTTTTTCATGGGCAGTCAGCAAATGGCCAAGCCTGACCAAACCTCGAGCGCTCAGACRTGCTGAGCACTTACCTGACATTTTGGAATTAAAAGAATGCAATTTTTTTTCAAAATCTCCAAACAGCATAAACAAAAACACTGCAAAATTTTTTTTTTGCAAATGAAGAAATGGAGAAGAAAAGAATAAAAATTAGTCTATGACAAGGAAGATGGTACCTCACAAACTTAGCACTTTTTTGCAGTCAATTCCACTTCTGCAGGAAAAAAAAATTTCCTACCCTTCCACATAGAATTTGTATATTTTAGGAAAAAAAAAACTCACTACCATCAAGAAATATAGGACATTTAAAAATCATGCTTGTAAGAGCCTGAAATGAGGGATGTGGGACTCCAGGGGCTCTCCAAATTGCAGTTTATTCCATCCAAGGTGTTACAGCAGTGCAGGGTGGTGGGTGACAGAGCTGTGCCCACAGCTGTCAAGCTGCAGGCAGGCTGGAGACCCTTTGGTTTTGGTTACAATGCATTCTATACTCTGCTGAGCATCTTCATACAGTAGAACCAATCTCTACCTTAACTATCATCTATAGCCCATCATAACTACTGTAATTACCATATTCATGTTACTGTTCTCCAGTCACTAAAAGTCAGTACATCACAGTTTAAGCTACAAGTTGTTGTTCAGTTTTCTTGCAGTGGAAAACTCTGAGCCCTTTTTTCTACTTGCCACATCAGCAGGCTTGTCTGCCTGTGCTCTCTTTCTGCTTGGTAAAAACATCTTCTTGTTTGGGGTGGGTTTATCCTTTGCTGTAAGCCATAAAGACCCCTTCTAACCTACACACCCTTTGCCTCCTTGGTTAGCCAGTGAGACTGGCTCAGCAATTCTCTTCTTCTASATCAAAACTTGCTTCCATCTCTACTCCTTCATCAGATTCTCCATTTAAAAATCTTTCTGCTAAGCACACATATCCTGTGAGACTTTCTTGTCAAACTTCCATCCTTCCCAACACATGCTTAAAATGCAGCCCCAGCTTCCTAAGGAGGARGAGGTCATGAGAGAGAGGAGACTTCAGGAGAGCTGCAGCTGCACCTACTGAGCCGTGTTCGGAATTCCCAGTGACTCCTCCTCCCAGACAGCTCATCCCTGGCCCTTCTTCCCTGGGCTCTGTGCACAAGCATCCCCTCTAACCCTTCACAAGAGGGCAAAGCCCCTTGGAGTCTCTTCCACWGCCTTGAGGAGGCAACGGCTTCTCGATGCCCTTCATGACATTCTTCATGAGATGAGGAAGCAATTCCACGGGTTTGAAATCAAATAATGCTTTTCATCTATCTTTCACTCCCTCTCTCTCCCACGCAGGCTCTCAAGTTTATTATTGCAAATCTGTCACTAAACCAAAAACCCCACCAGTASGTGAAGGCAAGATTCCTCAGCCCACCCCACGCAGTAAGGCAAACATCTCCAGAAAAGCTGAACAGAAGTTTGTTCTCAAGCTGATGCAACATTATAAATAAATTCCTTTATGCCAGCTACCAGCAAGAGYTGTGACTTTAGCTTATGGTCAGATCTCAGAAGACAAAAAACAAGCAACAAAGGCAAACTGAAATATTCTTCAGGTGAATAACCTAGTAAATAACTTTACTCCAAGCAGGAGACTGCCCCTTCACTTCTAGGTTTTTGAAAGCTTTGTTTATTCCACTTTGGATGGTCAGTCTTAGCCAAGTTATTCCTGATTTAATCCGATGCAAACATAAACTGAGCTCAGGAATTGAAATGGACTCTCAGTGGAATTGAGAGCAATTCTCTCAGTGTCCCACTCAGTGAATTTCATAGATGTTGCAGTTCAAAACCATTTCATGTAGGACAACCCAAACAAACCCTGGCTGTTTGTCCATGTACCAAAGGGTCTCAGGAGCTCAGTGTGCTRTACATACAAGGTGTACATACAGCTGTCCACCACACAAGTAACTCCCAATAATAATATTTATTAGTAGTATTATTATTTATTAGTAGTATTTTTAGTAGTAATAATATTTATTTTCCCTCTGCTTTATAAAGAGTTCTGCTCAAATTAACTCACAAATAATACTCCAGACATTTGACTAAATGGAAAGCAAGTTTTTCTCATTTTCTTTATCTGTAAAATCCAAGTCAGCCCATACAACACAGATCTTCATTGAAAAAAAAAAAAAAGGCTGCATCTTCAGAAGCCTCTTGGTGAGCAGGCTAAGGGAAGTGTACTCCAGGAGTAATCCTGGTTCTAAAAGCCAAGAGGAACACAAAGAACCTGCTGTCTTTCTAGCCAAGCCACAATTCTGTCTCATGCACTTTACTCTGAGGTTTAGCACAATATTAAAAGCATTTGGTCTCCCAGAACTCCTTCAGGTACCTTACCTGAGTAAAGTGCCCATCTGATTTTTTAGAGATACTATATTAAAAAAGAATATTTTAAGCCTTTCCATCTCTCATGGTTTAACCCCAGCCAGCAGCCAAGCTCCAGGCAGCCCCTGGTTCACTTCCCCACCAGTGGGCTCAGGGAGAGAATGGAAAGAATGAAAAGCAGAAAACTGAAGGGCTGAGATAAGGACAGCTTAGTAGGGAAAGCAAAAGCCACATGAAAAGAGAAAGAAGGAAGGGGAAAAACAGGGCAAAGAAAGAAGGAAGGGGAAAAACAGGGCAAAGAAAGAAGGAAGGGGAAAAGGGTCAATCCAAATTCTCAAAGTCTGAAATTCTTTGATTTCCACATAGATTGGATCAGGGTCTTGGCTGTTTCTTTTATAAAACTCAAATGACCAAAAGGATTAGCTGCAATGACAACCTCAGTTTCCACTTGTACCAGGTTCTACCAGCACAGAGCTTCATTTCATTTTTCATTTTTTCCTCAAATATCACTCAACAACAGTCAGATTCCAATCTGACCTTTGTCTTCACACTAATAGCTTTTCTCATCAGCAGCAAAATCACTGCCTCTTCCACACAGCTGATCTGTCACTGGCATCATCCTCTGTGTGGCATAATCCTTTACCCTCGTGTTTGGTGCTGATATTCCTAAATCGAGAGCTAACAGCCAACTGATTACCCTTGCACCTAGGAGAACAGCAGAAAATGCTCCCTCAGTGACACAGAGCCGTGCCCAGAGGAGTTGATGCAAACCCATGGGGGRTACTGGTGTGCTCCCTGCACTGTGTGCCACCTCCACGCACTCACTATTTGTCCCAATAGGACGGCACATGTCACAGACACATTCTATGAAGAATCCTTTTGTTAGGATCTTTTCTTTAGAGAAGCTGGGAAGCTTCAGCTTCTCCATGTTTGGCTGCTTTGGAATGTGATTTGGAGAATTGTTTACCCAGCACGTGAAATTGTTTTCACTTGATGGCCAATGACAGCCACCTGTGTTGAGGCTGTCAGCAGTCACAAGGTTTTATTAGCATTTCTTTCTATTCCTTACTAACCTTCTGATGAAATCCTTTCTTCTATTCTTTAGTAYAGTTTTAATATATCTTTTTCTTTTAATATATGTAATAAAATAATAAATCAGCCTTCTGAAACATGGAGTCAAGATTCTCACCTCTGCCCTCATCCTGGGACCCCTGCRAACACCACCACAGGCACAGGCAGGATTTTTTACTTTTATTGCCAGAATTGTTTTGTTTATTAGAAACAACTCTACCTCTAATGGCAAACCATTTATTTATTGTGACAAGAAAAAGAAACCTTTTTTTTTTCCTTTCCAAAAGGCTACACATGTGGGTGCTGCACAACACTATCTTGCATTTCATTTCCAGATAAATTTGAACCTTGCCTCAAAAGCCAAAAATTATTTATTCCCAGCTTGTATATAGAAGGTGCACGACTGAAAATTGGCAAATCTTCCTCGTGCGTTAGTAGCMACTGCATCGTAAATTACAGTGCACAGAAAAATTCAGCATTTCACCTTGCAAAAGCACATAACTCACAGAACACCGCAGATGAAGGAGCAGAGATCTCTTCTCTCCACTACCAATAAATTAAGCTCCAGCTTTGTTTTCTCCATCTGCCAGCACAGTGGTGAACTGAGGTGTTGCAGGCGCCATTGTGATGGACTAAGGAAACGCTAAGGTCTGGTGCTCTGCCTCATCAATCTGGAACCCGAATGGAGCTTTCCCTGAAGGTTGCCTCCAAACACATTCCTGAGGAGCACTGACTGGTGACCAGAGCATCTGGCTGCAAAAAAACAAGCTGTGCAGCACAGGAGCAGTGTTAACAGCTCCTCACCTCTTGGAGGATCTCTTTTCACCAGCGCTGAGCAAGGGGCTGACCCCTCCTYGCAGCAGATAAAATAGTCTGGAAGCAGCACTTGGCGTTTTTCTTTCTTAATTAACCACAGAACAGACTCACATTTTCCAGGATCTTATCAGCGTCCAGACCAGACACAGGGCAATGCAACCACTGACACTGCTTGCCCACTTTTTTCTACCATATGCCATGGCAAGTGCCATGGGTGGATATTCCTTCCACAGCATTTAAGGCACCATATGGAGCTAGCTAGCAGACATGGATTTTGTTCTCAGCCTGTTCAATGACCCTAGGGAATGCCTTCCTGCTTCACTTTCTTTTTCCACAGCCTAGAAATGACAGCATTTGCTTCTTTATTTTTTTTTTAAGATTTCTAAAGATGTTAAAAAGGACAGCATAAATGTCACTATAAGGAATTCTTCTACCAACAAAAAGATTTAGCTGAGTTCTATCTACAACAGAGGCTAATAATAACAAACATTATTTACAAAGGATAAATTAAACTGTATAAACTGTCACTGGATTATCTAATTGGCATTTTCTCTCTCCCAAGTGCACTCCAGATTATGTATGTATTCACAACGTCTCTYAAGTCTTTACACTATTTATAACTCTCCTAAACACTGAAATAATGTATTTACATCAGGATTAATCATCACTATAATTTAATTAGCATTTGACAAGAATTGATTTGGCAGAACTTTTTCCCTTAAAATAGGAAATGGCCATAAACCAGGGGAATGGCCATAAACTAAATACACTGTTTTTTCTCTCCATCTGCTTCTGGTAAGATGCATTCTTCAACTGCTAATTCAGTCAAGATCTCAGCTTCATTTATCCAGTTAATTAGAGTCAGATGCTRACAACATCAAGATGATAAATCAAATCTGGGTATGCAGGCAAAAAGAAAGCTGCTGCTAACACCAGTGTGCATGTTTTGATTTCTTACAGACCTACACATGAAAAGAGGATAAACCAGTAGCACACTAGGAGCAGAATTACAGTTATATCCCATAAAAGATGTGCTAAAGTTGGGTACTAAAGCAGTAACCATGTAAAAACTTGGACTCRGCAGGCAGATCTAGAAGCTCAGACTACTGCCAAGCTGCAGAAGAAGTTTGAGTCCCACTTTTAGGGCACTGGCTCCAGCTGCTGTTTTTGATATCAGAAGTTGCTTGYCATCTCCTTCATTTGTTTCAAAATACCAGTGGTGCTGAGCCCCGTGTTTTGTGGAGAGCCTGAGCACCCAACCAGCACTGGGAGCTCCCAGATCCTTCCTCTGGGATCCAGGCACCCCAAAATGCCCCAGACTAGTGCAGAGAGGGGAGCTTGTGGCACACAGAAATGAGCCGTTCCAGCATCAAAAGGCGTATGCAGCCTGGAGCAGAACATGTGCTGGGGTTTACACTTTTGTCCCTGAGAACTCACAAGCCTTTACACCTTCTCAGGGAGCAGAAGAGAGATGTAAATGATCTCATCTAATGGGGTTTTTTTGTGGGTTTTTTGTTTGTTTACTCTAAGGGATCACATCTGTGTTGCTGACAAAGAAAGCTAACCGTAACCAATTCAATCAAATTAGAAATCACAGAGGGACAACGTGCCACTAGAGCAGCTCCTTCTACATTCTATATTCTTGCTCASATGAACCAAGAACTCTGGGCAGACCGAGAATACGTTAAGAAAACCTCAAMATTAAAAGGCAAAGCGTTGCAGCATGTGATTTTCTCCCTGCAAAACAAAGCAAACGAACCAGCCCCTAGCTCTAGAGTTGTCTCAGAGCACAGAGTAAAAGGACCCTTGGGGCTTCTGCTGAAGCCACATAAGGATGTTGGGTATCAGCTCTGCAGTGATCTATATGCACAAAGCACACACATTGTTAAAGGATATATGGACTGCAGGGTCACTAAGTTCAGCCCCAAACTGCCAAAGTGTTTTCCCATGCCTTTGGTGATATTCCATAAGCARGCCTGTATTTATTTTCCCTCCGCTTCAGAAAGAGTTCTGCTCAAATTACCTGACTAACCACGACCCACGGGCAATCAAAAGCTCCTTTTCAGGTAGCAAGGGATTCGTTTCAATGCCTAAGCTTGACAAACTCCCCTGCCCATGAGAACCTGCCCTGTACAATGGCACTCCTCAGCTCCCATTCCCAATGTAGCCTTTCTCAAGGCCTGGCCATGTTGCTACATTTCAAGGCAAAGAGTATGGCCTCGACACTATTATCTGACCACAGTGCCAGTGATTTTCATTTTACTAAAATCCCTCCATCAGAGGCACAGGA
This sequence comes from Cardinalis cardinalis, assembly GCA_014549065.1. Lineage (NCBI taxonomy): Eukaryota > Metazoa > Chordata > Aves > Passeriformes > Cardinalidae > Cardinalis > Cardinalis cardinalis. The sequence goes on from JACDOX010000194.1 coordinate 676,430, forward strand.
GCTCAATGCCGCCTCTCAGAATCAACATTTTTGTCTTTACAGAGCAATTCCAAGAGCTGTGATTCACAGGATCAGGAAGCTCRCAGCAAAAGGTTACAAGATCATTTTAGCTGTATGTCGGTAACTTAAAGAGATAATGTGGGATACCTGAAGAAAAATAAGTTTATCCAAGGCTAACGTGCTTTTAAACAGCTGAAGAGGCAAAAAAGCAGGCTTACACAGGAAATTGCAGTTTCTCTTCTAAAATGCCCCACACTGATGCCATGTGGCACTCCTCTCCCATCTTTCTCTGGATTCCTGTTGACAGCRATCCACTGCCTTTACTTACACAAACTTGAACAATCTCAGACAGGAACACCTCGGCAGTAACCAAACAAATAAAAACCACACCAATTATCCTGRCAGGTACCACAGACATCTGCTGTTCAGGAGCAGGAATTGAACAGCTCAGACAAAAGAATCAAATCAGCAGCCAAGGTGAGGAATGTGAGAGTGGGACAGGCAGGAATTGCTATCCTGGGATGTGCCCACACTGGATSCAAGCAGTGAGACTAATTGAAACCAATCTGCCCAAAGGAAAAACTCTGTTACCAACAATCCTGWGCCTCCACAAAAAACACTGAGCTTTGGAAAGAGTGGAAGTGAATATTTTTGGGAACCACTCCCTGTCCCCTGGAAAACTGGTCTCTGCAAACCGCAGAAGGTGGGTGCTGTCCCACACTGGGAGCTCCCAGGTGAGACACAGCTTGTGTCACAAAAATAATTCAATTCTATCCTGAGGCCTGGCATCACCCCAGTAYTCAAGGCAATGTGCCACAAAGCAAAAATAGGAATTGGTGCTATGGACAGCCTGGCCCTTGGCACAGTGCTCAATGTCACTGCATGGCTTTTGCACAGAACTCATGTTTCTACAACATTCATTGTYCCAGGCTTTGGGAGGAAACAAGCACCTTCAACTACCTTTTTCTTCCAATTGCAAAAGCAAAGATCACAAATTATTTATCCTCAGCACGTCCTTAACACTGAATCACAGGGAATGTTTTCACCAATATCCTCAAGTTTGTTGGAGTTTTTGGTCCTTTTTTTTTACAGCATGTGTGATCTACAGGTATCATCTCTAAGGATTTGAGCTGCACAGAACTCTACCAAACACAGTGAGTTTCTCAGAGGTGGGCTCTCACTTTAATGAGGCACAGCAAAACTGTCCCACAATTAAAGAAATGTGAAGCAAGCTGACTACACAAGTGCCACCCTCCAAGGTAAAGGAAAAAGGGAAACCCCATTAAAAACTCTTCTTGCTACAGCTGTTCCTCTTTGTTGGGTATAATTAGTGAAGTGAACGATCAGTTTGATGCCTTCTGGGTTCATACTCTTTTTCTTGCATAAGGATTTTTACACATTGATACACCAGTTGTTCTCCAAATGGGAAAGTGTTTTTACAAACACTGCTCAAGTATACACAATCTCAATCTAAATATTGAACCTTAAGTATAYAGATAAATATTTTCATTTTTATAAAAGCACCCAAAATTTCTAGCTGATTTCTTCAAAAGTCTCRCTCTTAAACTAAAATCTTATTTTCCATAGTATTTGACAATTCRCTCAGGCTTCAAAATTTATACAAGCTATATCTCAGTTTTTACCAGAGTATCAACACAAGCTATGAAACAACATTCATTCCAAGCCAGGGAATGATCTCATTTCATACACACATTCCCTATCTGAGTCCAAGTCCCTACAAGGCAAGCACACAATGCAATTTCCTGCAAAAGAAAACCACTGAAATGAGTCAGGGTGACAAGAAACTCAGATTAGACTTGGCAAAAGGTCCCCAAAGACTCAGCCAAATTGGCTGTTTCTGACTTTTAACTACACCTAAAATCCTGTTYGAGCCACTCCAGTGGAAGCAAACCCCTGATCCTGCTCCAGACTGATTCCCTGCCACAGTGCCATGAGCCAGGAGGGACCAACTGACCTGAAATACCAAAGCCTTACTGAGATGCTGCACTAAAGGCATTTATGTCAATAATTAGCAATGGCCACCAAAAAGTCTGTTGTAATCATAATTTTCCCCAGAAAACCACAAGTTAAAAACTCCATGCTCACTAAACATAACAATGCTGCTTCCCAAGTGATGGTACCAATGATTCATCAAGGGATGAAACAAAAATGACAAAATGATCCCTGCAAACCAAAATATATTCTCCACATGAAAGAAGAGGTCAAGCTAAGGCATAGCTTTCATATATCATAGATCTCTACAGGAAATAAACCTAAAAAACATGAAAGAAGGGGCACAGCAGACATAACAATATAACATTAGTATTCAAAAGTGCATTGGAAAACTGCCACTAGGTATTCCAGTGTATTTCACTGTGAATGAACTAAAYCAGAAATGTGAGAAACATTAAAACAAGCTATTTATAGCTATTATTTTATAGCTTTTAACCTAATGGAAACAAGACAGAAACACCTAGAGCCCCACTGAAAACAAGCTGAACTCACTGTATTTTGGTTTTGTGACCATATTTTTAGCCTAGTAATTAATTTAATTAACAAAATGCTTGCACATGATCAAATAGTTTCATTAGGCAAGCACAGAGTATATCAAAACACCTTCTAGGAGACTGATAGAACACAATTAGGAAGGTTTTGTTTACAAAAGTTCTGTTAAAGCATATTACTTTGCTGGGGCAGGAAAATGATCCAACTATGAATCTTTATTTATAATTATTTTTATTTGTAATAATAATTAATAATATTATTTATAACATTTATAATACTGTAATATTTTATTTATAATTACACTCTAGTCATTTCTGCTCTTTCACTTTTCTTTCTAGTTAAAATTAAAGGAAAGTGATCTAACCTGTGCTGCCCAGCACTGGGAAGAGGAGAAATCATCAAATTCTGGAGTCCTTGAATGCAGTGTTTCCAGAGTTTGAGATTTTTGCTGGGATATGCGATTAATCAGCTGCAACCAACTCAATTTCAGGCGGCTTGTTTTATTTTCTTACACTTGGGTAGCTTTTCCAAGTGAACACAAGAGGGCACAGCTCATGTGCAATCTCAGGCTGTAGATTCATATCCAGCACATGCCAAATTAAAATCAATTCTTCCTACATGCAAAGCAGCCCCCTGTGCAAAGCTCACATACAGAAATGAGGAAGAGACAGGAAATCTTATATACAAATAATTTCAGGTACTAGATGAGAACTGAAATGCTGTAAGTGAAATAACAGGAGATTTCCGTAAGATAAAAGTAAATCAGGACCTCTAGAGCAATGTGCAGCATGTACAAGCTGAAGGATCTATTTCAGGAAATCTGACACTGATTCAACTAACATCTGAAGGTTCTGAATATAAAGCATCCTGGAAAAGGAAATACAGAATGACTCAGGAAAAGGATCAGTCTGATAAGGGTGGGGAAACAAAATGAGAATATGGGATTCTTCCCTGCTCTAACCCCTTGAGACTAAGCTTATCAGTCTATTTTTGACACAATGATTATGAAAAAAAGTCAGAGATTGGAAGGCTCAGTTGTTTCTATACTCTACAACAGCTAATCAAGTGTTCCACTTACATAGAAAGTTTGTGCTCTAAGATAATCCAAAGCAATTTCAAAATTCAGTTATAAAACCCAGCTGGTAGTCAATAACACAACAAGCCTTTGCTGAGTTAGAAAGAAAGCAAAATTCACTCTGYAGGGCTGGTAAGCAATACCAATTCAATTTTAGAATACATGTACTCAAAAACCCTGTGCAAGCCGCAGGAAGCTGGACAAAGTCAGGGCTGATAAGAAACACTGCTCAGAGCTGACTGAATTGTTCTACTGCAGCTTCCAGTCCCTCCAGTCCCTGACTGAATTGTTCTACTGCAGCTTCCAGTCCCTCCAGTCCCTGACTGAATTGTTCTACTGCAGCTTCCAGTCCCTGACTGAATTATTCTACTGCAGCTTCCAGTCCCTCCAGTCCCTGACTGAATTATTCTACTGCAGCTTCCAGTCCCTCCAGTCCCTGACTGAATTGTTCTACTGCAGCTTCCACTGCCAGCTCTAATACCTTCTACAGACATCTCCCAGTGTTTGGAGAACCAGAACAGGTAAAACCCAAGTTCTAGGCCAAATYCTCCCCACTCTGTGAAGAGCCTGGACCAAGAGAAAGCAGCACACACACACAGAGCACAGAAGGTTCCACTCAGCCCCAGATAAGCCCCACAGGGGTGTGGGGGCAGCGCTTTTGCATCCCCCTGTCCCTACCAGCAGGGCAGYGATGCTCCCAGCAGGAAGGCTGGTCCCTTTTCCTAAGCACATGCAGGAGTTGAGCCACCACACAATCTCAGAAGGYTTTAAGCACTCCCCAGCCAGAATAACACCTTACCTGACCAGAAGGCTTCAGGCATCTGCCCACACAGAACAGCACCGTGCCACTGCAGAGGGCTCCTGTCCCTCAGCCCAGCCTTTTATGCCCTCCTGGTGATGCCCTGCCCCTGTGTGCCCTCTGTGATTGCTCAGCAGCCCTGGGCACTCCRTGGCTGTTACTTTTAATATTATTCACCTGCTTTTCACAGCTGCAGCCATTTAGGGATGAGGCTGGGCCCCACTCCCGACCACCACAAACTGTGTGCCTGCACTTYCCCMGTGCCCCTTTTGCATTATTCACAGTCATCCCTCCTGCCTTCAGAGGAGCCCAGCCCATCCATTCACCTGCCCAAAGAAGAATGGTGCTCTTAGAGCATGTGGTGACCATGTCAATAATAGATCACAGGATAATTCAGGCTGAAAAAGACCTTGGAGAGCATCAAGTCTAACAGCAACCCAGCTCTGCCAAATCCACCACTAAACCATGTCCCCAGGTGCCACATTTCAATCTCCAAGCAGCTTTTTGCACTCATTGACAATTCGTGTAAGCAGTGAACTGCTTTGTCTTGTTGGTTTAAAAGAACCTGTCTTCATGGGGAAGGTAAAGCCTCAGGAAATTCACTGCGAGGCCTGGATGAGGAAGATGCAGTCTGAAAAGCAGCTCACAAGAATCGTGCAAATGGAAATAGGGGCTGACAGYGACTGTGCAGAGGAAATCTGCTCTAAAAACAACTGTAATATACAGGCATGAGTGGGGCATGGGCCAGGACACATGCTGCAGCTCCTAGGATACATCACCCATCTCAAAAAAGCTTTGGCCATAGCATTTAAAGCTTTSTTACACTGCTGACCTTAGCATACTGTTTTTCTCTGAATAAATACTTTGCTATTAAAATTTTTAAAAGCAGGAAATGGGCTGGAAAGACATTCCTGTCATGGCATTGCTGCCAATGAGACATCAGAGAGTGCGGTCCAATCTACAACAGGGCTTGAACAGGGCAGCCATCAGGACAAAATGCTTTGCTGCAGGTCTGAAACTTCRCCTTCTTCCTAGGTTAGACTCTTCCTCACATCTCAAAACCCTGTYCTAGGCTTCAGATGCCTGAGTTATCTTGTTGGATAGAGATGAGTGGTTCACTTTTCCTTGAAAGTAAGCCCAGTGAAAACAACACACTTCATCCAACAGTAACCAGGTTGTCCAAAACACAAGAAAATAATAAAAACTCCTCAGTGAGAAAGAATTCAAAAGGTCTTCCATAAAAACACCCTAACCACTGGGCTGCAGACAGCAGGACAAGGAAGGAATCTGCCACCTCTCCTAAGAGAGCCCACGTACAGGTTCTGATCACCTGAAACAAAAACTTTCTCCTCATTACTATTTACATTAGCAAGTTCATTATGTCTGATTGTCCTCAGTATAAAAACATAACTGGAAAATGAAATGGTTCTCCAGCTCAGGTAAAAATAATGAGCAGCAGCTCTGTTACATGCAGAGCTGAGGGCAAAAAGTGAGCAAGTTCAGGGGAAGAGGACAGGAAATAGAGGAAGGAATAAACACATGAAAGAACAGCTGCTTCTTCCTATTAAGTTATCAGTCATGGTGTATAATTTCAAGCACAATGAAACAGAKCTCAAAAATTGAAGCCCAAGACAATATGAGGCACATCTATTTGCTTTTGCTTGTTTCAACAGCATGATATGAATTTGTCACAGAATCAGAACTTAATTTTAACTCTTTTCAGAAAGAACAGTTTCCAAAGCAGTAACAGGCTTCAAAAGAAGGCAAAGATCACTTCAGTCTGYGTTAGTTTCTGGCTCCATTCTCTGAAATGCTATATGTTATCGTGCACATGTTTGTTTTTATCTGTCACTGTGGTTTATTGTTCAGGAAGTGCAGTATCAGCTGTCTCTTCCCTGCCATCAAAGCTACTTCGTTAAAGTTAATAGTGTTTGACTTCCAGGGGATCTTTTACCAAGGTAACACAAAAAAACTTCTGCTCATCATTATTTTTACAGCAGTAAAGACACCAAATGGATGCAGTATCCCTTTTACCTCTTAAGAAAGAAATCCACTGCACGGATTTGTTGAAAGCATTTAGAAACRCTGTTTGTCACTTGCCAAACTTCTTGAGCTGTGAGGAACCCAAAAGTCAACCCCACACCATCAGATTTCAGAGCATGCTGTATTGACGAGTGTCTGCTTTAGCTGGTGAAGAAGGGCTGTACAAAGGATGCCTGCACCTGTGTGCACTGCCTCCTGTCCTGCACCACTCCCTGATGGCTTTGGCTGCTGCCCTTACTGTCATGGAATATCCAGCACTGCCCTGCCTCCAGCCCACAGGAACACAATAGGAGTCTCAAAGTTGAGTTATAAAACTCAATTTTATAACTATGAGTCCTAACTAAAGAACATGGAGAGAATATCAATTAAGTCAATTATTTTTGCCTTGATTTTAATGATTGAGAAGTGTGTGATACGCTGTATAACTTTCAAACTTCTCTTCCAAAAACGTGTTCCTTTTTATGATATCACCGCTGCTTTTTAGTCCCTTTGCATTTGTATCTCCCCTCATCTCTGTTTTCTGGAAGGCACTGTAACCACACCTGGTTTCAAGAATAAGGGTCGCTGCAAAAAACTGACATTGTCTGGGCAGGAGGCGCAGGCAGCAGCTGCCAATACATTTTATGGCTTTAAATCAGAAACCACTGCTGAAAACCATTGATGTTTAAAAGCTACTTGCACAAATTAAAGTGCTGCTGCTTTAAATAAATGAATAAAACCAGGTTTTATATAAGAACCTATTAATTTCCATGAAAGTATTTAAGGACTAAGTGTATGGATCTTGGCATAATACACATGTCCTATCAGCAGTAAAACGCAAGGGCATGACACAATAACCAGGAAATCGTTCCTCTATAAAAGTAAAAAAAACCCCAATAATGTCTAAAAAGACAACGCAGATATGGTCTCTCATATTCACAAATGTTTCTTAAGTCTAGCAAATGTTTATCAGCTCAAATATAAGGGGGCCCCAGCTCAAATCAACTTTACACCAGTTGTAAAGTTGTAAGTATGTAAAGTTGTAAAGTATGTAAAGTATGCTCCAAGAATCTTGCATCCCTCAATAACCTGTAGTAAAATAAAAATTAAAAGTAATATTTGATGCGGTATTAAGATATTTCCAATCTCCTAAAAGATATTACAGTAAGATTTCATAAAAAGAGAAAGGAATCATCTAATGCTTAAAACAGTACAATAAATGCACTACAATTATTAGTTATCCCATGCACACAGCCCTTAAACATGAGGAGGAATTTCCTGTCAGCCACTTTTACCTGAATAATCTCACCATCACCCTTTCAAGCTGCATCCAGACTATTCCTGGCATCTGGGAACACACAAGGTCCTTTAGCTGAGGAGCAAGACACTAAGGCAGGTATGCACACCTTACCCTGCTTTTAAAAATATGGGTTTTTTTCAATATGCTGTTCATTTTAATAATTCTACTCAAATTTATGCGTGTATCAAACTGCCTCATGTCTCAGAAAATCCTGGCAGCTGAAGAGTAGAGAACAAAGTGCAGCAAGCAACATTTTGTTCCAGAGAATCTGAGATGCATTGACTCCATGTAAAATTATTAATGGCAGCCAGGCTGAGATAAACTCAGCCTGGTTGCCATTATAATTCATTATTATAATGGCATTAACATTGAATTCATAATTATATAATTAATAATTAATTAAGAATCATTAGTATGACTGATTATAATATAATTAATAATTAATAATTATATTTATAAAATTAATAATCGTTAATATCTGTAATTAATTATTTTAATTATTAATTATATTGAATTATGGTTACATAATATATATAATAATGATGTAATATTATAATATATTTATATATAATAATTTGTATAATTATTATATTAAGCTATTAATAAAATAACGTATAATTATTATAACTAATAATAACATGCTTAATGTATATTCGTTAATATTAATAATATATTAATAAGGGATATATATTTGTTAATATAATTAATAACGCTAATGTATATTTAATAATTAATTAATATTTAATAGAACTGTTTAATTAATAATATAACGAATGAATTAATTAGTAATGATTAGCGCTAATGTGTACGGCGTGAATTAGCCGTTGAGCCGCCCGAAGGCAGGCGGGGAGCAGCAGCCGCGGGGCAGGGCTGTGGCCGCGCCGCTGGCAGCCAGCGCCAGAGGGAGCAGTCGGGCAGCGTGTGACCCTCCGTGCCGAGGCTCTCAGCGAGAGGCATGGCTAGAAACTCCATATAAATAAACAAATAAATACAATAAAAACTCCATATAAATAAAGAAAAACTCAAAGATSGCAGAGAGGGTCACCGAACCTCAGCCTGCTGCGGGACAGCTGCTGCTCAGAGCCCCCCGAGCACCCCCAGAAATGAGCACCCCCCGCAAATGAGATCCCCCTTCGGGCAGGGCGCTGGGACCCGGCCCGGCCCGGCCCTGTCCCCCGCGGCTGTGCAGCTCCCTGCGAMAGCAGCACCAGCAGCGACAGCTGCGGGCCGATCGGCTGATCGCTGCTCTCCCCCGCACTGCAGTGGGCAGGTGTTGCTGGGGATGAGAGGGGTACAGCTGCTTCATTTTTGGGAGCGCAATCAAGGCAATTCCATCAGAGGGTATCACAGCAGTCTCTGGGTGCTCCTGCACTTTGATTTGTTTCAAAGCTCTAAGGCTTTTACAGGCTTTCTTCCATTCTGGGGAAACCAGTAGGCTGCAGTGCCCGCTGAAACACACCCAGAGGATTCTGTAAGTGCGCTGGGCCCGGTKGTTCTACTGACAGAAGTGATCCTTCCTTCTGCAGAATCCGGAGGCTCCTCAAGCCCAGCTCGCTGCCACAGTTTGCTGTGATGTTCTTCCAGAGGAGCACAGCTGGAGCACTTCCTGCGGCTGCTCTCTGGAAACCACCTTCTCCAACACCCGGGGCTATTCCCTCTTTCAGTCCTTAAAGAAAACTTTCAGTTTCACATTTGCAAAACACCAAGTTAAACACAACCACCTCCTGTCTGTGATTAGCAATCTTTGCCATTGCAGCTAAACAGTGTTTCAAAAAATGAGTTTGAAATGTAATTGTCACTGTAAAAGAAGTACTCTTCTACACCAAAGTGCCTAAAGATTAAAAAGCCCCAGAAATCAAAAACCAAGCAAGCAAATAGATAAGRAAAAGATAAGAAGCAGAGAAGCAGGCAGAGTTCACTTCTAATTCAGAGCTTCAATCAACAACTATTTTTATATAACACATATATTTCATAAATTCCTTGTCCTATTACAATATTTGTCTCCATAACAACTCTGAGAAAGAAAACTGTAAATTACCAGAGAGAAAAATCCTCCACCCAGCAATTATTCGTACAAGTACTTATTCCACTTCTCAGATAACTTTATAAAATAAATTCTCAAGCACAAAACCCCACCCAAATTCCACAGAAGCCAGTGTGACTCCCTCCACAGAAGCAGTGAGAGCTGCACTGACTTCCCATTGCCCACAGCACCACAGACCACATTCTGTCCATTAGCATTTTGAAAGCCATTAAAATACTCAAGGTAGGATACACTAAATACTTTTTTTTTTTTTAAGGCCACGCCTTTTCAATCAGTTTTCCATAAGCTTTTTAATAAATTGAAAGGATTATCATCCCAGCTAAACCTTGAAACTACTACTCTGCAACACCTGCAAGCAATTTTTATCTCCAAAGATTTGCCGAAGTTAAATTTTGCCAGCCGAAAAGAACATGATCATTATTAAAAGAAATGCAACAAAATCCCCTAAGTGCAGCAGTATCTGAACTGCAGGTCTATAAATCAGCCAGTTAGTTTAATTATAAAGAGTCTATTTATAGTGGAATCACTCCAAAAACATTACAGATAGGCCAATTAGCTACAGGCTTCCCTCAGAATAAAGTGAACATAAGCTGTGTTCTTACTTCTGTAGGTTACATGAAGATTTTCATCTGGAAGAAGAAGTTTAATTATTTAAATTCTCATTCTCCTCTTTGTTTTTTACTTACTGCATGCTGTTGTTAAGCAAAGGAAAGATTTAAGGGTTTTTAACCAAAGTATCTGTTGGAAGTTCCAAGTAAAGCCTTGACAGGGTCCAGCTTGCCAAGAACTGTGCTTTTACCAGTAAGCAAGGAAATCCATCCAGCTTTTTTTTTTTTTTTTTTTTTTTTGATTCTGTGTGCGCACTGCCCAAGGCAAGCACAGGCCTCTCCCCAAGGACAGGGAGATCCCTGAGCACCCGGGGGCTCCCAGGGCAGCGATGCCTCAGCCAGGGCAGGGGCTGAGGGCTGGCACCCGTGTCCCCACCCTGACACAGCACAGGCCAGCCAGTGTCACCCACTGCCAGAGCCATGGGCGCTGAGAATTCCAGACTTTCTGTGCTGGCAGGCACTGACCCCCCCAAGGGAACAACACGTTTCACCTGGAGAAGCTTCCGAAATGGAATGACAGAACTGGGATTGTGGSWGTGGAGTTTGAATAGAAGTGTGTGATATCACAKGGKGGAAAAYKYAGAGTTTAAGGGTTTAGAATACAGTAATATACATAAAGCAAGATGGAGGTTTTAGGGTGGAGGCTGCTCCTTCTTCTTCACCTTGTTCTCCAGGGGTTTGGGTGKGTTTGTGTAATTGGATAAAAACGTCCATGTTGTGTGGTTGGTTATTGGGTTAAAAGTAACAATAATTTAGGTGCCATTTCTTAATTAGACAGTTTATCCTTAAAAGGCCTTGCAGAGAGGGAGATACAGCTCCRTTTTTAGTTTGTTAGAGKGMAGTGCTGYAGARCTCAGGGTTTGTGAGACTGTAACACAGATAAGAACTAACAAACATCTGAGTCCCAACAAGAAATACCCTCTCACACGTTTAATCCCGACCCTGGCAAAAAGAAGTTAAGACTCCACAACCCACTGCTTGTTCCATGGCGTTTTTTGTGAGGAAGAGCCCAGGTTTTGCTCAGAAATACCATGGCCTCCCATGGGTATGGCCCCGGTGCTGGGGCGGGAGGGGAGCGCAGACCCCGCTGCCAGAGAGGGCTGAGAAATGGCTGGGGGTAGGGAAAAGGTCCTGACCTCTGTGTGTGTGTGTGTGTGTGCTTTGAGGAAAGGGGCAGCCTCTTCAGGCCTTGCATTTGACCTCCTTACCTCGGGAAAAGGCTGCAATCTGAAGGACTGCCCCAGTACTTTCAAGGATAATTTGTTCTGAAGATGAATATCATTAATACGATGGAGGAATAAAATGAGCGTGTTCGAAACCGTCCGTGATACAACACTGACCACTCAATGGATCCAAAGCTGGCATCCCTCATGTGCCCATGAMGGAAAAAGAGCCTTGTTTTATCCAGATTAGTTGGCATGGAGGTGAACACCATGCTGTCACCCCATCCAAGACTTTAGCACAAAGTAGACCTGTGGTACGTGGTTACCTGGAGTTTTCTTCTCTGTGGACCCTACTGTATCCCACTGAAGGGTTTGTACCACCTAATGAGAAAGGGGTGGGTGTGTCAGAGCAAGACTGGCTTTCCTGGAAGTATTATTAGCCCTGGGCAGGTTATTAAAAGGGCCTTTGGATTGTAGTCACAAAGAGAGAGCTGAATTTCAAAGGTAACTCAGCRCAACAGAGCTGAGCAGGAACAACTTTGCATAACTGCCAAGCAGAATATGGCTGACACTCAACAATTCAAAAAAAAAAAAGCAGAAACATGATAAGAATAGAAAGGATGTTCATTTTCAAGCAGAAGATAAGATATGGAATAAAGTTCATTCTCAGAATAGTGCAGAGAAAGATTTTATTGCTGCATTATCCTCAAGCCAGAAGATTCCTCACCAAGTTATTTAAGTAATAGGGTAAAGTGAGCCCCAGTGCTTGCTGTACACAAGGTGTGCTGCTGTGGGTGCCAGCCCTGGCATATTTGTATCTCTGGCAGCCTTTATCCTGGAGCTCTGGTAGAATTTTTTATATTCATGTCTGATATTCTTTACACGTCCATCTGATTTTATGTACACGGACATCGCACTTAYTCATTCCTTTATGTTCCTTACCTCAGACATTCTGGTTTTAGCTCTCCCTCAAGAAGAGGCAATAACCACAGAGAGGATGGCCACTCTGTAACCTCTCACATGCCAGTGGTGTTAATTTTCTTCCTTTTTTTTCATTACCCACCTACATCCTGGCCTGGTGAATACATCAGTTAATCCATGGCAGAAGGAGAGCTTGGGAAGGGAGAGGTGCTGGGCAGCAGGGCTCAGCTCAGGGAAAGGATTCCTCACTGCCTGTTAAGCATGGCACGCCCTGCAAAATTCAAATTTACTGGAGAAGCAGAGAACAAATGGATTGCCAAGGCCTGTGACACCTGCAAGACAAGGCAGGGAAAAGTTACTTAGGARGGTAAAGCCAAGACTGCACGTGGCTTTTAAGCCAAGGAAAAGAAAGTTAAAATAGAGTAAAAGTCTACTAAGAAATCAGTAAAATAACCTMAGTTTTCTGTAGACCTATCTGCAAGTATACATTTAAACTTCCAAAGTGATGCAGGAYRCTGCTAGTGTGTGGAGTGTGAGTGYGTGGAGGCTGTTATCAAACCAGGAGTGGCTGTGAATGATTTTTAGCTGTTAGGAAGATGGAGCTGCAGCTGTAACCTGATGGAAGCATGGCAGGTTTGCATGCTGAGTCTCAGTTTCATCATCATTTCAGATTCCTTCACATCTTTGGGCAAATCACCTGATTCTGGCAGGTCTCTTCCTTCTTCTGTAGTAGAAATCTGTTGGTAATATTTCCCTTCGTCCAAGCAGACAATAAACTCTTCCAAACAAGAACAGGCTCTTGCATWAAAGTGCTACAGTACTAAAAATACCAATTCCTGAGATTTTTTTTTTATTCAAATTTCAGTAAATTCATGGTTAACTGAGGAGGTATGAAAGATTTGATGATATTTGAAAATGTTGTCTAAGGGGATACACCAGAAGTTCATTAGTCACCTTTCCAGGCCATGAAGATGTATTTTGGTYAGTTATATTGGAAAGGAACTGCAGTCTTTTCCAGTGCCCTTCTGTCCTACTGTTCCTTTCATATTTTTCTCCCACTCCCAGCTTCACTGCTTTTTCCATGCTGCCTCTTACAGTTTGAATAACTTCCCATCTGCCGCATGCCAAATCTCCCTCAGATCCTTCCTTAAAACCACTTCCTTCTCACAGCCTACTTAGGCTGATATTTTCACCAAGACATCTCCATTCATTCCCCATCTGAACTATTGTGCCATAAATCATGTTTGTCCTGCTCGGTTTGTCAGCACTAAACATAAAACATGTCCTGGACATTCTAGCAGTCGTTCCCAGTCTGCTGCCACATGAATGATAGCGGGGTCTTCTATCAATTTCTGTACATTTCCCAGCAGGACAGAGGAGAAAAAAATAATTCAAAGAGCTTCCCCACAGCCCTCAAGGCTTGTCTGTATTGCACAGCTGGGAACAAACATTTTTTGCTCCTGTGAACTACAACTCACAGCATTATTAGTTAACCAAAGGTTAAATGGRAGTAACAAATGTTTGTTTCTATTGAACTGACAGTTCCTCACACATGCACAAACATCTCAGCAGATACTTCAACATCTCTTCCTTCTTGGTTCTGGTAGCCAATTTCAAATGACATGGCAACTGGAACTGAAGAGGAAAAAAAAAATAGTAATAGAATAACAGAATAAAATAATGGAAATGATAATAGAAAAAAAAATTACTAGTCCTATTATTACTACTAATAAGAGAAAAAAAATACTTAAAAATAGAACTAATGATAATAGAAAAAAAAATTATTAGTCCTTAAAAGTCAATAGCAAATAAGAACCATTTAAAATTTGATGAGAAAGATCTGTTAACGGTTTTCAAAATTAATTTTGTCAGGTCATATTTAGTCAACCAGCTCTCTATTTCAATGGTGAAGATTAATGCTTTTTCCATGAAACTAATGCCAAAACTTTGACTCACTGGAAATGAAACATTAGTTTAAAGAGCCACTCATTACCATTTGTTTTACAGTAAAAAACTAAATTTCTTGCATTGAGATATAAAGCGTTTTGCCACATAACAGAATGCTGGAGAAGACCTGGAAGGTGACCTGTGCACAAATAGCTCRACCACTGGTGCCAAATTCCCAACTGCTGTAACACTTGCACTGTTCTGTGGAAAGGGAAGTTTCATTTGCTCAGACTGTTGAATTAACTTCCCTGTGTAAAACAGAAATTACAGTGCATAGCTGACAGGAGCCTGGGGATTAATGTCATTTTCCTAATCCACAGGATGGGGGATGCTCCCTTAATGTCAGCAAATACAATCCTGGCGTAGGGCAAAGGGTTTGAACAGATTGTAACTACAAAGTAATGACTGGAAAACACCTTTACACCTTCGGTGTGTGCTGCTGCTCTGTGAAAGACACCAACAATGGATCCTGAGATCACCTTCAGGCCTGCCGAGGCTTTATGCCCACAAGAAGGCAGCAAAACTTGGGAAAGGCTGAATGGAAATGGATGGTGCCCAGCACCTTGTGGGATAAATCCATGTTTGTTTGAAACCAAAAGAAAAATCTTACCTGAGCACTGAAAATCTACAGCCAATATCTAAATGAGACAAGAGAAAGGAAATATAGCAAGGATTATTTGTTTAATATATACTTATATTAACTGCCAGAGTTGGAGGATGGTGAAATCACACCAGGAATTCCTGCAAATTGTGCAGAAATCCTGCAAATTCTCCCAAATTTCCCAGAAAGTACAGTGGGCAGCAATTGTTATTCTGACATAAGTTTAGATRGATGTATTTCATTTTATACTGTATTCAAAGTTTTATCCTTTTGCTGTTGTTTAGTTGGGTTTTTTTTCTTCAGGGCACATACTTTGTCAATTTTGCTCTCAAACCAAATAATGTTTTCAGACATTTATCCTCTACAAAATATTAAGACTTATTCTTAACCTACCAAGATCTGAAACTAGTATTTTTGGCTTTAGGAATGCTCTAAAATGACAAAGTTGAGAAAACACTGGCAGATAATGCCTTTGCAAGTGGGCACAGATGGATTGCAAAGGCAGAGAAGMTGAGGAGTCTGCAGAACTCCTTCATCCAAATGGGTTCAACACTCCTTCCTTTCCCTAAAATGCCAATCATTTGATGTGTGTCACATTTCTTGGAATTACCATCATTGTGAATTTGGGGATTTTGCAGGCTGTTTAAGCTTTTGCTTCTGRATATGGGCACTAAATATTTGGAAACACTGAATTATCAGAAGAAACTGCTGGTGAAAGCCCAGTTAAAGGCAATTCAGAGCACATGAAAACAGTATGAACTGTACTGAGGTTGATGCTGCCAAAGTTCCTGATGCTGGTCATGACTTTGGCTCCCCAACATGAAATGCAGGTTGGGATTTTTGGATTTTTCAGAGGACAGATGAGTAGTTTCTTTTATGGAGAGATAACTTTCCTTTAGAAAACAATATATCTCTGGTGTGTCTCCACTTGGCTGCTTAGAAATGGGAGCGTGCAAGGCTTCCAGCTACCACTAATAGGTTGTGCATGTCCAAAACCACTGTGGAKTCTTATGCTAACAGCTTCTTGTTCCACATCCAGAAGGGCTCAGGTTGGAAATGAGACCCTGATCTTCCTCTGCAGACAGCTTGCCAAGTTCATTTGGACCTTCACGTTTGAAGAGGAGACTTTCCCCCCTATCCACATTGTTGCAGACAGGAATTGTTCAGGTACATTTGTGAGGGCTCACCACCTTCATTCCAACCTCTCTGCTTCTAATTCAGGAATGCATTTCAGCAAATCCATCATTCTGAACTGTGGGTGGACTGCAGACTTATTCAGCAATTTTGTGAATGGGAATGTTTTCTTACAAACCATACAGTCAGAACCTTTAATAAATACTCACTGCCACACAGCACAAGAAGGAATTACATCCTGGAATTGCAAGGGTTGGCTGTTCTAGGAAGAGCACACACACACAAAACAAAACAAAAAAATAAAAACAAAAGCCTGGAGGAAAGATATTGTTTAGAGATAAAATTGCTAGATACAACTGAAGGAATAGGCTCCTTGAAGGAGAAATTTTACATTGCCATTTGAAAGTCAGATGGAACTTGAGCGGCTGAGTGAAAAACAGAAGTTATCACTCATTCAGCTGCCTGAAAGCAGACTTCACAAAACTGGGAGCTAAGCAGGAAGCTTAAATGTTGTGTTGTCCACTTAAAGAGGCTGTTTCAAGGAGACTGCAAGGYTCTGCTCAATTGCATTTGATGTTCTGATAGCCTGAGCAGCAGCAGGGATGGCGCTGTTGTTAGGAAGCCAACCCTGCCCGGCTCACAGAGAGGGTGGTTACAACTGAGGACAATACTCTTTCCATTTCAGAAGCCTGTAAATTTTTACAGAAATAGCTATCATCACCATCACCTGATGCAGTACATGCAGCGATTCACCTCCTGACTGCAGCAAAGTCCTTGAGGACCCATGCTGCCATCCCTTCAGAGAGCACCAACACTCAGAGCTCAGGAAAGCCCAAGGATTTTGTGTCCACAGGATGTTGCACTGCCCATACTGTTCATCTCTTGGTCCAACCAAAGCTCTCAGCATCGCCACAGGATCGCCAGTCTGCTGGTGAAGTTCAGAGCTGCTGCCCCAGCAGCCTGCTCTGGCTTGCTGCATGACTCAGAAAATGTTCCTGGTAACTGATTGGCGATAGATTGTTTTTATAACGCTGTCTTTCTGTACACACGCCCTCCTCCAAAATCCCTTCCCTATTCCCAGGACGGAGATACCAACTCGGCAGTGACTGCCTGCTATGTTACATCAGAGAGCCTCATTAAATCACTGCAGACACAATTATCTTTTGTATCCATCAAAGCATGAAAGGTTACCTGAGTTACTAAAAAATTCCAGGCGTGTCTTCCTAATAAACAACAGCATGGTGATTAATTGCTGAAAGAATCTGGTGCTTTAAGAGTAGCTTTTATTTGGAAAGTTGAACACACTCATTCACCAGACAACTGAACTCTCCACTTCTCACTTTCTCAGGTCACCTGCAAGCACTAGAGATTTATGTGAGCAAGAAATATCGTTACTTTTTAACATGGCCATGTTTTTTTAAGCAACATATTTCAGATAGAGATTTAGCCCCCTGATGCATACAAAGAAAGAGACTTTGCCTTGAGAGGATTTGGTATGAACTGGGTCACAAAGGCAATTAAAAGTCGTAAAGCAGATGTATTATGTCTGTTCTATCCTTTTCCTTTGTGTCAGCGGGTGAAATCGTAGCATGGTACGCCCTGGTTCATTTTGTCATTCTAAAGCTAGAAATGAGGTAAATTAAAAGGCAGCTCTTTCTTTTTTTTTCTTTACTATTGTGAAAGACAGTAATTTTATTCCACTTTAACTCAAAGCTGAAAATGCATGCGTATTTTTAAAGATTCTGATTTTATGAAGTACATTCCACAGGCTGTGTTCACTTTGTGATTAATTTGTTTCCTTCTAAATCCCCGTATACGGGAGGATATAGAAGAAAACAAATTAATCTCCATAAAAAACCCCAGCACAGGGTGAAGCATATGTAAATAAACCACATCATTGCAACTGTGTTTTCATTCACCTGTGGAATCCTTCAGAGGAATTACTGGCTCATTTAAAGGACACACTTTAAATTTCAAGAGACTGAGCTGCACTTCCAATGTGCTTTCTGCTCCCACGGAGGGTCAGCTAAACTCAGGGAAATAAGTGAATGATGTATGCTGCTGCTCAGCACRGAGTTCCTCAAGTTAATTACACTTCTTGTTGGTTTTGGCTAAAATCTAATGCTCCAATGTTTACTTTAATAATTTGCAGTAAGCGCCGAGCCTCTTTAAAATCACACTCTGCGGAGYGCAAAAACTGTAAACACTGCAGAACCTGGATTCCACTCGGAAACAGACCCATTGCTGGTTTGCCCGGCCTCCTGCAGCCGGGGCAGGACTGCTGCTCTCAGTCAGGTATCTCTATATGTCCCTGCTGGGAAAACTGCTTCCAGCCCTGGCTGTGGCACCATGCTAAAGAAATGCTGTCATTTGCCGCCTGACAGAGAGGGATCAGCGCCTCGTAAGCTCATAAATCTTCTGTGCCCCCTTCTCTGCYCTGGTGCCCGAGAGCCGCCGTGCCTGGCTGCCCAGGAGATCTGCAGGAGCTCAGGATGCTGTGGCATGGAGCTGCTGCCTTCATCCCTCCAGTTTTCCCGTGTTTTCTGTCCCCCCGAGGCAGGGGTAACCCACAGAGGTGCAGATTTCCATGGCTGCCCCTCCAAAGGTTCACCTTGACCGGCCATGCGGTTCTCCCTTCAGCTCGCCCTGCTGGGGTCCCAGCTGCGCCCTGATCTTCACCGGGGGCTCAGCCCCAGGCTGGGCACTGTTATCTGCGTTTGCCGGTGGCTGGAGGAGGAAATGCCAGATGTTGTCCCTAAATAGCTGACTTTCCACAGCCAGACAGAAATGTGCCTGCAGTTTGCTTTGTACTGCCAATGCTTTTTGTAAGAGGAAATTGTTGGGGCACTGGAAGTTATTTATTTTCCACTATATTTTATTAGGTTATTTCCTGTTTTTCTTCCTGTTCCTTTGCTCTGTCTAATTTGGCAGATTGATTTTCTTCTTGCACTTTCCTTCCTTTTAGCTTGTTCTCTGAGTCCTATTGAGTCCATCCAAATTTTCTGGTCATCAGTTGAATCTTAGAAAGCAGAGCTGGCCAAGGAGTTCAACATTCAAAATGTGGATAAAGATTTTCAGCTTGTTTAAACCTCCATTAGACTGATGTGCAAATCTACAAAACAGTAACTTCCTCTGGTTTTTTTTTTTTTTTTGCATATTAATTTTTCCTTTTAATTTCTTTCTCCCAAGCTTATGTTAGCCCCTGTTTTATCTTGTTCCTGTTCCCACTAAAGTCAATTGGACTGAATTCTCCTGATTTCTATTTAAGGTATTAGCATGTTCCCAAAGACTCAGGCACCTCAGTAGATTTTTGGCATTTAAACTGGGGCTGGTAGAGGGCAAAAGAACTGGAAAATAAAAAAACATTGCCCACCTGATGGATATTGGGTCAAAAAGGACATTTTGGGGCTCAGGTAAGCAAGTTTGCCTGGCCTAAGGCTTTTATTGCTGAACACATTCACCCTCCTTCTCTGTTCGTGTTCAAGTTTGGCCTCCAGCTCCATCTCTGTCCCATGCTCCCTATTTTGTTGCCATGTTAAGAAGTGAAAATTGCTCATTGCATGATGAAAATTAAGCATATTTCTGTGAAGGTGATTTTTCCAACCTACCAGCTCACAAATTTCTAGAGAAATGCTCCAGGAAACGAGCCCCTCTAAACTTATGTGTCCCTCTAGACTGAGCTAAGTTGAGCAATATTAGATACATCTGTACCCTGGGAATAGAGATCACTGAGTTCAACTCACAGAGAAATAGCCCCAAGGGACCCTGGGCTTATTCAGGCTAGCCAAAGGCCACAGACAGCACTGCAAAAATTCCAAAATTTGACATATTTAAGCTATTAATTTGAATTGCCAAGTAGTCTTTAGGCATACTGTTACAGAGCCCTGAAGTGGAATTGCTCTGTGGTTAATTTTACTCATCAGCTGCATCAACACATGGTCAAGGAAGGCAGGAATGTTGTGCTATTCCTGCAGATAATTTTATTATTTCTTCCCTCAGAAAAAAAAAAAAAACAAAAACAAAAACAAAAAACCAAACAACTGGATTTGTATTTATTTTTAACAAGAGCACTACTTTTGTCAAAAACTTTTGAAAATAAACAGAGCTACTACAGCACTATTGGTTCACATGTCAATGGCACACAAAACAATTGAGGGGCTTACCAAAACGTTATCAGTACAAAACCCAAATGAGGGAAACTCATTTGTTTTAATTAAATTTTTAGTAGGAATTGTGCACAAGCCATCAAAAGCAGAGAGGGAAACTCCTAACTTTGCTTTCCTAATCCATTTCTGAAATGTTATCTGAGTTTCAGCATTTGTTAACTAAGCACAAATTTGATAGTGAGGGTAAGCAATACACTCAAAAGAGATTACAGAGACAAGAATATGCTGATACTAAAGGCAGTGAAAAAATATTTTTTATGCCAAGAAAGGAAAAAACTTGGGGTATGACCTGGAAATGTGAACACTTGAAGAACAAGGGTTCAGCGYTTTCGTTCCTCGTTTTTGGCACAATCCATTCACTCCAATTTACTGCTGGTGTGTTTGGACACAGCTCCAAGTGTCTCCTGCATCCAAGGATAATGACCTGGGCCTGCAGTGATTCAGCAAACCCCAGCTCCGTGCAGCCACTCAATCAGGGATGGGCTAATCCCTTAATGGCCATTTGTGTCTTTGCAGTGCATCCTCAGGAGTTCTGCAACACCCTGATTGTGCTGCACAGAATTATGTGCGCTTCTTCCACCCTCCTTATCTTATCGAGGGGCTAATTCCCACAAATGATCACGCAGCTTCAAGTTTAGGATGAAATTGCAATTGGATCATAAATTTGTCACTCTCCTGACAGCTGCTAGGTCAGTAAAATCTTGATCAAGAGGGGATTAGTCACTGGACTGAACAATTAAGACCTGTGAGTRCATCTGGCCCTCTGTCAGAGACATGTTTATTGATAAAAAAAATAGTTTATGTAGAGGTTTAAAATGTTATTAATTCTTAAGTGGGGTATAATCCTTTATCTAGTATATTATGACACAYAGCTAACTATTCCACTAACATCTTGTTCTGCTCAATTGATTRTTTAAACAGAATTCATCTTTTGAAATAATAATGACTGTGAGCCTTAAATTAACAAACAGAGCAGAGTGCAATGAGAGATGCCATTTACAAAAATTGTTTGCTTCTATGACTTTTTTTTTCCTTGTAAAGGGAAAGAGCCTTTCAGGTCATTCCCTAGTTTTTATTAACATGCTGAGATACACTGAGGTATTTCCAAAAGAAGAAAATTCTTTTAGCTGCGGAGAGCTGTCATAGAGCCTTATTTTGGGAAACAGCTGAGGCACAACGGGATGCTGGAGTGCTGTCGTGGCTGCTCATTACATAATGGAAACAAGTCAAGGAGACAAGCACTTCCCTCAAGTGAGCGACCCTGGCCAGAGTTCTGCAGCAGACCCTTCTGCCATGCATCACACAGCCCTGGTTTGCCAGGACCCACTGTTGTGTTTGTGGTGGGAAGCAGTAGGTCTCTCAAACGTGGAATGTGACTGTTCCATGGCTGTAGATTCTGCACCTCTCATATTTTGAGCTTCAAGGCATTTCTTAACGGCAGGTACCTGTGGACTGAGGTTCTGCTGGCTTCTGCAACTCAGTTACGGAGTTTTCAGTGTGCTGTCAGCCAGAATTCAACTTGAGAACAGAGCACAGCCCAGAAGCCTCATTCCAGGCGTCCTGCAGAGAGAGAGCAGCAGGTTTTGTTCACCCCTGTGCTGGCTGAGAGCTYGACTAGCAAATCAAAAGCAAAGTGATTTAAGGTATGATTCACTAATGATGCCCTGAGAGTCTGCAGCCCTGTTACCTGGCAGATTCAGTGCCTGCTAGGTCTGCACTAGGTGGCCGCAGACCAAGCTCTCCCAGCACCAGCAGGACCCGTTTTTCTGATTTATCTGCTGTAATGAAAAAAAAAACCACCAAAAAACAAAAACCCCAGCATTCCTGTATCTGTAGATAAAAATGCGATTTGCTTGCCTGGTGGAAATCTCCATGCTGTACTTGYTTGTTAGGAAAATGATTCACTGGAATTGCACCAAAAAAAAGGAGAAAATTGAACTTGCCCTTTCTGCAGCCCAAATGCTCTCATGCCATATTYCTGAACACAAGACTTCTTTGTTAAGCAGATCTGTACCCTGCAATCCCTTTGCTTTTTTTCTCAAGATACTGAAACAAAACATTTAGTTTGGGGTTTGAGAAAAACACGTTGTTCAACTCGACATAACTGTTTCCAGTATTTCATTTCTAAAAAATAAAAAAGGCCCCAAAAGATTAAATGTAAATTTGGCCCAATTAATTTGAAACTTGGGATAGATATCAAGAATTGGATGCCCATCTAAAAAATTAATTCATAACCCTAATTAACTTAGAAATGTGCAACGTTTCAGAGTTCACAGCCATATCAATGGCCACAACAATGCATTTATGGCACACCAGAAGCCAAGAGGAACTAATGTTGTGGAGGAAATTAGTAAAAAATTTATGAACTTAGTAAAAATTTAGGAAATTATAAAAAAAATTAGGAAATTTTCTCCTTATGGAAACAGAGTGGTGATATTTTTCCCTTGCATGTTCACACTGAGCAGCACCAAATGCAGGATCACCTGCAAAAAACAATCATCCTAACTTTGAGCTACATGAAGCGTTCACAGAGCTGGAAATAAAGRTGAAATGGAAAAAAAGGTTAAATAAAATACATGATTTTGTCAGTGCACAGTTCCATTCTGTGACTTTAAAACACTCTTCATCCTCCCCTTGTTACTTCTTGGCTGGTGCAGACCCTAAGCAAGGTATAGGGATTGAATTAGGGGTGGTTGGAAAGGCTCTCAAGGAGCAGCTCAGTCAGGCAGGTGCTTGCACCTGCAGGGTGAATATGGGCTGGGTTTATCTCTTGGTGGGGAACTTCATGTCTAGAGCAAGTCAAGGCTCCCAGCCTTCTCACAGACAGCATTTCTGCAGCTCACCCCCCTCTGAAATCCCACCCTTCTGGGTCACACTCATTCCACTTTGCCCTTGTCTGTGCCTAATTAATGCCAATTAAATTTCATGCCAGTCAGCTCAAGGCATCTGTGCAGTAGGCAGARGAGTCTCCAATAGAAGGCAAAATTGTTTTCACCAGTTATTAACATTTTCAGGGAAGGTCAGAATTCCAAATGCACTAACATAAAACAGATTTAAAAATTCAGCCACAATATTTTTTTCTTTAAATGTGGAATTGAAAAATACTGTTGGGTTACTTAAGTTTCTGAGGTTTGTTTTTTTGTTTTTAGTTTTGTATATGTCTTAATAAAAACTTTTAAAATCTAAACCAACAACCCTGCATGTAAAGATGATGCCAAAAAGAGCCAGGAATGCACTAAGTTATTTCCAGCAAATGKCCACGTTAAACAATACAAATTGACCAAATATCCTCTGACTGAGAACAATGTTATATTTTTCATGATTATTCACTATATTTCTTCTAAAGTGACTTCATGGTTTGGGACTGTACAGGTCTGAAGATTAGTCATCCCTATCTCCTAAAATTTAACAGTCCTTCCAGGCAGAGAGGGGAGGTTCAAAAAAAAAACCAAACCACTAAACCAACAAAAGCAACAAAAAACCTGCCCTAGGTTTCTCTTGTCACCTGAAATTTTATTCTACTTACATATGATTTACAAATGTTACCATGTTAAAGGCAGAAGCACCTACCAGAGGTACTGGAATGCAGCTGAACTGGGAAATACTCAGGATATAATCCCAGCACAAAGACMCTCCTCTAGCCTTGCTTTCCATGAGACAGCACAGCCACAACTGTCTGCTCAGGTGCAAGAGCTGGGACACCAAATTTGGAATAACCACTGAGTTTGGAATCCAACCCAGAAATTCTTTTCCCCAGGTAAAAGTCTTATGTGTATTAGTTAATGAACATGGGGCATTTCTAAGCAAGAGTCTAAGACTGCAGTTCCAGCAGAGGCTCCTACTGTTACAAGTGCATTACATTATATTACATTTATTAACAGGGGAGATTCATGTTTTAACTGGCTATCTCAAAATTCATGGTTAAATCAGGGTCTTTAGCGTTTTTTCCCAGTTTCAATAAATACTCCAGTGCCATTAGTATTTACATTGCACAAGAATCTACTAAGTAAAATGTTTCAAGATGTGAACCCTTAAAAAGAGCAGTATATGCTTTACTGAGGCTATCCCTCAAAAATTGACTTTAGCCACACAGTTTTTAATATTATTTTGGATATCTGGTCCATACAAAACCTTCCATAATCTAATTAGATAGAACAAAATAGCACACCAGTGGAAGGTGAAGTCTAGAGACCCTTCCCTATGAAAAATTCACTTTCTGTATTTCTTTGAGACTATTTCATGCAGAGTTTTAGCCCTGTCTGAGATGTACAAGAGAATATTTGTTCCTAGGCAGAATTCACCTGTGAGGTCTGCAGCGTTATGGCTCCACAGCAATCATCACKGAGCAGCTGGAAAACATTGCCAGGGTATCAGCTGCCTCATGTTCGTCACTGTGCATCTGGAATCTTCTCCCTTTAGCTGACTGCCTCTAACTCAGACCCAGCTCCTGATAAAATGTTTGGCTGGAGGGCCGGTGGTTGATGTGAAGGGAGCCTGGGACTGTGCTTCAGCTTCTGGTGGCTGTGCTCTCCCAGCACAAAACCCAAAGGAAAAAGCCCACGACTGGGAGGGCAGGGAAGGARACCTGTTACCTCCCCACAGGGTGCAAGTCTAGGGCCTTCCAATGTGGGTCTGAAGTCCAGTGAAATCCTGGAAATGCCTGAAGTGAAAAATACCTGGCTGCTGCCTGTTCTCTGTGTTGTGGAGCCAAAAGAGGGCTCTGTCCCATGGGGCAGGAATATCTCCCCATCTGGCACACTCATTCATTTTTTGCCTTTATCTCCCCATCTGGCACACTCATTCATTTTTTGCCTTTATCTCCCCATCTGGGCACACTCATTCATTTTTTGCCTTTAATTGTTAATGATTTGTTGAGGAGACAGTGGGAATTTCTTCAGGGTGTGATTCAGCTCTAGGAAAAACAGGGAAGTTCTGAAAGGCCTGAGTATTGTACCTGTGTGTGGCAGATGGGAACCAAAGGGTTAAAAAGCAGCCATCGAGCAGCAGAGCGTGGCAAACGCTGGACACAAACAGGTGATAAAAGGTGATAAGAGAGATGAAAAAATTAAGAAAATAAAGAACACTGTTATAAAGATTTATAGATCAGCTAAAGCAGAGCAAACTAAACGATAACAAACACAGATAAAAAAATAAATGGGGCATCAGCCACATAAACACACAGGGAACTTCAATGCTTCTGTATAGTACTATGACACTGCTTTGTTTACAGCAGCATTGACCTTTTGCTCCCAAAGAAGTTTATTAACCATCTTGCTCTTTCTTTGTGTTGCTTTACTCATCAAGAGAAAGTTGTGCTGGGTTGATTCTGATGAATGACTTTTTCAGAAAGTCAAGTTACCCTTGACTAGATGCAGATGGCCTAGTAAAAAATGAATGCTGCCAGCAGACATTGTCTTTATCAGTAGTAAAAGTTCAGCAGGGACTAGACTTCCTCATCTCTGGCCAGAGAAACCCAGCCTTCTGTTTCAGCACCATATCACATATTGTCCTAATGAATTCTTGTAACACACTGCAGCCCAGATAAATATGCTTATATTAATGTTTTTTGGCAGTCTGGGGCATGGTACAGAATTGACACAAGTGTTTGGATTCTGCCTGCAGCAGACACCAGGAATTTGTGCAGCTCAGAAACGTTGGACTGCTGTCAGGCTGTTTGTGCCATGACCTTCAGTGTTGCGAACTGCAGCTCGCCCAAGGGGAGCCTGGGGCAGGGCAGGCTGAGCTCCTGCAGCTCAGGGAGCTGCTCCCTCAGGGCTTCAGGCACCCCACAGCCACACCAGGGCCCTGGGACCTTGCCTTTCCTCCAGCCTCCTCATGTTTGCTCCCAAGAGCAGAAGCAGCCATCCCCACAGCTCGGAGGTGTGAGCACCGAGCGCTTTGGAGCGCACACCCTGCAGAGCCTGAAGCACCACCCCAGGGAGCCTCAAGGACAGCAGGGCGTCTGGCCTTTGAGGAACACCCCAGGCAAACAGATTTGAGCCTTTTTAGTTGTCAGTCTGTGGCTGGAACAGCAGCACAGCWGCACCCGTGGGCTCTGAGCTGCATTTGGAGTCCCATCACACCAGAGCCTCCAGCTCTGCCTGCGGCTTGGTCAGGGCTGGAGCTTTGTGTTGCAAGCTTGGAAACTCCTCCAGCTGCAGCTGGGGCTTGGCGGCCCCACATTCCTGGGAAGGCAGCTGTTCCAAGGGCCAGCAATCCCACTGGACCAGGCCATCTTGTGGCTGGGAGCAAAAGTCACCATCCCTGGGTATGCTGTCACCATCCCTGGATGTGCTGTCACCATCCATGGTTATGTGTCACCATCCCTGGATGTGCTGTCACCATCCTTGGGTGTGCTGTCACCATCCCTGGATGTGCTGTCACCATCCATGGTTATGTGTCACCATCCCTGGGTGTGCTGTCACCATCCCTGGATGTGCTGTCACCATCCCTGGGTGTGCAGTCCCCATCCCTGGGTGTGTTTAACAAAGCCTGGATGTGGCACTGGGTGCCAGGGTTTGGTTGAGCTGTTGGGGATGGGTTGGGCTCCATGATCTTGAAGGTCTCTTCCAACCCAGAGATTCTGTGAATTCTGGGAATCCTGTGAAAAGCACCCTCCTGCTCTGAGCAGGGCTCTGCTGGGCCGTGCTCTGGTGGCCACAGAGCTGATAAAAACCCTTTATTTGCCTTTCCAGTGCACCTTTGCTGTGCAGCCACACCAGAACTTAACCTCCAACCTTCAGTGATAGAGTTAAAAATGTCAGAGACCTTCCTGGGAGGAAACATTAGGCAGATGTGATTCTTGAAGCAAGAGAGCACATGAAGGAGGACACGCCATTTCCCAAGAAATTCTGGGGCAGGATTTTTCCAGGCATTGAGGTTACTTTCTTTTTCTTTTTTTTTTTTTTTAATTTTGTGGTTATGTTTTTCAACATTTCATTTAAATGAATGGGAGTTCTGGGCCATGACTCAGATGAGGATGAGCCACAAAAAGAAACAGCCTGAGAACAAATACAGTTGTATTTCTCTCCTGCACCTCCGTACTAAGGTGCCTCAGTGCCCTGTGTTTTCTTACAATTCCTTTGCATTCAAGGGGCTTTTTTTTTTGATGCTGAGGAAGAACAGTTAGTTTTATTTATCTAGCCATCCAAGTCAGGATGGTCAGCCAGGTCCTTCTGTTACTGCTCAGCCTATTTTTGCAGATTAGGATCTCTGTTCTGCCAGAGTTCATCAGAACATAACAAGTCTATTCATCACTGAAAAAAACAGTGATGCAATTAAATTATATTTATACCTATGGGATAGTTATTTAGCTATCAGGAACGGGACAGTCCTGCCTGCAACAAGACTTTCTCATTCAAGATTTTCCATGCCTTTAAACATTTGTCTTTTAAAGCCTTATCTGTGGCCCCTTGGGGCAGAGTCTTCCTGCTGCTCCATTCCTGCAGCACCCAGCCAAGCTCTGTCCATGTTGCATGTGTGCTCTAGGAGAATACCATCCTTCAGACCAYCCTCACTACTCAAACCCTTTGGGGTACCAGAGCCAACTTCTYTTAGCCCCAGAAGCTGGCATTTGTCTTTGGACTGCAATCTGTGTAGAAAACTGCGCTTTGTTCACCTGATTTGATTCTCTGCCTCATGCCCCTGGCTGTGCTGCTCTTGGTTCTCCCCCAGCCTCCCTTCACCTAAAGCCTTGCTGTGGTGGAACCAGCCCCTGCTGGTCAGTGCAGGGCTGGCCGAGCCAGGCCCTTCAACCCAGGCTTCATCCTGCTGCTGCTCTGGAAGGAAGGCAAGTTCTGCCAGCCTTTTCTGCGTGGGATCCACCCAAGCTGTGCTGACAACGTGAAATTATGCAAAGCTCTGCACAAGCAGAGAACGTAACCTCTGGATATTTTGGTTTTGCCTCTTTTGAATCATATTCTAGTCAACCCTTTTTCTTTCCTATGTTATAAGTAGACTTTCATGAAAAACAAAAAGAAARAAAAAGGGGGGGGTTTCTTCCTGGGATTTTTTTTWWAWTWTTTTTTAAWTTTTTTTCACCCCTCACAGGACACAGCCAGAGCCCTGGTAAGTCTCCCTTGAACACCAAGAGCTGTTCCACTGAGCAGCTGGGGCTCTGAGCCCTCTCTGAGGCTGTTGGCCCACCACTGTCCTCTGGGTTTATCTCAACTCTACCCCCAGTTTTGTCACTGTATCCTTCAATCCCCTCTCTCCCCATAAAAGTGTCGAGCTGTCTCTTAAACTCACTTTACCATTTGCTTCTTTGACCTCGCTTGGCAACTTATCCTTGTGTTTATTATTTGAGGTGGAATAGTTCTGGCTACATTCCTGGTTTTACTCTTAATTGTCTAATTTTTAGAATGGTGTCAGTGGGGTTGGGGTTTGGGTTTGGGCTTTTTTTAACTCATCGCTCTTGTGACCAGGTCTTCTGTTTCATTAGGCTCCCTTGTGCCATCAGGACTTCCAAGAATCCTAATGAATCTTTTATTGGATCTTCCCGAATATTGCAGCTGGACTTCCCTGTCCATTAGTGCCATTCTGAACTGCACGCACTGCCTTTAATTACTTTTTTGATAATTGGAGGGCAGGGAGAGGAATGAGGGTCTTGCCCGAGCAAGGGAAATCTCAGTGATTTTTCCTGCTTGTCCCAGGGGGAAGTCACAAGCAGGGCTCAAGCAGGACGGAGCAGCAGAACCTTCCCAGGTCCTCTGGCAGCTGGTGCCACCTGTGCCAGCTGGTGGCCTTCGGGTGGCACCTCACGCCAGGGGGAYCTGGGGACTTGAGGACCTGCTCCAGAGTTTTTTCCTTGGGCTTTTAGACAAAGTGCAGGGAGCAGCTTCCTCACCATGCTGGATTTGCTGTGGGGTCCTATGGATGACAAAAACACAGCAGGTTTCTCGCAGAAAATTCCCTTTTCTGGGGAGCAGAGAGGAGGAAAAAACACTGGTTTGAAGGCACCTACCTGCACCTCCAGGAACTGTCCCCAGCTGCTGTAAGGTGGGTTGGTGGAGCAGTGAAATGAATCCTACTGACATCCTGAAACAGATAGGCCTGGTTGGAGTGGCTTCTGAGATGGGCAGCTTGCTTAACCCATCACAGAAAGAGAAGGAAAGAGAGGGAAAGAAAAGGAAAGAGAAGGAAAGAGAAAAGGAAAGAGAAGGAAAGAGAAAAGGAAAGAGGAGGAAAGAGCTACTTCTTTACACGCCCCCCGTCCCTTAGAGGAACCATCACCTGTCTGCAGGATGGGTTAGCTCCAGGTGGGTTCTCTGACTGAAGCAGCCTCCTGCTTGGCCAGCACAGTCCATAGCCATGGAGACATGCACCAGGAGCAGATCCTGTGGCTACAGCCCAGGCAGGTTCAGCTGGTGCTTTGCTAAAGCAGRCAGACACTGTGCTGGATCCACCTACCTCAAAAATATTCACCCAGGTCAGCTCTTGAATTCCAGCTGACACCACCAGAGAGTGAGGAGACCACATTCCCTTTCCTACTCAACACATGGTATCTCACAAAGTGGCAAGAAAAAGGAGAGGTGCTATCTATAGAATGAACATTCTCCATTTGGGGGGGCTACAGAAGCCATGGGACAGGAGGAGTGCCAATCCCACTGAGACATTAACCATCAGCCAAAACAACATCAGGCACCATGCTCAATTTAAGAACACGGCGCAGAGGCACTAAAGATTTGCTCARTTAATTGTGGGATTGAAAATTTTCCAGAGAGCTGAGGATATTTGTAAGATCTAATAGAGGGCAGCCCCCTCATGTCTCATGGGGAGGCCAGGCTCACAGAAACTCGGCCTGCTGATCAATCTGTGCGTGTCCCAAAAAGAGGAATTGCATGCTGCAAGAGCCAGCACCTGGGGCTGCCTCTGAGAAATKCATGCACTAAAGCACCTCCAGAAAGGCGCCTTACCTTGCTGATAGAATCCCAAAACCAGGGAAATGGGAGGCAGAGACGTGAAATGCCTCTCTCAACAAACACCGTAAAATAACCGGGAATAAAAATGTTAAAAATCTTGTAAACATTCACCATTGTCCTCTCTGTGCTTGGCAGCTTGGGGRGCATAATGACCATCAAACAGCAGAGTAGCAGTAAGTCTTTCACTGAGAAAGTGGTGACAGCACAAGCAAAAGGACATGCTCTGTCACTCATCAACCCACGCTCCATTTTTTGTAGCCATCTACTATTATTATTTGGCATGTGATTCCCCAGGCAGCAGACCATGGCTGTAGCTATTTACAGGTCACTGGAAGTCTGGCCTGTGCTGCAGTGGAGTTTTGGTTGTATTTCACAGAAGATAGTTTTATTTATGTTTGACTGATGCAGGCAAAAACCGGAGGCTGATTTTTCTTTTTCTGGCTTTTAGTATAAACACTCATGGCAGCTCTCTATTTTGGGTGCAGGCTGAAAAACAGATTGTTTTGTAGTTGCCGAGAACTGCTGGGTAAATCAGAGGACATTGTTATTGCAGCTGAGCTTTTCTTTCAAGAGAGCAGGAGGAGTTGCTTTATTTTTTAATTCTCTGCAGTTTTACGTACACCGTTCGCTCCAAATATTTGATGTTTGCCACACTTGTTATGAGTTTCTCCAGAGAGATGCTGTCTTTTGGCAGCAAAAGATAAAGTTGACTGATACAAATGAGTCACAGTACCCCAACAGTAATTAACAGTGATGCAATACCCAGGCGAAAAAGAGGACTTGAAGAATTAACTGTTGAGTTTTCTTGACGATGCAGCTGCACTTTAAGAGAGAAAGCTCAACCCATCATAGAACTCCATTGTGTACATTAGAGAAAAAAAGCTTGGCAAGATACATTAAAGATTTTTGCTAAAGAGATACAAATATTTTGCAAGGGCAAAGGGCGCTGAGGCAAGCTGTACTTACTTGCAGAGAAAAGCAGGCAGGATGACAAAGAAACAGTAATATTTCTTTATCTTCGTTTTCACACTTCATCATCTATGAAAGACTGTCTTTTCCAACCTGCTGAACTGATTTAAGCCACCCCAACTCTAAATTAACTTTTACTTAAAAGTCAGCCTATGACATCCTAATCTAAGAAGTTATCTGTGCTTATGGTTTCAGCCCAGTTCTACAGAAGGCCAGTTCTGCTATTTATAAATGGGATTTTGCTTGTTCTCTAAAGTTCTTACACAAATCTCACAGCTCRAAAGAGAAGGAATGGTTGGGCAGGAAGACGAAGGATTGAAGCAACTGCTTTATAGCACAATATGAAACTTGACACTGTTTTCTGCTGCCAGTATGATTCCCAAGTGAGATGGATAAATTGTGGTCAAGACCTGGACAGGTTAACTAGTGGTCATCAGTGCTGGTGGTACCTTTATATACAAAAAAAAAAAAAAAAAAAAAAAAAAAGGATACTATTGGACAGGGCATTTGAAATGTAATACCAGACATGAAACAAGACATCTGTTGGACTCTCATTTGTTTCTCTTTGAATGGGCTTTAATTGAAAGCTCAGTGAAAAATGCAGGTTACATTCTTAGTGTTATCAATAGTTTGTAACAGCAACAACATCAGAACAGTGATGCTTCTAATATTTATACATTTTCTAGTTGGAGATGTCTAAGAGCAATACATTATCAGATATATATATATACACACAATTTCAAGCAATTAAAAGTAAATAATAAACCCCTCCTCCCAAAACCCTGAAATAATATATTTCCTTACACTAATAATGTCTTTTTCACATATACTTGACAAAGAGTCTTTTTTAAGTTACTTATCTTAAGAGAAATCTGTTAATGGAGATCCTGGACCAGCCCCATTAGAAGTTCAGTTTTAAGTTTATACAGCTTGCTAGCCACATAACCAGTGTGGCTTTACATTGTAAACAAACCCCAAATGTCTACAATGATTGAAATTAGTTTTGTGTAAAGGAGATCTATGCATCTCATGATAGAATAAATTTAAACCAATACATTAAAAAGAGAGAGAGAGAGAGAGAGAGAAGGAGAGAGCTAATTGACAAACAAAACAGTTTTAAGGGTTCAGTTATGCCATTCTTTAAAAACCAAGTTAACTTAATGGTAAGATTCTTATTTCTTGTACAGAGAGGCTTTGCTTCATCTGGCTTTAGCTGCTCTAAAAAGACAACCTTTAAAAAAAGGTTTGACTAGTGAAATTTCAAAAGCAGAGCTTCCAACTCTGAAAGGGTTACCAGAAGTGTCTCAGGTGACTGTTCCTTCATCTTGTGGGGAAAGCTGTACTAGCATTCGAGAGCCTCAGCATATGCAGGGGTGATGTAAGTGTAGAGCTGACCTTCAACAGGGAGGAATCATCCTACCCACTGCAGGAATTAAAAAGGTACAGCAATTTGTACCTGGAAAAGTTCAAGTGAAAAGAACACAAAAGAGCTGGGGACGGACATGAAAGCTGAGCACAATTTATAGTAATCTTGAAAGTGTGGAGGCCTTGCCTACTTCTGTACAAAAGCACAAGGAAAAATCTCTTGAGCTCATTGGCTAGGAACTTGTGCAGCTCCGAATGGAAGGACAGGCTGAGCAGAATCCTACGCTTTAGTTAACTGGTGTCAGATAGGAGGCGGAGGCAGCTGCAGCTCTCTGACACAGGTGATCGAGGATGGCTGAGAAAGTTTGCAGTAGCTTATAGTGTCCCATCAGGTTTTTTCACTTGTTTGAACTGTCTAAAGGGCCAACTGCAGTTTAGTCATGTTCCTCTGGTGCATGTTGTGATGACGAACTAATTCATCAGACCTGGCAAATTTTTTTTGACAGCTGGGCCACCGGCAGCTGAAAGGCTTTTCACCTGTTAAGGAAACACCCTGTTATTAGCTGAGCACACAGCTCATCTGAGACCCTGCTGCTCGTTCTCTCCCTGTGGGGCCCTGAGGAGCTGGCAGAGCCCTGGCAGGAGGAAAGGCGCCCCGGGCYGTCCTGGCGGGCGCGGGAGCCCCCAGCTGCCGCTCGCATCAGCGCCCGGGGCCTTCCCGCCTCAGCCGCGGCCGGGCTTACACCAGCAGCCTCTGCAGGTGGTGTGCAGCACTCTGCAGTGGCTCATTGCTGAGGACGGGCCCTTGCCGAGCACCCTGCTGCCATGACTATGCTGCTCTTCGCTCTCCAACCACCAAGGTTCGCRGCCGCCCTGGCGCCCTCCCGGCCTTCAGCCACACCTCCGGGCGGTGCAGGCACACTGTTAGTCACTGTGGAAACTGCCAGGGCCTTTCTAGAGCTTGACCTGCGGTCAAGGGCAGCTTTCCCCAGCTAATTCAACGAGTTTTGGCTGAAGGTCTTTGAAACTGGTGAGTGTAAGTGRATATGGTAGAAGCAACGGGGCTCAGCGTGGAGTCTGCTGAGCCAGACTCAGAGTTTTCCACCCCTATCTAAATAAAGTGGAGTCACATCTGTGGGAGATGTCAAATGCTCAAAATAGCRTTTTTCTAACATTTTCATGAGCATAATATTCACTGCAAATAACTCTAAGCAAAGCACATTCAAATTTAACAAGAAATGCCACCCCTTTTTAACTGTTTAACCTGCTCTCCTGATTTCCTGCAGTGTGTAAGTGGAATTTCAGGCTGTGCTTGTGATGCTGCAGGAATGCTGGTGGAATGCTTCTTTCATTAGCTCASAGCAGTACCCAGTGACTCATGATTCTTCTTCTTYTTTTTTTCCCCTCAAWATAAATGCAATATTTTAAAGTATGTTCAGCTCTGGGGCTGGGCTTTGCAGTGCTGTCTGCACACCTCGTGCTCTCTAACACACTCCAGACACACTGGGGTGGTACAGCCTCACCCAGGCATCTTCTCCTCTTATTTACCTCACACTCTGGGCATTTCACAAACCTAATCCAAATACAGACAAAAGGAGACTTGCATAAATGTGTTTGCAAATTAAATAAATTTCTGTTTGCAAACTCCCATGTGAGGTATTTAAGTTGAAAGGGARTTCCTAAAATCTACTTGATCTTTTTAGCATAAATGCTGGCAAAAGCATCAACTATCTCCAACAAGTGCATAAAACAGTGGGGGAAAATGGTGCAGATATCAGGGATCACATTTCCATTGCTGAACAGCTCTGTGGATGGATAAAACTTCCTTTGATTATTATTTCTTTCTTTTTTTGCTTTCARCAGCAAAGATTGCTGTCACAGTGAAATTGCTTGTGAAGAAAAAAAAAAATCCCTGAATCCTAACAAATAGTTTGGTAGCTGAGTAAAATTAGGATAGAATTGCATGGAAGCCACCTTTGCTTTGCTTCCTCAGTGTGGGGCAAGTGCATGTGGGCTGGGTGCTTTGGCACATCATTCAGGGGCTATGAGAAAG
>JACDOX010000194.1:711271-730965 GCA_014549065.1 Cardinalis cardinalis
GGAAAGGAAAGGAAAGGAAAGGAAAGGAAAGGAAAGGAAAGGAAAGGAAAGGAAAGGAAAGGAAAGGAAAGGAAAGGAAAGGAAAGGAAAGGAGTGAAGCTGCAGGGCAAGGTGGGGATGAAAAATCCCCAGCCACCACTCCTGCTCACCCCCTCAGGAGCTGACACATCCAAAATCCGTGTCAGGAGTGGCTCCCTAGCAGCAGCCCAGGTGCTGTGCCAGTGGCAGGCAGCSAGCAAGCCCACAGCAAGGATGGGGGGCTCAGATCCCGGGGCAGCTGGGACAGGGACAGGAGCTTCGCTGGCCCTAGGGAGAGCAGGTTCTTCACTGTAGCTAGTCGGGGCTGTAAAACATGGCTGGAGCCATGCAGGTCCTGAATGAGCAGATCAGTTAGCAGTGCAGTGTGACTGGAATGCAGCTCAGCCCAGGTGCCAGCGTGTCACCACCGTTTTGTCTCTGCCAGAACATTACCTCTTGCTGGYTAAGAAAACATCTCTCTCCATGGAAATGCACAGAGAGCCAGGCCCTGCAGCTCAACAGGACCGTGGGCACAGCCCAGGAGCACAGCCTTTGCCATTTGCAGATTGCAAGTGTAGACATGGCCATTGGGTGAAGCATTTGTCTGGCCAGAGCCACAGAAAATGCCACTGTTCTCAGGTGAATCATTTCCTTTATTAAAATTTCTCTTTTATTTTTGGAAGTCTGAAATGTGTGGGGTTTTTTATGGTCCAGAAGAGAAAAAAGAATTCTTAGCAGGGAGAAAAAGATTTTCAGGCTCCTTGTCCATCTGTACAGAGACTGAATTTAAAAGGTTAACACCAGTATGGAAAACGCYGTGACATCCAACAACATGCCAAACTGCTTGGTAAACAATTATGTGGTAAAAACACTGCTGGTAAACAATTATTTGGTAAAAACACTGCGTACATAGCAGAAGGAACAGCAGATGTCAGTACACAGGACTAATTCTAAAACTTAAAACTAAAGTACAGAGCTTGCTGCAGTTGCTCCTTAATGGTGTTTACATTTATGTGAGGGCAGAGTAGACCGAAATGGCCTCCCTTTTTTTTCCCCTGTATTTAGATGAAATACTACAGTTTCTACCAAAAAAAAAAAATTAAAAGGTCCCTGAATATTTGAGTAAGCTTTTACTTTAGTGTCTGTCAGTGTGGGTTTGCAAAAGGCCCTGCTTTTATCTGCTGGAGAGATTAGAGSCCAAGCAGCAGCAGCAGGAGCTTTGCTGTGCTATCCTGCATTAGGCTCAGCTGACACTTGGGAGAAGCATGAGTGGGCACGAATGCTTTAGATTACAGACCTTTGGCTAAAGCTAGAATTAAAATTTCTATCTTGTAGGGCTCTTTCGGTAAAGGCAGTAGATCAACTTGACATTTGTGGGCTGAGACTGTGCTGCTCATTTCATGATAGCTGACAAAATTTATTTTGCCAAGCTGAAATTTCTTTAAACACGAAGGAAGAAAGCATAGTTTCTAAAATCACCCAAATCCCTTTGTGAGAAGTGACTATCACACCTGGGGAAAGCAGCCACACCAAAAAAATCAGCACACTGAAATTCTTTCTGCTGTTTTGAGTATTTCAATCTTAGTTAAGACACTTTCTAACCATGTAAGTCACAACAACATTGATTTAAAATTTAAAAAAAAAAAATATATAAATGTGAAGAAAAGTTTACGCACTTGTTTTACCTGTATGAGTCCTGGTATGAGTCTTCAGATGATCAGATCTGGAGAACTTTCTCTGACAGGTTTTACACTGAAAGGGCTTCACACCTGAGAGACAAAAAAAATTCTGTTCTTATTATGTCCCAACATTTTTGGAAGGGTGAATGAAATCAGATATTTCTGAAGTTTCAAAAGCCAGGATTTTTTTTGTTTGTTTTGTTTTTTAAGGTTTTTTTCGTTGTTGTTTTTTGGTTTGGGGATTTTTTGGGGTTTTTTTTTCCTTTTTTTTTTTGTTCTAGTTACTGTAACTGCTCCTCCCATCCCTGTGCCTCCACGTTACAGAAGGTTAGTTATTAATGAGGCCACCACCCTTTGTAACCTCCTCTGCCTGTGCCTGAACAGCTCYACCATAAACAAACCCCCACCTAAATCATCTGCAACCATTGTTAATCCTGRCCCTGAGGTTTGGCACTCAGGGCATCCTGCAGGAGCAAATAAGAAAAACCAGGGTTCAGAAATCTATTTTCGTGTGCTCCCAATAGGTTTAACTTACTTCACACTGCTAATTTACACATGACACGTAGGTCCTGGGCAAATTTTACACGTTGGCAAATTTTTCTTGCAGAACTCTTTTGATTTAAGCACAATCTATTCTTAATTAATGGTCATGGAGTACAGATCAAACAGTTTCATCATGGAAGTTGTTTCAAAAGATGGTGCCAGGATKTAAAAATCACCTAAACAGCCACAGCAGTGCTAGAAGGCCAGTTAAAAACCTAGCCATGGCCTTCTCCTAAAATTAACTTCAAGAATTTGGTGTCATGAGCAGACAACACCAGAAAAACAGAAATTTGAGGARTATAACTTCAGGATCCCAATTCCTGGATGAACTCTAATTGCAGGCAGGTCTTGACCACAAACCTGTGTGTCGTCTTTGGTGCCTCTTGAGTTGGTCTGAACGAGAAAATCTTCGTTCACAGTCTTTAAAATCACACTGGTAAGGCTTCTCACCTGGGGAGGAGAAAGAGATTGTTAGAAAATGTGGCAAAATGAGGGAGCTCCTCAAGCTGAACCAGAAGAGGAAATGTGCTGCTCTGAAAGGTTTCTCTGCAGCCTGAAGCAGTCTAGTGGCACACCAGGACTGAATTGTCATAAAGCCACACAGCTCTGCTGGAAAGGCTGGCAAAATTCTACTGCATTGACACTGATACTGAATCTGCTCACTCCAAGAAAAATAGAGGTTAAAGCTGCAAAAAAAAAAATCCAGTTGAGTGAATTTTTTAATTTTTTTTTTTTTTTTTTTGCTGGAAAAGAACGGGAATGTCTTGGTTTATATTTCCCTAAAAACCCCATTAAACCCTTTCAGTAGCACCTGTCTCAGCAGCACACAATTCATACAGAGGAGCAAATCACAGTTTGAACTAAATTGGGTTTAAAGCAAAAACTAAACAAGTTCCATCCACACAGGTGACAATTTAAACCACATTAATTAGAACAAAACTGAGGGAAAAATTCAACCTCAGAAAAAAGACATATTCTTCCCCAAAACAAAATTAGGTTTCTTCCATAAAGTGCCATTGACTAGAATTTCTCACGTAGCTGCACAGCTCCCAGAGGCAAAGCCATGAATTATTGCAAAACCTCATGTAAATATAAGTTCTTCCCCTCCTCCCAGGCAGCTCGGCAGAGCTCCTCAGGGTGGGATTTCTCACGGATGAGTTTTTTAGGAAAAGAAATCCCCAGGAGCCAGTGTCTCGGATGGACGTGGGTTTCAATGCAGAGGAATGCACAGAAACATGCAAAAAGAAATGCAGCAGCTGAGGAGTCTGAGGAAGAGGGAAATGCTGCCAGCAGAGCACGGGGGGGTGAAATCTGGGCAAGTTCAGCCAAAACARTCCTTCTGCWGCTACAGGAGCAGCTCCRTGATCCTCCAGGTCTGGCTTACTCCTAACCAAGATCCCTTYGCACAGCCCTGCAATCCTGCTGAAGCCTCAGCCACCCCGTACATTTAAGAAATGCCTTAATAGATCTAAATTGCATTAAATGGCATTTCTCCCCACAGAAAGCCTGGTTCAGAGGCACAGCACAGAGCCTCAGCAGGAGCAGAGCTGCAGAGCTGGGAGGGTGCTGGGCTCTGTCTGGGAGTGCTGCAAGAGTAAAGGAGGAAAAAAGAGTAAAAGCCTGCTGCTGACAAGAACAGWTGAGAAAAGGAGGCTGATTCTGAAACCAGAGCCTGCAAGTGGGAATGAGAATCCAAAGGCTGGTCTGTATGTCCTTCACCAATTTAACCCCCTTTTCTTAAATAAGAGGCAGCATTTCTGCCTGCTGTGGGAAGTGAGATGTAAACCAAGGGTCCTGTGGGACCTTTTCCTGCAGGCAAACATCACCTGGAGTGGGCAGAGGGGTTGGTGTCTCCCTGTTTCATTTTAACTGCATTGCAGGTGTCTGCATGTCTGGTTCTATCCTGCTTGCCCTGGTGCTCTGARACACCAGAGCAAGCCAGTTTAGTCTAAAGCAGATGCATTTGATCCAGGTGACAGAGAACAAGCAGCATATTAAGGAGAGCATTCCAAATTCATCCTGGTGCAGCTAAAATAAAAATTTTACAAAAGCAACTAAATCTGCAAGAACAAGCTGACTTCCTGTGGCAGTCACCCCCAAGGAGTTCACTGATTCTCAGACCTAGGTGTGGACAATTTCTATGTCTGCTGGGCTTAATTTATTAGCAWAGGAGATTAAAGTTGCCACAGGTGTTTGAAATAGTTCCATACTCTTTGGCCACAAGGACTCCCTGGGGGTGCCTGCTTTTCAGAAACCACTTACTCCCAAGGAATTCAGCCCTTTGGCAGATTTAAGAGGGGGAATGTCAGCAGAGCAGAATGCAGTGACAGGATGATTGTCTGCTAATTGCAATATAAACTTAAAGATGGCTAAGGAGGCATTGGAATAAAACAGCATAGAGGCTCTGATGGCATGCACATGAAAGTATCTCTTTAAATACTTTGGAAAGTAATCTTGGTTAAATTGAAGTCAGATTTAACCCATGAAGATATTAAAGGAAGCAATCTAAAATGTTTACATAGGGATATGATGACACTGGGAAGAAAACAAAAAGCAAATAAACAAAAAGAGGCACAACATTAGACAGAAATCCTAAGTCCCCTTTCCTTCTTCATCTTCTGTGTCAGCTGCCAAAGCTGACTGCCACATAAATTTCCTCAGAGCAGGACGACAGAAACGTCCCMGATGAGAAAAAGTCTGTCAGTCCCCTTGAAACTCCCTCAGTGAGTGTCCCATTTCCCCAGCCCTACCRAAGCCTCTCCAGTAAAAGGCTGAAGTCTCTTTGTGTATGAAGACATCCAGTGGTGCTGTCACCTCCCTATGTGAGCACACACAGCCCCAAAACAAAGCAGGAGATGCAGGTGGAGCTTCGCCAGCCCTTCTGGCTGAGACATGGYCACTTACACTGCTGAAAGAGGCCAAAAAGGGCACCATGGAATGATAAAGGTGAGAGAGGATGGAGGGAATGGCATCTCTTGAATATGGCATGCCTTGAATATTTAGGAAAACAATTTTTAAAAGAAAAGCTCAACAATTGTAAAACAAGCGTGAATCTGCCTTTGCACACATTGCAAGAAATGTTTCTAATAAAACAGATTTTTGTCAAAAGCAGTTAATTTAAACTGAGGGAAGTGTGCATGTTTTCTCTGGAGCAAATTCATTGCTCAGGTGCATGGGAAAGCAGAAAATTCTACTGCTCTGGCAGTTGCACAGAATATTCCCAGCCATTGCTTTAATTAAGAACTTTTGCAAGAGTAAAAGCCTGTTGCTAACAGGAACAGATGAGAAAAGGAGGCTGACTCTGAAACCAGAGCCTGCAAGTGGGAATGAGAATCCAAAGGCTGGTCTATACATCCTTCACCAATTTCAACCCCTTTTCTTAAATAAATGTACCCACTTGATCAAACAGGTCCCATGATCACAACTTTGCCTTGCTAATGCTACATTTTTATTTRATATCATTTGCTTTAGCGAACTCACACAAGACACAGGTTGATTTATTTACTAGGGAGCCTTCACAGTTAACATTTTCTGTCATCTTCAGGCCATAGCTCAGCTGTGGCATGTCATTACTATTCTGAAATTAATCTTGTMTTTTAGATCCCTACGCATTTTTTATTTTATGCTGTAGAAACACCAGCCTGAAAGGATACAGCTTGACACCCAGCCATAAAGGACAAGCTTCCTGCTCTCCAGACTCCCACACTCCACTGCAGCCCAGACCTGCAGCTGACAGCATGAACCTATTCAGGCTAAAGAGCATCCCTGGCAAGCAGGCGGAGGATTTTGGATTTTCTCTCTGCAAACTTGCTCAGCTTTGTGTTGGGATAAATCCAGTCTTCCCAATGAGTGGCACTGAACCTGAAGGGTCTCTGGCAAGAATGCTGGTGCTTCCACCAGAAGTGAAATTTATGGAGGTCTGGACATCAATTTGTTTCTGCAGGGAAGTGCCTGAAGCCTGCCACGGAATGACAGCTCACATTATTTGCTGCAAAGTTGAAAAGTTAGATGTATTTCTGCATCTCCTTTCAGAGGCCTATCTGCTGCAGCAAAATAAACCAAGATAAGAAAAAAGCTTTTTTGGCTGTGCTTGTTTCAATGAAGGCATTGTTAAGAACAGATAAGCAGCCTCGGAGGGTACAAAGTGTTAACATATTTTCAACCGAGGCTATTTGAAACATTGGTAAAAACTGATTACAGAATCCAACTTTGTGTTTCAGGGCCTTGCTTGGCTTTGCAGTACAGCAACTGGGAAAGAAGGATGCAAGATCTGATGAGCCAGTCCTTTGTATGTATCTATTACAGAAATAAAAAATATAATCTTCAGCCAGCAGTATCCTGCAAAGATACAATCTGTTGGTTTCATATCATTTATATGTAACAGCTTGTTTTCAAATCATGTGTTCATCATTTAAAAAATGACCAGAATCTGTGACCTAGCACTACACCAAGACAGCATAAGGTGGAAGAGCTCCAAACCCGTGAGTCCAGAACCCCCTTACAGGAAGGTTAATATTTTGTTTGTTTGTTTGTTTGATTAGGAGAGCTGTGACAAACACAACCACATTCTTTTGGGAAAAAAATGGTTCCAAATTTTGCTTGTGACATGCAAGAGAAAGAAGTCGGGGTTAGACAAACCCATGAAGCTGCAAAGGAAATGGACCTGCATCACAACAGTGGGTTTGGCTGCCCAGGACTCCTGAAGAGCATGGCAAGGAGGAAAACCTTCATGGCCCCCAAACCCAGAGCATCCACACATCCAGCAGCCAGGACAATATGGGAACTGGGAATTTATCCCCTCCAGATGCTCCCACACTGCCCCAAACCCTCCCAAAGTCAGGACTGGCAGACCACAGGAGGAGCCAGGAAATGAGGAGCAYCATTTTCTAAGCCTCTACAGCAGCTGGGAGTTTGGGAAGTAGAATTCCCAGACCATAATAATATATATGTACTCTATATATGCTATATMTATTCTACTATATATAAGTCGAATTCCCAGACCTATAATAATAGGAAATGTCCAGTACCCACTCAACAGGCTGAGGACAAAACCCTGTGAGATGATAAAGGGAAAAACTCCTTTCTGATCCCAAACCYGAACTCCCCAGCCAGGCAAGCTGCCCCAGCAATTTTCATCCCTTGCTTCCTCTCTCCAGCTGCAACCAGCCTGGAAACTTTACACAGCCGTGCTGGCAGCAGCAAACACAAGCTTTGGGAAACAAGCTGGCCTCTTATGGAAAGAAACTTCCAAAGGTTTGAGAAATCAATCRTTTTTTGCTGTCAGCATATCTAAAAGTGTGTGCAGAAGGATCTGTGCTCACCTGTGCAGAAAAGGCRTTGGAAGGGAAAAAAGTGATTTTCCTGTACCCAGTTGCACTGCAGCAGGAGCCAGAGGAGAGGCCCCAAAGACARTGGGACCCCTCTAACCCTCCTCTGGGGTGTCAGACACACACAGGCCTATCCCCCACGTCTTTTGGGGCTTTTCTGACTTTGCAAGCCTAAGTTATATATGATATAATATTAAAAATCTTCTCCAGCTAAGGAAAAAACATCTGTAAGCTGAAATCCTTGTGATTGATCCAGAAATAACACTGGGAAAGCCAAGCAACTAAATGGAATAWAATACAGGACCAGAGCAAACAAATAATGACTGCTAAAGCCCAGAGTAAATCAATTTAGGAATGAAGGAAATAGTGATTATGAGAAAAAATTCAGAACYGTTTAGGCAATACTGAATTTAATGGCCTTCAAAAGATTTCCAAATGTTCTTGGTTCCAATTTATTTATAGAAAACAGAATAGCATTTCTGTRGACCTTCCCTTCTAAAGATGAGCTTGCACTTACAGTCTAAAGTATCTAAAATTTTTAACTTCAGCAGCCCTGAAGACAGCTGTCTCAATATTTTCTGACTTGCCCATTCATTAATTAAAAGTGCTTTGTGTGCATTTCCCACAGCTGACACAGTTAGCTGACTGAATGGTCTCCAAAAGGRGAAGACTGCAAGTGTCTTTATGAGGTGTCAGACAGTCTGCCAGGTCACCCAGCACGGGCTGCCCCCCTGCTCKCTTCCATCCCTTGGGGCTTCCATCCCATCAAGGGTTAACTCAACATCCATATCTACAGATTACACCCACAGACTTCTAGGTACGCACAGGAAGAACTTGCTAAGTAAAAATATGACAGGCAATCCAAAAAAAAATGAAAACCCGTAAGGAACATATTGAGAAATATATCATCATTTTACACATCCAGCACCATCAATCTCCCAAGAGGGGAAATAACTCTGTCTGCTCTTTGGCAAGGTGCAGCAGAGTATTTGATTTCTACATTTTGAGGTCTTATTTCTTGAACTCAGAGAGAATCCAGACATTACCCTACAAATGACTGGCTTCAGGCTCAATCCTTCAGGAAGGATCTGCCAATCCCTGCCTACCAGAAAAGGTTTACACAGGGGAGCCAGAGCATGCTGAATCTCTAGGTTCCTCTTGCAGATGAAAATTCTTCATAATTAACATTAGATGAGATCTGGAGTGAGATTCAGGGGTCCCAAATGAGGAGGGAAAGAATTAAAAAAAAAAATAGAAGAGAAAACAACCCACAGCCCTGTAACAGTAAGAGAGGGAGGGAGGTCATCTCATTGCTGTGTGTTTTCCTTAGCTAGATCCAGAGAGCTGCAGCTCCAAGAGAGGGATTGGAGGTGACAAAGAGGGATGGCCAGGTGACAAAAAGAGGGATTGCCAGGTGACAAGAGGGATTGGCCAGGTGACAAAAAGAGGGATTGCCAGGTGACAAAAAGAGGGATTGGGGGTGACAAAGAGGGATTGCCAGGTGACAAAAAGAGGGATTGGCCAGGTGACAAGAGGGGTTGCCCAGCTGACAAAGAGGGGTTGCCCAGCTGACAGAGCACATGCTCACTCCTCACAGTCTCAAGGACACAGGCTCCAGCYACATCAGGGAAGGCACAGGTTGGATATTAGGATAAAAATTTTCACCAAAAGAATAATCAAGTACTGGAATGSTCWTCCCAGRGAGGTGGTGGAATCACCATCTCTGGGTGTGTTTAAAAAAGMCTGGACACAGCACTTGGTGCTATAGCCTGGGTGAGGTGTTAGGGCACAGGTTGGGCTYGATGATCTTAGAGGTCTCTCCCAGCCTCATCATTCAGGATTCTGTGATTCCGTGATCCGACGGATCCTCGYGCTCCCTGACCTGGCAATGCATTCCTTGCCCCTTGTGCCATCTCSAGCCCCCCCTGCCCACTCTGCTGGGCTGTGATTTATACCCACCAGTGTGCTTTCTGCTGTGCATCTGCAAGTGGGACAGCTTGAAGTATCTCTTGTTGCAGCCAGGGTAGGCACACATGAAGGGACGCTTCTCGTTGGTCTCGCTGGCC
The DNA here is from genome assembly GCA_014549065.1 of Cardinalis cardinalis. Classification (NCBI taxonomy): domain Eukaryota; kingdom Metazoa; phylum Chordata; class Aves; order Passeriformes; family Cardinalidae; genus Cardinalis; species Cardinalis cardinalis. The sequence goes on from JACDOX010000194.1 coordinate 720,905, forward strand.
GAGCGCACGATGGTGGGAGCCACGCCGGGCACTCGCCGCACGTCCTGCAGGGACACAGACCTGCTGAGGCCGCCTGGGCGTCCTCAGCTCTGGCTTCACACGTCCTCAGCTCTGGCTTCACTCCCCAGCACCTCCCCAGGACAAAGAGATGCTTGAATGGATCGTGCTGGAAACGGGAAATTTTGCTTCACGCTACGTCAGTGACTTTAGCGCGCCTTAACTGGTTCTKTGCAGGGCGTTACAATTATCTGAAGGTGAAGCACAGCGAGCTCTGCCCAGCGAATTCTCTCACCAGGGTTTGTATGAGAGATTGAATGGCCCACACTGTGACCTCATGTATAACCACACAGTCCTGGCAGAACTCCCATTGCCACAGAAAATAGTTTTAAGTTTCTACCAGGGTGAGAGGAAAGAGCATGAGCCAGACGAGTGTTGTCCTTAATATTTTAAATACTCAWATAAAGCTAAAGGACAAGGAAATGGATGTCTTGGATTAACACAAACTGATTAACAACAAAACAAAAACAACTGTCTAGGTGGAGCTGGTGAATAGTTCAGCCTTAATGCRTTTTGGCCACTGTCACAATGTTCCATCAAAGATGATCTCCTCCTTCTGGCATAATTAACTTTCTCAAACAATGTCGACCATTTACTTTTATTCACCCAACAGAAGCCGGCTCAGGAGCCTGTTTCTGAGAGCCTGCCCCTGAATAATGACTTGCTAAACTACACAGAAAAGGAAAAGGAGAAGAGATGCTATCCAAAAACACAGATGTATGTGGACAACACAGAGCAACACAGAAGAGACAGACACTCTGTAATKACTTTGCCATCAGTTTTAACAAGGTATGTCTTTTACAGGGGTATTTAATAATCACATGACTGTCTCAGAAAGGGAGGAAATGAACTCCCATGAAGGGTAAGTTCCTCCCWAATATTCACTAATTACTTAGTTATTAGGAAACAATCACATATTTAGCTCTAAGGAAATCCATCTGAATTAGTAAAGTTTGAGAAACACGTAAAAGCAAAATGTCATCTGACATTTTCATGTATCTAGTTGTAAGATGTAGTCATATAGATTAGATATGGGGTCATATTAGATATAACCACAGAGGTTATGTCACTCATGGCCAGAGTGATTGGAGCTSGAAGCTGCACACTGGATCACTCATTTTGGACCATCCAAGCTGGAAAGGTAAGCAAGCACAGAAAGGAACACTGCCTTGCAGACATCCCTCAGAAGAAGGGATGAGCAATTTTAAAGGACTGTGTCAGAACGAAATCTTATGTTSGAGTGCAATGGCTTCAGTGAGGTCAGGACGCAGATAAAGCATCTCTTGGCAAGGTGGGGAAGCCACAGTCCAAGGATGGGCTCGCAAACACCAGTGAAGCAGTGAGTGAGCACTGTGAGCAGGCTGCAGGTCTGCTTCCCTGCGAAGAGTGCCCCACCATACTCACCTGAATGCCTCTGAAGACCCCRTGGGTGTGTATTCTGTACTGGGCCCCACAGCTGTACAGCATGGGAGCGCTGTGGTTCTCATTCTCATATCCTGCTGTGTGTCTGTAATAAAGAGGGAAAGAAAGAAAAAATCACATCTTTTTCAGTACACAGCTCCACGTGAGAGGTTTCTCTCCTTAAGTCAGTGGTAACAGATGCAGAGTTTGCTTTTGCAGCCATGATATCCAGGTTCAAGTGCAATTCACCAAAGGAAACCTGCTCTGCCTTCATTCTCATGGATCTGCTCCCACTGGCACAGTGCACTGACTCCATACATACATCTATTAGCATCCATTAAGGCATCCAGGGGAAAAAGAAAAAACAAAAAAAAAAAAGAAATTGTCATGATTTCAACTCTGATGTATTTCCACAAAGATTTTAGGTAAGAGGGAAAAATTCGCATAGCAGCACAACAGTGTCATGTGCACCAGTTCACATTATTTATCAGTCAAACGTGGGGCTGGCTATTGCTAATATCTTTTGGAATGAGCAAAATGCCTCAAGTTTCACATTAAGTGCAGTGGATTTTTGTCAGCACCTCATGACTCAGATATTACCTGATACTACCAAGCAAGTGATGACATTTATAAGAATAGCAGTCATGTACTCATAAACAGAGATTACAAATCAGTGTCTAAACTACTTATCCCATGTATCAGCTKGCAGGATACGCTACAAATTAACCCTTTATAAAAATAAAATCTGGGGGAAAAGAAAGCAAAAAACAGGTTATCCCCACTAGGTATAAATTTTCACAATAATTTTAAGAATTTGCAAATTTTGGTGTGTTTTGGGGTTGCCACAGCCATATGTTTGGTCTAATTATGTTCTTCAAAATCCTGGATGTTGGAACACTGCTGTGTCTCCTGTTTGCAGCCTGCCTAACATCAGAACCACATAAATACATTTCAGGTTTAATTTTGGAAGGGGTATGTTACATTATCACCTGTGGAAGTGCACATGGGCAATGGCAAGCGTACATGTTTTGCACAGCACCAGAAATTAGAAAGCCCAGAACGAAACCCCAGGGCACGCAGCTAGGGACAGAGATGGATATGTAGGATGTTATCCCAGCCTTTGCCAAATGCTTGCAATAGCAATTGGAAGGGGTCCCTGAGGTCCAGACTCTCATTCCACTGGTCCTTCCTTTCCYTTCACTCCAAGTTCATGTGCAGAGTAGAATTACAAGGAAGTTTTAAAACAACCTCTCAAGTGATTCGCAGAGCAGGCAGCGGAGCTGGAATGCAGGAGGTGTCTGCAGGGCTTGTGAGCTGGCTGCAGAGGAGGGAGCAGTGCCTGAGAGCAGCTCTGCCTGCCCAGCTGGGCTGCCCTCCCCGCCCCTGGCACGGCTGGCACGCTGCTCCCTGCCGGAGGCGCTCTCTGAGCTCTGCTCCCCCGCTGCTCTGAGAGCTCATCCCAAATCCTGGCTCCACCTGCCCCTTCAAAGCAAAGGCCAYGCCTTTTGGGAAGGTATGCTCTGCTTAATGCAATTTTAATTCCGTTTGAAGGTGATTGTAATGAAATTAGTTATGGGGGGTGACAAGAAAGGATCTCTGTTCCRTAGTAATATCTGCAATTAATTCTGTAATAATAGATAAAGATACCATTAGCTGATTGAAATGGATTCAACTATGCTGTAGATGTGCACCATGTCCAAATAAATGGGGTCTTCTCTCTGCTCTGAGCCCACAGGTGGCCTTTTGCTGCCTAATTCAAGTAACAAATTACCATTTGCTACCACCATTTGATCAGCACAGATTCCCCACCAACATCAAATTTTCCTCTCTGTTTAAAGGCAGCAAGTCTGTACAAGTAAATAAATAAATAAATAAATTTTTAAAAAAACCTGGGGAGAGGGGTGTTGAAATCCCCCAAGCCATGGTGATACCCACGTTGATCACAAATTCCACAGTGCACTTTGAAACGGGAATGGAATGGAATGGAATGGAATGGAATGGAATGGAATGGAATGGAATGGAATGGAATGGAATGGGAGCCACCATTGATAAGGAGGAAGTCCTGCAGCAGAAGCTGTTGCTGACCTGCAGCACAGCAGTAAATCAACGGTAAATGTGAACTTCAGCACTGGTCACCCTGAGTGTAACCTCCCCTCCACGCCTGTCCTGACAACCTTAAACACCACAATAAACAACAGACACAAAGGCTGATAAGAATTCCCAGGACAGAAACTTTGCAGGGAGAAGCAGGAATATGTAGTGAAATCTTGTACCATAAAACACAGCCCCACTTTCCCTCCACATTCCCATGGTTTTCATCTTGCAGTGATGACCTTTTTGGTAAGGACCGGCCAGTTCTGAAATGATTCCTCCCAGGAGTAAGAGGCAGACCAAAGCCCCTGTCTGTGCCCCAAGGAATGGCTCCRTGAGTGAGAGGTATCCTCCAGGTGATCTCCAGCTCCCTTTGTACTGCACAGTTGGAAAGCCTTCCTCCACAAGCAGCCTTTTACACATTTCCTCCCCTTATTTCTAGTTCTACCTCACTAAAGCTGCACATACAAGAATCCATGAAGATTAAAACCTGCTTTCTGAGCCCCTTGACCCATAGCACASTAAGTCCTTAACCAGCTCCCTAGGAGAGATGCTTTAATAACCAGGAGCCCCATTTCCCATTTTACTTTGGGCACATTTCCATCGGCATTGGCTGGTACTCAGCATGGCCATATGGCTGCTGACAGCAAGATGGATCATGAGAGATTTCTTGGTTAAAACACTGTTTATTCATTATGGAGTGCTGTGCAATAATCTGACCTTTGGGCAGATAGAAATTAACAGGTGGATATTCCTTTTAGCGAGAAACTGGAACATGAAGGAGGAGTTTACACAAATTGTCCCCACACTGCTGCTCTCTTGAAGTTCAGCCCTCACTCAGCATCCCTGTGGGGAAATAGAGTTCTTTCCCTTCCAGCCCCTTTACCCCATGCTTTAGCCATGATTGATGCCACAGAGTGTACATCACAGCTGGCACAGTTGGCTTGTTTCATGTGGCTGCAGTTTATATCCCACAATAAAGGCAGGGATAGAAGAGCAGATACAAGCCTAGATCCATTGTTAAACTCAAACTCCTGCTTTACTGCACACAGGAGATCAGGCAATGCCACATACAGGAGGAATTCTGTGACTGGTGAGTTTATACCTGCAGTACATCAATTAAATGGAAATCTCCAGAGGGTAGCACAGTCCTTAACTTTCATCCTTTCTAGTCAGGCACTCTGTGTTAAAGTAGGCAAAGACACAACGCCTTGTAGCTCAGCTGAGTTAACCAAAGAAGAAACAAAAAGCCAGAAAAAGTCCCCAGTAAGGCCCAGAGTCACCCTTAGGAGAGACACTGGACTGATCCCTCTGCAGGTCCTGAAGGGCTCAAAACTGAGCAGGACCAGATGCAGCCAAACTGCCCTGCCAGGATCCAACACAAATTTTCGTTTGAGCAAGGACTGAAGGATTTGGCCTCACAGYCCAGCTCTGCCATTATTTGTAAATATACAACTCCCTTTAAGTTCAATCAGAGCTGCTCAAAGCCAGAAATGGACTGTAAATATTTAGAGTTTGGATTAGCTGGTGAAAAAAAGGACTCGGTGTATTTTGTTCTTTGGATCTAGAGAGCCAGAGCTGGAAACACAGCCRTAAAATGTAATTCTAGATAACTGGGAAACAAAGGCTGATGCTTGCAAAGGAAGAGCTCTGTGCTGTGGAGTCTTTAGAAGCACTTGCATTTACCATTAGCCCAGCAAATCCTTAACACTCGCAGAGTAGCTCTTTTAAAATGATTAATCTCAGAGTTGTACAGATTGTACAGAGATTAATAAAAATGAAGGGTTTACAGACGAGAATGTGTGATGAAAAACAGAGCAGCTTTAGAGAGTTGTATCAATCTAAGTGGTTATAAAAAAAAAACCCTCATAAAAGATGACATCCTAATCTGAATATTTCAAAAAAATAATCAAGCTGCAATTTCTCTCTCACACCATTTTTCCTTTGTAAAACTGAAATTGCCTGTCCAATGTATAAAGCAGCTACAACTTAATCTGAAGAGTTAAGCTTTTTATTATTATTTCATAAACCAAAAAAGGGAAGCTTTAGGACGCACTGAGGAGAGCTAGAAAATTTCAGATGAAACGTGAATACACATTGATTCATGAGATTCAGACTTGGAAGAATAAAAAAAAGCCAGAAAGCAAGATTACATAAACCAGGCACCCCATTAAGCTTCAATTTAATTGTGTTTCACTGCAGGAACAGGAATTTTGGGGTTTAGAAACAGAGCCAAAAATGAGGCAAAGTGAGGGTGTGGGCTAGTCCCGTTGATAACAGAACATAAAGGAAGAGAAGTAGAGTTAATTCCCTCTGCTAAAATATTTACCATCCTAGCACCCTGGGAAAAACATGCATGGAGACAGAAAAAGATCCTGATTAGTTACATAGAAGATCCAGTTTCTGCCTGGTTTTTGTCTGATGCTATTATGGAGGGTGGAGTTTGAAGCTGCGTTTCAATCTGTCCTTTCCAAGGCAAAGGAATATTAAAAAATGCAATTTCACAGATTTGAGCCTTTCTGCCATCCTCAATGGGAGAATCAGCTGGCTAATGAGAGGAAGGCTCCACATTTTCAGGGGATCTTTGTGTTTCTGACTTCAACAGTCTTCCTTTGGTTTGGGATTTTTTACCACAGACCTGATTGGAATCAGGATTTCACCAAACCCTTCCCTTCAGCAGTGGGAAAGGATAAATTCCACATTACTGGAGGATATTGCTCATTTTCAGCTCATCTTGATTGCAGAACAGAACCCAAGTTTCACACCTCCAAATTTTACTAATAATACCACCAAAGCTAACCAGAAAAGCCTTTACAAACCACTCCTAAACAAGAAAGGGTTTCCCTGCCTTGCTTAAGATGTGGTTTTAATAGTGTTCTACRGAGATCATACCCAATATTCCTTGCAATGAGCCTGAGAAAACAGCAATAAATACGAATTTCCATGGAACGTGCTGAGCCTTTAACATCCAAGCAAAACCAAAAGAGGAAAACCAAAATGTTGTCTGGTTCTATGCCTGATTTCAGATGACTGTTAGAAATATGGATCAAAGCTTTTGACTCGAGCAGCTGAAGAGAAAATCACATGGAGTCTTGCTGTTGGGAATGCAGCTACACTTCTTGTCTACCATGCTGTATCACTTCCTGCTTGGTATCAGTTATTTCCATGTCACTTTTACATTTAACTCATCAAAATATAAAGGAAGGGTTTACAGCCCTGAGATCTTCCTCTAGAACTGCTGTGGAAGGAAGCAGTGCTTTTCATAGTGGACAAATTGAAAAGCAACACAAAAATATGAAAGATAAACCACTGGCAAAATCATCCACTGATGTGGAAACGTTAATTTTGAGATTTCTGGGACCCACTGACTTTCCTGCAACAGAATAAATCTGATCCCAGCACTCCAAACAAAATACCACAAACGAGGAACAAATCATCAGCAAACAGCCTGGGGAGATAAAATCCAGTCCCACAGTGAGGTTCACTGCCTTAACCACGAAGCTTTCCTTTCAGATTCTAGAAGCTGCCAGTTTGTGAGACAGCTTGCAGGCAAGGCAGCCCTCCCCCTGGTCCCCCCAAAGTTCAGAAGGCGACAGAGGGATGCCTGGACAAACAAGAAACACAATTAACACACACAAGCTCACAAAGCACTGCTCTTCCCTCACGTGAGTTGTGGGAACCACGTGAGCTCAATCAGAGCACAAGCAGTYTGGAATCCATGCCCCAGGTGGAAATCTAAAATCCAGATTCAGGTCACCTGGACTGGATGGGGGCAGTAGTGGGTTGTGTTCTCCTCAAGGGGCAGCTCTTGGCAGAGGGAAGGTCATCCTGGGCCACCAGACCTCCTTTTGGTTTGTCAGTGAGTAGGGACCCCCAGAACTCATGGCTGCAGCCTTTTCCATCTGCTGCCCCTTTGGCACCCCTGTCCCCTTCCCTGCCAGCCCATCACGGTGCTGTACCCTGCCAGAAGACAACATCTCAGCTCACTGCAGATCTCTCTTCACCATGCAGCAATGGCTGGCCAGGATCTCTGCTCCACACCTTTCACTGCCCACCTCTGCCCTTCTCTCAGGCCRTGCCTTCCACGAATTCCTGATGCTTTCCCCTACTGAAAGCACCCAGACCAAACTCCACTCATACATGGAAACTTCTTGCTCTCAGTTCCAACATCCAATATTAAAATATCCATGAGTGAAAAAGCATTCAGGAAAAATAYTCTTCCATGGCCTTAAAGCCACAGGCTGAAGCAGGCTCTGAGCAGATGAAATCATTCAAGAATTCAGATGCCAGGCTCTCGCTGCTGCTGCTGCTGAACACACAGGYTCACAAGCTTGCAGCTCAACAGGAATGATTTTCACAATCASCTTTGGCCACCTGACAGTGTTCYTTGCCCAGTTTCAAACCTTTTATCTGGGTTGAGGGGATTCTGGAGCTGCTCACCCAAATACTGGCTCTTTGCAGGAGCTAGAACCAGGATGCTCTCAGATGAACTGCTAGACAGCTTCAGCACAGAAACTGCCAACTGACTCTGCCCAAGCTGCACTGCAAAAGCTTCATTCCAGTCTGTTCAACTCGAGCTGAACAGGAACCCAGAAAAGCAAGCTACTGACCTGGTCTGCTGTCARGTAWAAAGTGTGTGACCCATAWGYTTTMTATAACGGTAGAGCTCTCTATTTGCAGAACTTACTGGCAAGATTTTCTTCATTCTTAGAATGTGCAAAAGTCTCCCTGAAGCCAGGAAGAAGTGCTGGGGAGAACTAAAGGCAAGGAGCTAAACAGGACTGTCATCGTTGGACAGAATCTAGAAGCTCCATATTTCAGCAGGAAGATTGACTCCAAAATCCTTAAATTACAACTAGGAGATTGAGAAAAGCATCTGAAACACTAAACGCCTGGGAATCACTTCTGAACAGTTCATATATTTTAAAGATGTAAATCTTGGGAAGAATACCTTATGTTCATGGCAACTGAGAGTGGAGGTACTGTGTATTGTAACTCTCAGCCAGAAAAGACAGATAACTATTTTGGCTCATATTACCAGTGATGAGGCTATGTCTAGCACTGATTTTCCACAGATTCTACAATCTTGGCCTATACCAAAACTTTCAGCTTTGTTTTACCAGAGATCATTCATCTTGATTCTTTCCCCTTTTTCATGCATCCTAGGTCACATACTTCACACTGCTAACAGTCTGACTCCTGGACAAGTAAGAAGCCATTTATTTTGTTCAGTACTCCTTTAATATTTCTATTGTGACTTTTTTTTTTTTTTCACTGAGTTCCCCAAAGAATAACCTCTTCCTTGCTTTAATAACTTGGACCTCGGTCAAGGTTGATGTGTTTCTCCATTTTGCAGGATATTTTCTTCAGAAGAGACAAAACAGTGTCTAATATTGCAATGACTGATCTTTAAAGGCTACAGTTTCAAGAGGAAATCAAAAAGACTTATGAAAGAAAAGTAGGAARCAGCCTTTAAGAAGAGGGGATGGGCAGCAAAGACAACAAACTGTGCACAACTGTAGGATTTTGGGATCTTCTCGAACCAGAAAAAACCTCCCTGATGGATTCCTTCAGGCTCAGCTCCCTGGCTCATTCAATACAGAGAGCTCACTACACTACTCCCTCTAACCTTCAAACACCATCGCTTTATGAGCTACAAGGAGACCCATAATATTTTTGTCCTTTATGGCAGTACAGCAGTGTACACAAAGTCCATCTTGAACARGACTTCCACATCTTTGGCTGAAAGCACAGATCTGTGCGGGCTTTTATCAGCCTCTGCTGCTGTTCCCTTGAGACTGCACACGCTGGGGCACCGAGAGCATCCCAATGCCTGCCTTCGGTGGGGGCGTTTGCAGAGCGGGTTGTCTCCTCAGAGCGGTGAATTACCGGCTCTGAGCAGAGCGCCTTTCCCCTGGCCAACATCAGAAGGTGCCTCTGCCGCTCCCGGGCGCGCCGAGGCGAGGATGCGGCAGCGCCCCAGCCCCGCCGCTGCCCCGGCTCCAGCGGGGATCCCCGGCCCCGGCAGACCCGGAGGAGGCACCGGGCCCGGCGGGGCGGGGATGGGAGCCCCGCAGCGCTGCCCGCCACCCGGGGGGCCCCGCGGCGCCTCGGAGCCTTCCTGGCCGGGCGGCCGCAGGAAGCGCCCGGGGGAGCCGCGCCGGAGCCTCCTCCCGGCAGGTGGGAGGGCGACAATGGCCGGGAGGAAGGAAACCGGGAGCCGGCCGGGCCGGGACACAGGACGCAGGGCCTGGCGAAGGCAGGGAAGGGGAAGAGGGATGGTAGGAAGGGGCGGCAGCCCAAGGAGCGGAGCGCGAAGTGACCACGGCCGCGGGAGGGGCCCGGGCACCGGGAGCGGGCACGGCCCAGCCCTGCCCTGCCCTGCCCGGTGCCACCGGAGCCCGGCACACCCAGAGCTGCCCTGCCCGGTGCCACCGGAGCCCGGCACACCCAGCCCTGCCCTGCCCTGCCCGGTGCCACCGGAGCCCGGCACACCCAGCCCTGCCCTGCCC
>JACDOX010000194.1:754694-796376 GCA_014549065.1 Cardinalis cardinalis
TCCATCCTCAGCCCAGGCTGTGGTTGTGCTGGGATTGCCCCAGCCCAGGTGCAGGCCCTTGCTCTTGGCCCTGCTGAGCTCCATGAGGTTCTCCTGGGCCTCTCCAGGCTGTCAGTGTCCCTCTGGATGGATCCCTGCCCTCCAGAGGCTGCACACTGAGCGTGCTGCTGGCAGCCTGGTGTCCTCCATCGCACTGTCTGTGTCGCTGATCCCAGCTAATCCCAGTTTCACCCTGAGCAGCAGCAGCCTGTGCAGTTTCTATGTGCTTTTGAGGAAATGGGTCCTATTGCTCTGAGAAGCTGCCTGAAAACAAGGAATGTACTGAAAGGCCAAGMAGAAGAGACCCACCAGGAAAGCAGCCTGTAAACCCATTCTTGTGACTTCATGATCTGRGCTCCCCACTTTCTGGAGGCCACGTGGTCTTCACTGCCTCTGGGTTTTTGAATGCTTCTTTCCTAAATGCTCAAACCCAAATGGACTCAGTTATAAACCTACTCTCAGAACCTCTGGGCAGAAGTCAAAATAAGTTCAGCAAATTGGTTGGATATCAGCTACAAGCACACTTAATTTTTCATCTGATAAACTTTTCTCTGAGGAACTCCTGGAGTCAGCTTTAGCCAGACACCAGATCTGTAATGAAATAATTCTATGACTGGGTAACACGAACACCCCATAACAGCTACATCTGCTTTATCAAGGAATGAAAGTTCTTGAATCAGTTGGGCGAGCTCTCTGGCCAAATACAGATTTCAGAGTATTTAACACTTGCAACATGCTCCACTCCAACACTGTGTATCAGTACCATCAACGCAGATATTGGGAAGGCTTGGGCTCAGAGTTCTGAGGACATACACAAAGACACTTGCAACTGTCACCTAATGCATCTTCAGAGCTCCTGTCACTTTGGACAGCTCAATCCAACCCTGCAGTCCCTGCCCTCAGCATCAGAGAACCAGGATGAAGCCCACAACCTCAGAGGAGGTAGATTTTCTTCAAGATCTGTAATTTTGTTTATCAAGCCTGACTGAAAGAGAAGGCAGAGGTCAGACAGGGCTCAGGAGATGCTCTGGGCTGCCCAGCCAATCCCAGGAGCCTCAAAGACAGTGAAAGGAGGGGAGCACTGTGCACTCCTGGGTGCCACGTTGTGAGGTGACTAAGAGCTGTGCAYTGTGAGGCTCTGAGCAGCCTTGGACAACTTTTCCCAAATCACACAAGTCCCCTGGGAAACCTCAGTAATCAAACAAGATCTCGTGGTCAGGAAGCTTTTCTTCATCCAGCCGGTTTTATTTCCCCTTCATCATTCCATCTATTACTCATTACATCCTCCTGCCAAACTCCACATAATTCTTCTGTCTCTCTCTCTCATGCTTCCATGTTTCACTTACATGTAGATCACTAAATTCTTTCATCCAAGCCTTTCCTACCCCTTATTCAGGCAGCACATATTTAGTCCTTCCCATTTTTCCAGCACCTCTGCTGAATAGAAGCACTCCAAATAGAACAGATATCCTACAAACAATGACATTTGGCAGTCTCTAAACGCAGAGACAACCCAATGATTAAATCACCTKGAACAACTGAGTGAGAGTTCAAAGCCATAAAATTGTCAAATCAGGACAGGGAACTTTGGATGACACTGAAAGATCAACTTCACAGGAAGCCCTCAAATGATGATATATTAAAAATAACCTCAAGTTTGCTTTACAGTCCTTGTCTCAAGGAATATGTTGTTAGGTACATATCTGCAGTGATTTTTATGTACAAAATATTTTAGAAGTGCCCTGCCACTGTGACATCAGGCAGTGCATACTACCCTTACAGTCTTACAATATATTCTTGAGCTACAACATAATTATTGTTCCAAGAGGTAAACTGCAGTCCATGTAAAGGCAACTATTTACACAATTAAATCACTCACTGTTGAGCAACTCGTGCTTCAGATGTTGGAACATCACTGTGCTRCAGAGTTACAATAATTTGCTCCTATCATCATATCCTGCTCAAAGATGCAGCTTCCACAGCCTTTCCCTGCTAGAATGTGGGGGTTAGCCATAAACAAGGCAAGATYGCTCCACAAACCAGAGCATTTTGCACATCATCATCAAATACTTCATCTACATAACTTAAAATTTTWTAAGTTCAGTTTGAAAGACTTCACGTTTAGTCGTCTGAAGATGATGACCATAGTAATTTATCTCTTTGAAACCTGAGAGCACTATACACTTGGAACTGGGTTTATAKCCAGTTAGCAGGTATGATCACCTAGACAGACACCCATTTATGAGCTTTCTGATGAGACATGGATAATAAGGTGTGTTTGTGGAAGGTCCATTTGGGATTACTGAAAGTTTCACCGWGCCCAGGAGAAGGGTGATGGCTGCAGAAATAACACAGCTACTATGTGATCTGTGGGAGCTCCCAGCATCTGAGCAAGAAACATCTGGGCATCTTTCAAAGTGAAAAGGGCACCTGGCAGGTTTAAAGGAACAATGACACCCAACAGGAGGAGACAGCCCAGCGAAGCACCTGCATCTGCCTGCGAAGCCTGGACCTCTGAGGAGCACAGATGGCACAAAATGGGCACTTCCCAAGCCAAGCCCAAACATTTTTACTAGAATTCTATTTTTGCAGGATGGTTTCTGTCTTCCCATAAAGCTACTCTTTCCCTCTTTCCTCAGCTTCTGTGCTGGTTCTCCTCCCCACAAATGCATTCCAGTCATAAAAAAGAAGGATGCACACCATTCCAGTCCTTGCCGGGGAACTGAAAGGAGCTCCACAGCACAGAACACTGCCAGTCCTTTTTATTCCAAAGCCACGAGGWGGCCTGATTCCCTGGCATCTATTTACCAGGAGAAAAGGGGGTGAAGAGTCTTAGCCCTGCTGCCCTCACCGCGGGCTGCTGCAGCACATGGCTGTGCCTCACCTCCTGCAGCACTCTTGGCTGTTCTCTGACTTCTCCCCCTGTGAACTGGGGTCACGTTCTCTCCTGAATGCAGCCAGAAAAAAAATAGATGGCACAAGGTATGCAAGGTATCAGGCCCATGACTGCTGACAAATCTCTAAGTACTTCTGTGGATTATGCTGGAAGCACTTTCCTGGAGATACTGTTCGTGTTTATAAAGTCTTCTGGGGTGAACATTGCTCAATGGAAAAGCAGCGCAGAAATTTAACAAAAGCTACGCTGCAAAAGGCAAAAAAGTAATTCTCCCACAGGAACTGAAAGGCATTTCATACATGTCCAATGAGACATTAAAAATAATTATGTGGAAGAGTAATAGCTCCCTTGGTTGTTTTAATATATTTTTGTCCACAAACAAGAAACGTTCTCTCAACTGCTGCCTTGGCTTGGCTTGAAAGGTCTCTCAAACAAAAGCCCTTCAAGTGACCCTTAGATTATTAAAGCTCAGGAACAATGAATGTGGATCTCAGTTCAAACAAAGACTGTAAAAATAAAAAGACAGCAGTTTTGGTCTTGGAAATGAGTGTGCCTCAGTAAACTGCAAACACGTAGAATGTATTTTTGATCAATAGTCATCCCTCCGCTGAACAAACCCGAAACCTTTGGCTTAAAGATTTCAACACTGGGCTTCTCTTAAACAGTAACTACAAATAGTCTCACTTCTAGTGCAAATGGAAAGGTTGGATTCCATGTCTGAATTTAAACTTCCCAGAACTCACTCAGAGAGCACCTCAGATCAACAAGGGATTTTTTTTTTGTTCTATTCCTAATGATTTTTTTCCTCCCAAACTTGCTGAAATGTCATTAGGATCATCAGAAACATTTGTRGTGAACAAAAACGCCAGCAGCACCAAATTACAAAGCTTGAACACTCTGATCTGTGTCTCCCATGAGAGAGATACAAAGGTTGAGATGGTCAATGACAGACATTAATGCCAAATGCTAAAGCAGGAAAAGCAAACACAGCAGTGGGGAAAGACGTACGGGCCCCACAGAATATCTTGTTTTGAAAGTCATATGTCATTTCAATGGCCTTTATAACTGAAGAAGTTAATTAAAATTATATTTTTGTGTTGTTTGCTGGCAGAACACGCACAGCTGCCAGTTGATAGAGTCAGTTTTGCCCTCATCAGCTGGAGGCACRAGGCTTATCTGTCCTTTCATTCTGTGAGCACCAATGGCTGCGCACAGCACTCCCCCCAAGCACAGGCCAAAGAGGATCTTGTCAAAGCAAGGGGGGCAAAATGACAAAATCATCTCAGTTGCATCTCCTTTGCGCCTACCAAACCTGCTTTTGCAGCCAGCAGGGCAGAAGGAGGGATTGCAGCTCTGGCTGGGAGCAGGGGCAGCCTCCCTGAAGGACAGTGCTCCCCTGTGCAGCCCACCAGGAGCTTCCCAGCCCTCACCAACTGCTCTGGCCTTCCATGTGTGCCCTGCTCTTCACCACCTCAATACCGACCTTCACTCTGCTCTCAGTCCTTCCTCCAGAAGCAGCAGCCAAGCCCTCTCCTATCTCTGCGGCTCACCCACTGTTGTTGGGAGTGCCATTTGCTGTTATCAACACAGGGACGTGCAGCAGACACAAGTGCTTAGCCAGGACKTAGCTGGGGACACCAGGACATACCAAAACCCTCTGGTTTCATTGTGGAAGTTCAGCACCACTGGGAGAAACCACAGAGCTGAGCAGGTGGATAAAAATGCAGCACGTTTTCCCTAAGCCAACACCCTCTACACAGGGCACCTGATGGATGCGTAGAAATGATTCCATGGCCAAACTTTGTCTCTTCTTTGTCAAATCTCAGAACAGAAAATGCAAATGGGTTTGATATTTGTAATAGAGAAAATCCAGAGAGAACTGTGTGGTTTTTAACAGCTTGTAAGCCCCAAGATCACTTCTCTGCACTGGAACTGGATTAGAAACCCTTGCTGAGCACAGCTTTCTGTGCAGCCCACCTCTACTGAGAGCACTAAGTCAGCTACCTTGGTGCTGTGCCTGACYCCTGCCCAGGGGGCCAGGGACATGTTTGTTCTGCAAAACCATGGCAACAAAGTTGGCAATCAGCATCAAGTTTGGTTATTGCCCTGAGCAGGATCTACCCTGTGAACTTCATTTACCAGGCAGCAGTGTCACAATGATGCATTTAATACAGTAATTCAAATACTGGATTTGAATACAGTAATAGCAAAAGACACTGTAACCTACTAATCTACATTTGCATTTCCTTTTTTAACTGCCTCACTAATCATCTCTTTYCTTTTGCAGGGCAATGCTGACGCACTAAAACTCACCTGCTGAATGGAGCAATCACATCATTCTCTCAAAGCATAACTTCTTTCAGTAGATTTACACAATGCATTCAATTCAATACAAGACAAAAATTAAATATATACACAGGAGAAAAATGTTTCTGAATGAGATCTAGAAATGAGTAGATGAAAAATAGATGAATAGACAAAAAATAGATGGATAGATAAAAAATAGATGAAAAAAATAGATGAAAAGACAAAATACAGTTTACTGAATAGATTAATAGCTGATAGTGTCATGACTGATGGTTTTCAAAGCAGTGACTTATTCTAAGAGAATTCACAACCTTAAATGCAAGAATCTTCACTCTGCTCTGTGTTTATATGGTGTTTAGAACAGTATGGCACTGCTCTGCCACCAGGGTTCCAAGGCTGCTTCAGTGGTACAAATAAAAAACACCAGCAGATGATTATTAGAAAATATTTACAGCTTAACTTCTGGTACTATGAAATTAGGGCCTGSATTTCAACACAATTCTGAGTTACTGATCAATTTTGCCAGCTGCATCCTTTTTATAGTTTGCACAACTCTTTTTACTCTAAAGTTAGATAGATGATGATAGCATTGATGGCCCTCTGAAGTTATATTTTTAAGATTGTTCTTTCTATATTACAGTACAGAGCTCCTTGGTCAGGAAAGCAACCCKCATTGTGCTGTGTCTCTGTACTTAATGCCCTGCAGTGCAGTACAAAGTGCTGGTCATAACTGTAGAATGAGTTAAGGAAAAGAAGATAAACATTTKATATGAAATGGGTCTTGTGAATGAAACAGGAATTTAAGAGCCTTTTTTAAAATGAGGATGATCCATCTGTTAATATTGATGGCTGCTCTGCTCATAAGGAGGAAAACTAAGTAGCTTTATCATGAAATATATGGTAATATGTGCAAAAAGACTATCCCAGTATTCATCTGTGTCTGTCCACACAGTGACTGGACACACTGTCTGCTCAGGGAAATGGCAAACCAGGCCTTGGAATTCCTAAAGTTTATCAATACTTCAGGGGTACTTTGCCATTCCCTTATAAGTTCTGATCTTCTGTATTAGGTAAGGCTGAGACCCTTGAAAGCACGCTAAGGTGAGGAGATGAATACCTKGGGGCTAACAGCACAACCTTTCCAGAAGGCAGCAAGTGCTCAAAGACACGGTGTGCTCCTGCCATAAAGACAGCAATGTTTGGGTGCTGCACCAAGGGCAGAGGAAGAGRAGAGGATATAAAAGAAATAGCACCATGACATCAAAAGTTATGTGGAGCCAACATAAACTAGGCAGGGCTAGCTGTGCCACGCTTTGCTCATAAAATATGTAAAGAAATAAATCCACTATTTAAAAAAAAAGGCATAAACCAGCAGAAGAGCACTCACATGCAATACATATATTTAGTTTAATCCAAGCAGTTAACAAGTCTTGGAAAACAAAGCAAAACCACTTTATCTTGGTTCAAGCAAAGCACTTGAAGGCAGGTTCCCCTAGGAAATGAGGCTTGTGTGATTGCACTGCCAGTCCATCTGTCTCTCCAATAACTCCTCGGCCTCGGGCCCGTGTCAGCCAAGTTCCGCAGAGCCGTGACGTTCCCAGCAAAGCCGAGCGAGCACAAAGTTCAAGGAGCTGGCAGCTCGGTGAAAGAGGGGGCCTGCCCCGGTGCCCCCGCAAAGCGGCTCGGCCCAGCGAGCTCGGCAGCTGCAGCCCCTGCCACCCCTGCCCGGCTGGGGACAAGGCAGGGAGCAAAGGYAGCTGCAGGGGAGGGAAGCRCAGGGGACACGGAGACAGCGGGGTCCAGGGGTGGGCAAAGAGCTGGGAGGCAAGGACTGAAATCCAGGCGGCCAGGACTCATTAGTTCCCCCGTCACAGAGCAACTTGTTTCTCAGCACTACAGTTCAGCCAAGAAACCACTAAAGGAGTTATTTGCACAGCTCTGTTGATACTGCATTTTCTAAACCTCTATTTGCTGCATCCTGTCTCCACCCGCGGAGGCTTGTGCAGGGAGAARGTTTGAGCAGTCCTCAGCAAACTGAACCAAACTCTTGCATGGATGGGGTAAAGATGCATAATAACATCAATCCAGGGGTGCAAACATCAGGTTGCTTTAAATATGCCAGAGGAGAACTTGTCTCCTTCCAAAGGGGGATATTTTCTCTTTCTTTTCATCTGCACTATTGTCCTCAACATTTTACTCTGCTTGGGAATAGTAGAATGTGTGAGTAAGGACAGTTTACTAAATGCTGAATTAGTTGGGATTGATTGAACCATTTAGGCTTTTACTTGTGCTTAGGGAAATGTGCTGGACTTTGAAGAAGTTGTTTGATGCCATTTTTTCTAAGGGGGACGTAAACTGATTCTCCTCCTTTTCCTGTAAAGGACCCCATAAAAAGTTGTCCTGTGACATCCACAAAAGAAGTAGCCYAGTTGACAGAAACCACTCCAGACACATTTATTTGTGAGCTACACATCAATTTTTTTTCTCTGTTAAAAACTGACTAGATAACATTMAAGTAGCCAGGTCACTCGAGAATATAAAGTCTTGCAAGGACAATTTCCCAATTTTTCCTACGTGACAAGGCCTGTGACACCAGCTCCATTATTATGGTACCCTTCATTCCTGAATGCCATTAAGCATGAGTGACATCCAAAATCAGCTTCAGTTTTGCTCCAGGTAGGGCAGAGACCCAGCCATTAACAGGGTGCTTGACAAGGACAGAAACAGAATTACCAGAATTATGAGTTTAGTGTCTATCAGATCAGTAGCTGRCTCTTAAAACTCCAGCTGTTATTTCTTTAAAAAAAAAAAAGAATCCCTGAAGGAGTGGTACAAACTCTTGGGAAGCCTTTTCTGCTTAATTTTTTTTTTTTTAAAGTGCAGAAATTTAATACCCCCAAGGTTTGTTCCCAATACCAGTRGTGGCTGAGGTTCCCAAAGAGCAGGTTCCATACCCATGGGAGGGAGAAGTTTGGGCCACTCTTCAACGCCTTGCCAGCTACAGGGTGGGCCCAGAAACACCTGGGCCTAAATCTTCCTGATAAATTGTCCCATCCCAGTGCTGTGTCTGCCTAAACCACCTGAAGGCATCTCCTACAGCTTGTCCTGAAAACCCAGCCCTGAGTCACCATGGGACTCCCAAGGAACTCTGGGGGTTCCTCCTCAACTGCGGCTGAGATGTGGGAATAGGAGAGAACGAAAAATACTGGCACGTGCCCAGCCCTCTCAGCATAAGAGAGTTCTCTCCCACTTATCCTCAGAACGAGGGGCCAAAGCACACTGCATTGCAGAGAAGAACAGAGTCTCGATCGCTGAGATCAGATGYAACATGCAGCACCTTCCTAGAGAGACAAGCAGCAGGACTTGCCCATGAACAGCGTTATCGCCTGGGTTCTGTGCTCTGCAGAGCGAAGGGAAAGTTCAGGTGCAGGAGCAGAAAGGACCATGCAGACCCTCTCATGGAGCTGGCCTGGACCTCTGTAAGTGAGCCAAAGTCTTTGCTGAAGAGCAGCAGAGCTGTCCCAGGAGCGTGGAGGGGCGCAGGGAGCTCCGGGGGGAAGTTAAAGAAGTTGTGGGGGACGGCTGCACTCACTCTCCTGCCAGCATCTCCYGCCCTGAGTGTGCCAGTCACTCCTCTGTTCTCCAGGTGCCACCTAATGGGTGGTGGAAGGAAAAAAGATAAAACCATCAGGTGGCCATGGTGGGGTGGAGCAACCTGTCACAGCAGAGAATGCACAGCTGCTTTGCTGGTGGTCAAAGCCGGGYGCAATTCTTCCCCATTGGGTTTCCATCTGAACTGACACGTGCACAGAGCTACAACTGAACACGTGAAGAAGGCCCAGACCATTCTCCTCTGTCTCCATTCACCTGGCACTAGTGTTTTTAGATTTCCTTTAGTCCAGACAAGGACTCTGACAGGGCTCAACAACTCCACAGCCAGCAGATAAATTCAGAGTATATCAGTGTCTCATATGATGCAGCACTAACTCCCCATATGTTCAAAACAGACACAGGAGGAGACACCAGCTATGAAAATGCCACATCTGAGCTAAAGAATCCCTTGTTTAGGAAGCAAGCAGGATTCCACAGGGGTGTGCTTCAGCAGCAGACCTACCTCTATGCAGCAGCAACCAGGGCTGCCTGAAAGAAAAAAAGGGAATTACAAGGCATTTGAAACATTCTTTTTTTTTCTGCTGAACAAGACTTGCATGAATCCTAGCTCAGAATAGCTCACAACTGAAGTGCATTTAATATTTACCTTCCCTTCATCAGATGACAAGGAAAGGTGAAATCCTGCTGTGCTTCAGGAAGGGAATGCTGGTCTGGCTCTCTGCACAGCCAACTGTAACCAAAATTCCCAAGATCCAAATTGGTTCTGACACAAATCCTTCCATGAATCTGTCACTGGCCTTCAGCACCGTGCTTCTCCTATGGATTCAAACCAGGATGTGAATGACAGTGCTCCCAGCAAAGCAGAGATCATCCTGCAGCTCCCTGGATCTTCTGTGGTAGCATCAGGTAACATCCCTAGAAACAAAGCTTTAATTGAACTTGAGTGACTAATATGTTCAAACCAGAAACTTTCCTGTGGGTTTTAAAAATTTAATTATATTCCATCCCCAAATTTTCCTAGTGCTACTCATTGAAAATACACAGCTGCACTGGTGAAGCTGTCAGTGAGAGGAAGCAAGAGGTTTTGGCAGCTGCACAGAGGGGAAGAGGTGAGGCCCTGGACTCATGAGAAGGCGTTGGAGACAGTTTAGGCTTGGAGATCTCTGGAGTCTGATGACATTTTTGGCCATCTGAAGAAAACTCATTTCATCCCCACCCTTCTGTGAATAAGGCAGAGGTGAGTAGGTTACCAGGCAGCAGGTCCTGGTCCCAGCTCTCGCTGCAGCAGCTCGTATGGCCACAGCCAAAGTGTGCTGGCTTCTCCCCTTCATCTGCAGGAAGGAGGGTGTGCACTTTCCAACCCGAGCATCCACATCTGAGGCGCTCTGGGAGGAGGATGCTTAGCTCTAGGAAACAGAGGAGGTGGAGCCCAGAAGTGCTTCGGGCACAGGATGGTGTTTCCAGCAGGGATTTCAGCTCAGGAGCATGGCATCAATGTGCTGATGTCTATAGCAAGAAATTTCAGCTCAGGAGCACTGCATGCACATCCTGGTGTTTCCAGCAGGGATTTTACTTCAGGAATATTGCACATGCTGATGTTTCTAGCATGACATTTCAGCTCAGGAGCATTGCATGCACATCCTGGTGTTTCCAGTATGGATTTTTAGCTCAAGAGCATTGCATGCCCATGCTGGTGTTTCCAGCAGGGATTTTTAGTTCAGGAGCATTGCATGCCCATGCTGGTGTTTCCAGCATGGATTTTATTTCAGGAATATTGCACATGCTGATGTTTATAGCATGAAATTTCAGTTCAGGAACACTGCATGCATGTGCTGATATTCCCAGCACGGATTTTTAGCTCAGGAGCACTGCATGCCCACACTGATATTTCCAGCATGGATTTTTAGCTCAGGAGCACTGCATGCCCATGCTGGTGTTTCCAGCATGAATTTCAGCTCAGGAGCACTGCTCACACAATTCTGAGCTGGAGGATCTTCTCAGCAAAAACCTCCATCCATGCAAGTCACTCAAAGAGCTGCACTGAGCAAAAGAACAGCYTTCCTGGTATTTGTCTTCCTCTGCACAGCACAGAAACACATTTGCACTCTGTCTGAAGCACCTTCTGCATTTATACAGCCCCTACCAATGGAGAGGAAGCCAGCATGCTGCTGGCTCCACAGCATTGGCACAGAAAAACCCAGAATTTAGACAACTTATTTTCAACCTATATTTCAGTAATTCAAAATGTAACAGAGAAGAGTGAAACCCCAAAGACACATCAATAGTCTAATAAACTCGATGGTATTGTGAAATACCATAGATGGAATATAAATCACCACCTTCAGAGCAAGTCTTCCTAAATAAAACAGGACTTTCCTGTGCAAGAGATGCTATTTCAGTGGGTAAAAAGTGCTATATAATTATTGATTACTATTGATCCTTACTGCTGTTATTTGAGCTGCCTACAGTAAATATGACAGAAATATCTCCTTCCCAGCCTTGCAGTACTTTTAACAAGACACTTTTAACACAGCAAAGACRACTTTCAAAGCCTAACTTTAATTCAATATCAAAGTCACAGAGYATTACACCTTCACTGACATTAGTATCAGCCTGGCTGAGAATTGCAGCTGATCTCACAATTTTATTCCTGAACTAGGCTTAATTTTAAACATGTGAACAATGTATATTCATAGAGTTTGCCTCTTTCAGAGCTTCTTCCCCACCCCTTTAGTGCAGTAAAGCCTTTCTAATGCTGTTTCTGAAGCACCCTGCCTTACACACCTCTCACACACTGATGAACCGGTGATACCTGAGGCGCTGTTAATCTYCAGATGACACAAAAGCAGCCCAAGTGCACCCTCTGATGCTGTGCAAAACCCTCCTGCAGTGCTCCTTGATGTGGTAATGCAATAGTAGACCAAAAAGAAACCTGCAACTCTCAGCAGCATACATCAACAAGGGGACCAAAATAGGTTTATCAAAGAAAAATGTGACTCTGACCCATCCCTGGAACCAAATCAAAGAGTATCTAATGGCAGCAGTGGGTCTCCAAGAAGCAAACAAAGCTAAACTAGCTTAAAATAGATCCAGAGGAGAATATGTGGGGTTTTTGTTGTGGTCTCTGCCAGCCAGGTTATGATTGGTTACAAATGTTAAGGGCCCTTGAGTTGCTSGAGTTCCTAATCCATCAAACTGGCCATCACTATGTGCCAAGCAATGAGCTCAGTGAGAGGCCATAAATCAGTGCTCAGTTCAAGAACCAGAGCTGCAAGCTGCCCCCAGAATCCCTCCTCTCAGCCCTTGTGAGCAGGGCAGGCAGGCTGCCCAGGGCTGGGGAGCAGCTGATTTACAGGGGGAAGACACAAGAGCTCTCTCTCAACCCCGAGTACCAAATTCTGCATTCACAGAAGCTAGCATGGAGCAGATGGAATAAAACAGGGCAATAAAAGCCAGTGTTTGCTTTGCACGTGGGTTAAGAGCTGGAAGATCTGCTTCCTCACAATGTGGTCCCAGGGAARGATTTAAAGCAGCATGTAAGAAGTTGCATCAGATTTTCGCATCTCCTATCCCTCTAATTTTCTAATTGCTAATTGTCTTCAGGGCATCACCAGCTACCCTGCAGTTACTACACTTTGCAAAGAGTGCCAAAGATGTGATGTTCACCAATATCATTTGAAATTCCCAGAAAGTTCACTCTCCATTCTGAAGAAGAGAGTGTTCTAGCTGTGTTCTGCTTGGCATCAATACCAAAGATGATGAAGCCTTTTCTAAATGTGAAAGTTAGTTCTCTTTACCTATATAAAGCAGGCGTTCAACTCCAAAGCTTTCCACAGTAGGAAGTGTATGATCAAAGTGACCTTAATGAAACCTGTTGTCACAAGGATTTGGAGGATCCTGGAGAATGTAGGGGGAGGAGGGAGAAAGGAATATTTCACACAGTGGAGAATAAGTGTGGTTACATTTTTCACGCTCATTTTTCACTGAGCACTTTACAGCAAGCTCTGTTTCCTGCAGTAGGACAGCTTTCATGAAGCCTTTCCCCATCTCTCTTTATTCCAGTGATTTCCAGTCTTTTTTCAGATATTTATCTCCTTGTGTTTTCATACCTATATCTATGACATATATATATATTTAAGAGACAATAAATAACATTATAGGCTACAGTAAAAATACACACTGAGGTGCTGTACCACTAAATGCAAATATTTCCAAGGCAGTTTGGAGCTGAAGACTGTGTCTGAATTCATAATACCCTCCAAAAAGTTTTAATCTCACAAGCGTTCTGCACATCCCAAATTAGGCTGTGGCAATTACAGCAAAGGCCACTCATTTTACTCATTCAAATTTAAATATAAGTCAGTCTTTGCRGGAACAGATTGTATTCTGGCAATGAAATCTTACCTCTCGCAGTCCAAAGCAGAATCTTAAATGACAATTCATCAGAATTAAAAGCATTGACAAAGGAAGTGTTTAGGGCTTGCATACATTCTTATTTTTAAGTGCTTTTGGCAGCTAACTCCATCTTTAAAATTCCATTAGAATTGTGTGGAATTACCTYTTATGCTGAAAGGACACAGAGCAAAGAGAATAGATTTACCTTCTTTCTGATTCCTGTCACAGCAGATGTCACAGTTGAGATTGCTACAATCTACAGAATATCACCACACAGTTCCAGAAGGCTTCAGCCCATGCAGAGCAGCACCACRGCTGCTTTTTTTGTCCTTCAGCCCAGCCTTTTATGCCTCCTGTTGATGCCCTGCCCCTGTGAGCCCTCTGTGATTGCCCAGCACCCCTGGGCACTCCATGGCTGTTACCTTTAATATTATTCACCTGCTTTTCACAGCTGCAGCCCCTGGGGATCAGCCACAGCCCCACTCCAACCACCACAAACTCTGTGCCTGCAGTTTCCATCTCAACAACTCCTGAGCAATGAAACCTGGCCCAGAGGGGATGAAGTGACTTGGGTTTCATGGCAGGATTACACAAACTGCAGGAGGACAGAAGCACTTTATCCTATCCTATCCTTCAGACCTGGGAATTCCAGGGCAATCTTGCCACTCTGCCAAGCCTAGTCACAACGGCACCCTCCTGTTGCGAAAGGCACTGTGACTGGAAACAGCTTTTCATCACAGGCTCTTCTCCGTGCACCTGCCCCAGCAGCTCTTTTTCGAACTTGTGTGCCTCCCGACATTTAGGAAATTGGGAAGCGCAGTCCTGCCGTGTGTGGGAATCACTGCCTAAAATCCAGTGCCCCCAGAGCTGCAGTCAGCAACATGCTGGAGCTCCCCTGCCTGCAGAAAGCCCGGGTCTGACCTGGGAAGCTCAACAGAGAAAGCAACTTAAAATATACAACTGCCAATGCAACATGGTGTCTTTTTTGGCAGAGGAGATAAAAACAGCAAAGAAAAGACAGCTCTGTTCTTTTTATGAAAACCTGGCAGTTTTCCAGTAGAGACTTAAGTACTTTTTGTACTTTGGGGAGAAAAAAAAGGTGATGGGATGTGGTCCAAGAGTGGTCATAGGAACCTGAGAAATATGGAATAAGAGCAGGGCTGAAGCAGCCAAAGTGGTACCACCAGCTGCAGCCCCATTAATTAATGCTCTGCGGTATGTAGCTGGAAGAATGGCCCTGATAATTGTTGAATACAAGCAGATAACTTTCACAGAACAGCTCTGCTCTTCTTACTGCGTTCTGCTTACCCAAGGAGTACCTTGCACATTTCCCCCATCTCACAGGGCAGTAAATTAGTTCTAATTGCAAAGGTATGCAGTAAAAGCTATGCTCAGCTTTCTGCAGCATTTGAAGATTTATTTTACAGTTTTAGGTTTTCTCTTGATGCCTAAAGTTGGGGGGAGAGGGATCTGAGGGAAAATGCAGATTTCAGAGATCTAAAAATTACCTCAGTTTAGACAAATAAGTTTTTCTCTGCAACTCAAACAATGGAACTGAAAACTACAGTTCTGTGGGTGACAGCACAGTGCACTAGAACAGAGACTCCTCATTTATTTTTCACAGTTCTTTTAATTTGAAAAGAATGACAACTTCATCTGCTTAAAGGGGAAAATATGACAGTACAATGAATTATTTTTAATGTACCCTAACCCAAGTTTTGTGAATAATTTTGGAAAAAAATTACTGATAGCATCTACAGAGTAAAATCCTACAGCTCCACTGACAGCACTGACCTGTGCAAAGAGCAACAACKGCCCAGACTTTCAGATCCTTGTGCTGTGCCTTTAGCCTCTGTGCGGCACTCAGGCATGCTCTAAATCCTCTTTTACAAACAGTTTTTGTCCTTTTTGTGTCCTCTAGGTTGCTGTCCCCCTGCCCCTGCTACAGGCAGGCCTCCACACCAAAATGCACCAGGGAGCAGCAGCTCCTCTCTCCTTCCAGAGCCAGACCCTGCTGGTAGCGGTGAACTTGACAAACAGCCCGAGGGTTTTATCTCCAAACCAAGCTGGTGGGTTGATCCAGTGTTTGTCTCAGACTGCAGAACACAGTTTGCATGTCCTGTGCAGAGGGGGCACATTGAACATGTGCTGCCTTTACCTGTTCCTGTCAGGGATCTGGCACACAGGGGAAATGTTCTCCTGTTTCTCCGTAAGTGCCAGCAAGGAACCAAACCCCAGCACCCACATGTGTGACAACAGAGGTGCAATTGAAATGAAAATGAAATCCACAAACAAAAAGTAGTCACCCAACTCAAGGCCAAACAAAAGAAGAAAAGACAGGAGAAGGGTTTGGGGCTGGCTGGTTCTCCTGGGAATGCAGCTGTGCATTCCAGCAGGCAGCAAGAATGTGGGTTTTTCCACTTAGGCTGATCACAAGCTTTGCTACATTCTAGGAAAAAGAATTCATCCCCCATGTATGTGGTTCAGCTAGACAGCTTCACAGAATAACACTGCTCTACGTGAAAGAATGGAAACCAAACAAAGATTCTTTGAAAGGCTTCTCATGTCAGCCAGCATCATAGGGCACAAAAATTAAGTCACTCTTAAGAGCACACATTTCTTTTTCTGGCTGTGCAAGCCTGAATATACTGGGCATATCTGACTTGATGTTGTCTCAGGCTTCCTACTCCCACAGCCAAGTGAAACAGAATCCAGAAGTTTTGCCAAATTTATCACAGGTAATTCTTTATACCAATTTCCAATGATCAGTAATGATCAGCCAAAAAGCCTCCTCGAGTCCCTGTGTATTTTTCTGTCTCTCCAGAGTCACAAAGCGTTGACTTTTCCTGTGCCCCCCTTTTGGCTGAAACCTGCCTGTGCTGTGAACAAAAGGATGCCAACAGCAAAGGATCTTCCGCGGAAGCCTCCCCCTGAGCTGCTCCCAGTGGTGCTTGTTGGAGACACCACTGATCCTGTGTCTAATATCTGAGCCACTGCAAAGCATCCTTGGAGCTCTCCCCTCCTGCCAAACTGCACAAAGCTGAAGTAGCATCACTATCTGCCTCCATGTGCTGCATTAAAAACAGATCCTCACCTGCTGACACAGCGGCGCAGAAAAAGAAGCCAAAAACCAAAACCAGAACTTTTGGAGTAGCTAGCTTGTAATGACATGGCAAAAACGACCAGCGAGGGGTGAAGAGTCACAGGACAATGTCATCTTCAAAGTGTGTGGTTTGTCAAATTCAAAAGTGAGTTCATCACTACGAAAAAGCCCAATCTTCAATGGCATTTCATTCAATTCCCCATATTTTTTAACAATGTTCTAATGTGAAAAAAGGCAAAAATTGTAAGGAATACCATGGCAGGACCATCATCTAGTGATATTTGCTTAAAGCTCTGCCTCCCCTCAGAGCAAGTGCCTACCTGCTGCACCAGCAGATGGCCCCTTAGCAGGACTCATTTTAAAGTTACAGCTTTGTCACCTCTGAAAAGAGTGCTCCATCTTTTAAACCTCTACAAAAGTCTCTTTGTACTTCTTCTGGCTCTCATTCATTCAAAGGGGAGTTGGAAAAAGGACTAGTAGAGCTTATATAAATAATGAACAATGAGAAAGAATGGGATATAAAAATAAAATTCATTGCCTCCAGATCTGCCCCGTTCTCTTTTTTTACCTTTCGATAATGATTACATGTGTCTTCTGCACATTCAAGCATCAGAAAAATATATAAACCATTTTTATGGCATAGAGCAAGAATTTATCTCTGTATTTCAGCTTAGATCTGCAAGAACACACTTAAATTTTAGAAGCAGGGCAAGAAAACCAAGGCATTTTTATTCTGTGCACAGCAATTACTCCAGCTGTCAGCAGAAGTCACTTTTATTGCTAAAGCAAAAGTGCAAAGCATCAAGTGGATCCCACAAAAACAATGCAAGTTTATTTTAGAAGACCACACCTTCTGTTCTGTAGGCCCTTAAGGCAGGCACAAGCAAGAGCAAATTACCAGGCAGAATTAAAAGAAGTGGAAATGCCACACATTCAAGACAAAAAGCGAATTTTTTTCCTTAGCACTTAGGAGAACCGAAGTTCTGAATTCATTAGTGCTGAATTTCAAAAACATGTACAGATCTTCTGCAGCTCTCCCACACTTTGCTGCACAGAGACATCCTGCTGCTGCTGCTGTGGGCTGCAGGAGCRCTGCTCTCAGCTCCACTGGCAGCCACAGCTGTGCCCTCTTCTGTTACCAGAGCCCACACACCCAAAATTCAGCCCTTTGTGCTTTGTTTTCAACAACAAAGAGGGATGGCAACGCTTGCTGTGAGGCAGTGAGSTTTTCTGGTCATGCTAAACGTGATTCGAACTGTGATCTCGGTAATGAAGGTACCCATACTGCTGGAAATGTCCAACCTCAGGTGGTTTATCAGCATAGAAATGGCAACACCAATTCAATTCTCACAGCTCCAAAAGTCTCATTTTCTTCAAAACAAACCACAAAGATAAAGGCTCAAAATAAAGTCTGAAGTGGATGGTAAAGGTGTTATTAAAAACTCTCTCCTGGATTCTTTTCCAGGTCACACTGATGTAAATACTGTGTATTTCTAAAGTTTCTCTTGGCTTCCTGAAAGGGAGCAAATCCCAGAACAACAGTATGAAATCTGTTTGAACAGTTTCACCAGTAATTGCTGCAAAACCGTAGATGATATGTGTGATGTGTAAAACCAGCAGATACAGAAAGAAAACCCCTCTAATTAAACTCTTTGTCCTCCCAGGCCAGGATGAATCCCTGTAGCCCATCTCCCATAGAAGCATTGTATGTGCACTGGGGTAATGTATAAACAAAGTGCTTTATCTGGGGTATGACTGGAAGCTCCAGGATTGTAACGTCCTTTAAGATAACATTCCAAACCTAYCCTTTTAAGTTTTCAGCCAAGAATTTGTTTTTATAATTTCTTTGCTCTTGGCAAAAGGAAGCCATACTTCAGCCTAAGTTTGCCCTCTCATTCAATGCCACTACCACTCCCCCAATTTTTTTTGCCAAAGACACAAAACAAGCGTTTTGAAACCCAAAACCACAGGGAACAGGCTACAGCCTCTCTCTGTGTCGTGGTTTCTTAATCATATTTACCATGAGACATCAGCAGGCAGCTCATCAACACCACAAATAATAATATTGTTTTATCTCCCACTGGATCTCACCCTCAGTTGGGTATCCCAGACACCATGAGATGGTCTGGGAGAAGCAGCACTGGTGTGGAAAAGACCTGACTCTCACCTTAGGGCAAGAATGCTCAGGATTTAGTAATGAAAAGCAGTGTTCAGGAAACAACACAGACTGAAAGAGTTATTATTTCCTGCAAAATGATAAAATCTGCCAGTTTAGAAGTGRAAATTTTGCATTACTTGTGAAATTAAAGRTGTTTTCTAGTTGTTTTGCACATCTCTTCAATTCCTAGCAGTATTTTGTTGTACATGCTTCAGGCTTGCATGCTTCATAACCATATCAAACTGTTCCCTGTATTTTACCAGCCTGTGTATTAATTTCACCAGTTCTTGTCAYACAGAACTAAAACAAAGTAAGGATGGCTCTAATTCTGCCACTGCAATGTGTCTTGGAACCACAGCACTCCCTTGCCCTCACAAGTTCCAGATTTAATCTACTTTTTCACTCCRAGATTTTGGTCTTTTTCCTCACAGACTGGTGCACGACGCAGTTTTAGGAACCCTAAAGGCTTAACTCACTTCTATCCCCTCAAAATCAGCTACAGGGCACCAAGGGCACCTCTTCTTCCAGTAAACCCTCTCCCAAYGTGCACTGGGTGATGAGGTCATTTATTGAGCATGACCAGCAATAAAAGCTCAGAAGGGAGGTTTTTGGGAGTGTCTGCCTCCCCCTCTGCCAGCTGCAGGGATTTTCCAACCCCTTCATCCTGCCACAGCAATGCACTGACACTCAGCTGTACTTCTCAAGGGAAAAAAAGCCACTGCAGGGTAAACAGAAGCTAATGATGAGCAGCTTTGAAGAAATCTCAGGCTCAATTAATTACAAACAATATCACTCTTAATTGCCCTCATGAAAGAAAAAATATGTTGCAACAATTTTCCCTGATAGCCACACCTACATCTGACAATAAGTAAACACTATATATCACTGCAGAGGCTGAGTCCTCATTTCACTTTGTTGAGCAAGAGCAGGGTGAGGATACCTCACTGTAAAACATCCTTTTTCCATTTAATTTCACATTGATTTAAGCACTTGCTGTTCACAAAATGGAAACACCTTTACAGAAATCCTACAGGCTAAACAGACATGCTCTCAGAAATGTTTAAAAAACAAGCAGGGAACTGAACAGAAATTTTGCAGCAAATTTTAGGTGTGAGAAGGTAAGCACAGAGCCTGTGTGTGATTGTGTAAGCCTCATGCTGTTCCCTGTTCATCCTGATTGATGAAGCCAAGATTGTGCTCTGCTGAGAGTCAGCATTTGTTTTTTGCAGAAAGAATTGCAGTATTTTGTCTCCTGCCTTTGGGATGCTCAAGGAAGAAAACCCTTCCGTGCAGTGGGCACAACTTTTTTTTTCCCCACCTTCACCCCTGAAAAACATTTTGAATTTTTGGAGAGGGACAAATGCTTCCCTTGGATTAAAAAAAAAAATCCTTCTCAAACAAGGAAAAGAAAAGCATTTACCCACCTGAGACTGAGAGTTAAATAGAGTTTTCCCTTTATTCCCCCAGCAAATGAGAACAGAGACAAAGGGAGAGCTCGTCCCAGGGTGCTCTGGGAGACCCTGAGGCAGCAAGGAGAAGCAGAGGCAGGTTCATGACTGCCTGCATCCCTCCCCTGCTCCAGTAAATTCAGAGAAGTGCTGGAATTCRCAGCCCCTGCTGAGCCCTGCAGCAGCAGATTCTCAGCTCCTGCACATGCTGCTGTAAGGAGCTGTGCTCATTATCCTGCTCCTGCTGCCGTCCCGGCGTAGGCATGTTTAAAATGCTCCTTTCCCCTGTCAAAATGTTACATTCTGGGCTCTTACTCAGGCTCTGAATTCAAAGGCCTTCCCCAGAGCTCAAGTAATTTCACCTGGTATCAGCAGTGATATCAGCAGCTCAGGAATTTAAGCACATCCATTCAAARTCTTGAATCTCTTTAAAAACACTTCACTAAATTATGATGTGTTTGTTAAATTTTGCATGCCAAATCAAAATAAACCCCTGCCTTAGAAGACCCATCCTGCCTAAGTTGGAATTTCCATGGGAAAAAAAATCGTGCAAAGCCTTTTAATGAGGATGTGGAAGGTTAGATAATTTGGGTTTAGAAATACTGAAGGAACAAGAACTTTACCTTATGTGTGTATCAACAAGTGAACAAAGACTGATATGTGCAACTAACAATAATCTTCAAAGCGAAGGACTAGAATCAGAGAATAAAATGTTTTTCTTCTGGAACTGGCAATTAGCAAAACCAAGGTCAGACAATTTCCTGAAAATAAATGTATTCATCTTTTTCTGCTGTTTTCCCCCATTGTTTTTTGATCAGTATTTACTAAAAACTCAGCGTGCTCAGGACTCAAGTGTTTGGTCTACAGCTCAGCACTGGAGAGGCACAGACACAGCATCAGAACACCCTGGGCCAATGACTTTTCTATGCTTTACAGCCATTTAGAAGTGGATTTTTAGAAACAAACAAACCCGCCTCTTTATTTGGAAGGCTGAACTAACAGCCTTGTTTTGGGTAAGTTGCCACTACGTGTTCAAACATATAATGATAGTACAGGTTTATTGGGCAAGTGAATTACAGCCATTGTAAAACAATGAACAGATTTTACTGAGTGTCTGGTTTTCTGTACAGAACATTTCAACTCACATGCCAGTAACATTCTGGTCTTCACAGAATCATCACAGGATGGTTGAGGTTGGAAGGGACATSTGGAGGTTCTCTGGTCCAGCCTCCTCCAAGCAGGTTCATCTAGAACTGGTTAGCTGGAGCTGACCATTTTCCTAAATTCAGGAGAAAACAACAAGAATTGGTTGTGGGATTTCTTACYGTTGGGTTTTTGGATTTTAGAAATGTGGGAATGCTAGAAAGATGCTCTTTATGGTGATTTCTTTGTGTCTGCTTTGTACAGCTCTTTGGAAGCACTGGACAGCCAGCCATATCATCAAAGCTTTAATTTCTATCAGTGATATCTGCTAGAATTCCCTTCAGGATTATATCAGAATTTGGATTCCTTGTTTGCCACCAAATACTCCCTTATATTTTAGCATGGAAAGAGAAATGAAAAAAAAAAGGGGTATAGACAGAGCTGAAGAGATTTTGAACTTGATTGTGTTTTCAAAGTTGTATATTTTAATAACCTATCACTTTAAAAACCTTTGAAATCCAGAGTATACATCCTCACTGGTTAAAGGCTTAAATTAAAAAAAAATATTTAAAGAGCAGCATGTTCCTCATTGACTGTAATTTTGTCTCCTAACAACAATTATCCAACRAACACAGGTTAGAAAAACTCCTTAACTTCCTCCTCAGTATTTCTACAAGAGAATACAAAACTTTCTAAGCCAAGGTGTACAGGGTCAACTTAATCTTGCAAATAATCTTWGCAGTGTGCTAGAGATTCTCCAGCATCTTCAGCTCTGGAGTTTAGAAGAGTTACCAAAGCTAAAAAGCAGCATTACASTTATCAGCCCAGTATTTCAGTTTTAAGAGATGGACCATTGATCAACACAGAGACAAAGCTGACCTGAGTAAGCACCACGTGAAAGACTTCCAGTCCAACCAATAAGAAACCAAAGTGTTAGTTCAGAGARGGCTTTTTTACATTTAATCACACTGACACACATTTAATCACGTTGAATAGAAAATATATAAAAGCTGTATGCAAAAAGCTGATTTTTAAAAAAATCTGTACAATCTTCTCATCACAGGAAGGGCCCAGAATTTATTTTAGCTCCCATGATAAAATACTAGCAAACTGGCCATCTCAAAYACACTGTTTAGGGCTTGGAAAAGGGAATTCGAAACAAAACTAAACAGAAAGATTCAGATGGGAATGGTATACTCACTTGGATCCAAGTCAAAGTAAGCTGTAAGTGATAAATCCTTTGCCCATGTGTATAATTCTTTTATATGGATGCTTCTCTGGCCATTTGCTCACTGTTTTACTTGTTCTAGACTTACCTGTTTATTTTGCCTGTTAAATGGTTTCACCCTTCAAGCTTAGCAGAACTGTTCACATGGAACATTTTAGCAAAACTGCTTTAGTGCCTCCTGCTCTGAAGGAAACAGAGCAGTTTAAAAAATCCCTCTATGGTTAATAGTATCAGTGACCTGTTTTTCCTTTTCACACTGTGTACAGAACTTTCACTTTGGTAGGAGGAATACTCCAGTCTCCTGGGACTCAGAGAGGATCACAGCTACACCTCCTGTGRAAACATATGGCTTCTTCCTCTGTCAGTTTCCTTTAAAATAAAATAAAAAGAAAATAAAAGTTGTTTTCAGGGCAAATTTGCAATTAATAGACTGAAAGCAACCASGTGACGTGGCCATTGTAACATATTGTAGCAGGTATTTAAGATGTATTTCCAAATCAGTTTGACCATGTTCCAAACTCACTGGAAGAGTATTTTATACATATATACATACATATATATWTATTTATTTATATATAATATATATAAAATCTGATAGTGCAAGAGAAAGGATTTTTGTCATCACAGCAAGGGCTGACTGCAGYTGTGCCATTTTGGAAATCTCTCCACTGACAAACAGTTCTGCTTGTTTTTAAAGTTCTGTTTACTTATGTCTTTGTGGAACTGGCCCAGCRTCTCCTAAGCAGATTTTAAGCTATTTTTTGTTGTTGTTATTTCACAGGCATTTTCTTCCAGGGTACATCTTTTGTTTGCACAGAAACAGCACCAACCTCTTTTGTAGTCCCTGTTTCGTGGGGCCACCACAGGCAGCTGTTATCTGCCAAGCCCTGCTGCTGTGCCTCTGCTGGGGGCACTGGACACAGCGTGCTGCAGGACAAACATCTTCCAAATTAAGCTCCTAATCTGTCTGCTTTAGGTAGTTTTGTTTAGTAAAYGAGAACATGAATAACTCAGGGATCAGGTATGGCTTCTGCTGTACTCTCTGTGGTTTGCAAGCACACTCTGAAAGGCTGTCCAAACAGTTTACAGTCTGCAGCTGCCCAAGTGTTGAGGAAAACATTCCAAAATTTGTGTTTTCAGAGAATCTACACCCTTTATTCTTAGCCCAAATACACTGGCAGTGGGTTGGGGGTGTGCACAACACACTGCTTCCCAAATATCTAATTTAAACCTYGGTCACACAGTCCTTTCAATAACACAGACAGAAGCTGATCCTTCTAAACTAACCCAGGCAGGTCCTGAATGGATAAAGATCATCTATCTACAAACAGTTTGGATTTTAAAAGGTGTTGAAGTCATATGTATGAGTCCCTTCCTGTTTTTTTAAGTAAAACACACCTTATCAGGGTATTTGAGGAACTTTCTAAAAGAATGGGCCAAATCCTTACACATAGTGTAATAAATGCTGCTGTGGCTAATTCAGAAACACATTCAGTCCACCCCAGAGTGACCTCAGGAGCTGGGACAAGAGAAAAAAAATAGAGCATCCAAAAAAACCAGTTTGGGTAACGTACAACTCTGCAACCTGAAGTCACAAACTCATATCTTTAAATAAATCTTTTTATGTCATTGTCACCAGCACCACATAYGAAAACATGGCTTGCACTTGGTGTTCTGATTTCTGTGAACTGTTCTTACACCTGGGAGTATTCCTCTTGGCTTCCATAGAAAGCCAATTTATGAGAAGAAGTCCCTTTAAGATAAAACCATGACTCTGAATGTAGCACTGCTCTTCCAGCTTTATGGCCCATGATAAACTACTTTCTCCAAGACAGGATTTGCCATTTGTRGATCAACCACTAAAGATAAAAATAACCTTCCTGATAATGATTCTCTTAGGTAGACTGTACCTTTCTTTTACATACAAAGCCTGCTCATTTTTAATCTAAACAAATTCACAGGGAGGAATTGAAAATTTTACTTCTTTGCTGCTTGTTTTTTTGTAAATCTGCAGTAAACTAAACAGAGATGTCTCCAAAACCACGAGGCTGCTGACGAGACATGACAATTTTGTTATTTGGAGAAATSTAATTATAAGTAGAGCCATCCTTTTTCTGAAAGTGCTCGCAGATTTACAGCTTTGAAATGTAAAAAGTGCAGTTGGACTGGGGTTTGCATGTCTCGCAGCCTGCAGCCTGACAAATCAGCCCTGCCTGCTGGGACTGATAATCCTGGACTCCCACCCCATGCAATGTCCACCACCCAGCCCTCTCCCAGGCTCGGCTCAACTCTCTGYCCCACCATCTGCGCCTCAGTTTCCCCTCTGAAGCAATCTCCTGCCTCTTTCAGGCTCACTTCTCAACTCCCAGGTAACAAATTTGCAACCTGATTACACCTGGCTGAGTTT
This sequence comes from Cardinalis cardinalis, assembly GCA_014549065.1. Lineage (NCBI taxonomy): Eukaryota > Metazoa > Chordata > Aves > Passeriformes > Cardinalidae > Cardinalis > Cardinalis cardinalis. Next base: position 779,431 of record JACDOX010000194.1, read on the forward strand.
AGTCCAGGCTCTTCTAAGGCAGCTGCATCATCTGAGCTGCTCTGCTGCAGCTGTTGTTGAACAAAAGTTATCTCTGAACTGCAGACAAAATCCTTCGATATTTACAAGAGCTACTATGCAAAATATCAAGATATACTGCATTACACTGTGGTTCTTGTTTGCACTGGGACCTTACTGTTTGCTCAGTCCTCACTGTGAGAAAGCCACAGCTGCATTTTGCATCTGACTGGGAAAGAATTTCAAACTTGATCACAAATTTCCCATTGCCAAGTCAATGTCACCGTGAATTTAATGAATAAAAATCGTATCTTCTTAGAATTGAAACTGACTTTGTGACTGGCAACATCAGGATTTTTTTTAATGGGCTTGGGGGAAAAGCTGGCATTGTAGTTGTGTACAATTAATCACTTTTGCTTTGCCCATTTGGTTTCATATAACCAGAAAAAGTTTCCAGAAAGAAAGAGAAAGTTTCCAGGATATAGCATTTGCAAGATTATTAGCCAAGCTTCTCCACTGCTGCAAGCAGACTCAGCCAAAGCAGGCAAAATGAAGCTGACAGTGAGATCAAAAGGAATCTCATCTCCGCCTAGATTGCATTTGCTGTTACAGAGATTGCCCTGAGGAAATGGGCTGGGGCTCAGCGTGGCGTCCTCCACYCCTCCACCAGCAGAGGCCCAGCGGCACCCCCGGCTCTAGAATGGATTTCTTTGGAACTACCTAAGGTCACTGGCTGGGGAAATACTCTTGAACCAAGAGATGGTCAGGGACCACCAAGTGGGCTGTGGAAACCTTAGAAGATGAAAACACTGACATGAACATGAGCCTCTCTTGTGGATTCCTCCTTTCAGTGATAAAACAAGTGAACAGGGATCCAAATTAGAAATACATTACCTAAGTTTGTTAGAAGATTAATCGTACAGTAAATGACAGAAAATCTTGGATGAATTTCTCTGCAACTCCAGTTCTAGCATTCAACAGAGGAAATAAAAACATAATGCAGTAATGAAACACTAAGTTAGAATCACCCAACCACCAGCTGAGTAAAATACTCATTTTTAATATTCTTGAAAACAGAAACCCTGAAAAAGAAGTGTACCCTGGTTGGGAAAAGTATGCTCTAAGCTGTGAAGCCCATCTAGAATTAAAGTCTCAACATGTAAAAGAAAAGKAATTCAGCAATTTTAATTAAATATATATAAAATAATATATATATAWWATATTAATACATWTTTTATATMTATTATACATATATCTCTATAAAATAAGATATATACATATTATAAGAGCATGATGTCCTGTGTCAAACAAAAAATTTCTCAGCCAAGAAAAGAAGGTAGAATTGTAACCATTTACAGGCTGGGGAAAAAGCTACAGAACACTGTCAATTGATACTTGCAAAAGGGTGAAGACATAAATATAAATAGATATATATGTATGTATGCATATATACACATATATATACTACACACATCCTTATCAGCAGCATATTTCAGAGGTATTTCAACTATCTCCACATCAAATCAAGCTTGACAAAACAATGACTTATCACATGATATCTGCACTCTGCTTGGAGAGACCAAATGCTGGGCTCTATCTATGGTCTTCAATGTTATACCTTCTTCAAAACCTTCTGCCATTCAGGACACTTGAAAATATTAGTATGGTTCCTCTCACATAATTTATCTAAGAGCTTTTCAACATCTAAACTGCAGAAAGGTAGCTCCAGCATGTGGTTTGATCCAAAACCTCAAAAGAAGAGTGTAAAATAAGCAAACCTCAAGGAGAGAGAGAGAAGGTATGCATGAGAGAAAGGCTAGTTTTCCAAAGGAACTCATTGCCATTTTAGTGTGATAAATTATCAATGTCAAACGGACACCTCTGTAAATAAGCTCTTCAAAATGCCTTAGAGACACATGAACAAGTAATGAGCWCTTTTGTTTGGAACTGTTTTTGTTCAGCCTGAAGTCAACACAGAACAACTAACGTGCATGCTTGAAGTGAAAGAATGAGGAGCTCCAGGCTGCACCAGCTCCCTCCTTCCTCTTCATTCCAAAATGTTGTCCACAAAGCAGGGATCTGTAGTGGTCACCTGGGAAAAGCCACCCCCACGGCCAGGGCTGGACAGCCCCAGYAGCAGGGCAGCCTGCAGCACAGCACAGCTGATGGGTCACTCTGCATTCATGCTCAGGGGCAGTTCTTTAAGGCACTGGAAAATGCTTAGCCTTATCTTTAACCCCTCAAACACTAGAGCACAAACTGTCATGTCCTCTCCCTTGATTACCCCACCAGGGCTCCCAGTTTGCTGACACCATTTGTGCTTGGGCACGACCTCATCCAATACTGTATTTGCTGGGAATGTCCTGATGAAGGCAGGAATGATTAATCTGACTCCATATTCTTAGAAAGATAATTYATTGCTTTATGATACTGTATTATATTAAAGAATACCATACTATACTAAAGAATACACAAAGGATACAGACAGAAGGCTAAAAAGATAACAATGAAAACTTGTGACTCTCTCCAGAGCCCCAACACAGCTTGGCCCTGATTGGCYAAAGAGTCAAAACAATTCACATGAAACCAATGRAACAATCACCTGTGGGCAAACAATMTCCAAACACGTTCSACATGTGAGCACAACACAGGAGAAGCAAATCAGATAAKWATTGTTTTCTTTTTCTCTGAGGCTTCTCAGCTTCCCAGGAGAAAATCCTGGGCMAAGGGATTTTTCAGAGAATGKGAATGCCACWGTCCAAGACCTCTCTCCAGCTTGACCTGAACCCAAGCCTGGGTTAAGGCACCAGAGGTGAACATGTCTCCTTTGATCTAAGGCTTTCAGACCCTGGCTMACTGCTGTGTCCTGGCTGCAGGACTCCTGGTGCTCACAAAGGAAGGAGGAAGATGGTTTCTCTGCTGGCCATGAGACAGAGCCCATCTGGAAGGGAAGGGAAAGAGTTTTATGCCTCACTGGATATAAAGCTCTTTCAAGAAAATCTTATTTCTATCTTTTTTGTCCTCAGTCTGTTTCTTTAGAGCTGGCCAGTCCTTAACATGGTGCTTTATATGTATGTGTTGTAGCAAGGGGCCTGGAGGCATAAAAGCAGTGCTCAAGCAGCCAAAATTGTATCCATAAACACATGTGAAGTCAAGCAAGGGTTTTCATCACAAAAACCATCTTCTTTTATCTCATCAGAGCTGACACAAGTCAGGTAAGGCCAGAAAATAAGATATGGTGACAGCCTCCAAGTTTTGTTTATACCAACCCATCAGTTCAGGAAAATACCAAGAAGTTTTGCAGACAAACGCAGGCCGGGATGTCACACCCAGTCACAACACGATAAAAGAATGATCCTGGTTTGGCTATCACAAAGTATCAGTGCCTTGATTCAGRTTCACCAACAGAAGTTAAGGTTTCCTCTTTTTCTGGTAAAAGAGCCACTTAGCTGGGCATAGATTCAAAGCAGCCAGAGTCATTACCTGGTTTGAACTGCCACATAGCACAGCCTGTTAAATTACACCAAGGTATCCCTGATTTTGTCTCAAAATTCTGGACATCAAACACAAAAGAAGTTTTAGCACACAGTAACCGTCTCCAGCAGATTCCTATTTTTGGTGAACAATAGCAAGACTCAATAATATAATTTTCTTCCCAAGGAAACCTCATGGCAATTGACAAATATTCAAGAAAGCTAAACCACTTCTCCACCATTTGACAGATATGGAAACTGAAACTCCAAGGCATGAAATTTAGGCACAGGGAAACTAATCTGTAACTAAAGCCAAGCAAAATTTATATGCACTAAATAAAGTCTGCAAAGTGGGGTTTAAGTGAGAGTTGAGTGACATGCAGGCTTGCTGYCTGGGCCTTCATCTTACCCAAGCCACTATAAAGTGAATAAAACTTAAAGAATTTCTGAGTCTTATCACCTTTTTGCTTTTACAGAGGAAAGCAACTGCTTGTTTTTATTTACCTTCATTTGCTTTGCACTCCTATAGCAGAACAGCCAAAGGTGGCAAAGCTAAAAGTAAATTATTTCACAGAAGAAATTACTGAAGTTAGAGAAAGAAAATCTTCTGTTCCATAGGAGGCTCCACATGCCTGTCTAACCCAGCCATATTTCTGGGGCTAAATGATGCAAAGATAAAAAGCTGACTTTGTGAAACAAAGGCAAATAGCAACCCAGAGGCTCTCATTCATATTCTGAAGTTATTGCCATCAGCTCTGCGACCAACACATTTCACAGCTTGTGAATTTCCAACAATCATAAATTAGGGCAGTAAGAGAGCACCAAGTACAGCCCTATAAACCTTGGGAAGGGTTTGCTTTATTTATATTCCAGTTGGGGACACTACCAATGCTCCAAAGTTTATTAAGTMTTGGAATCCAGTAGAATCCAGTCCTCAAATCATTCATTTTGTATTTCTGATGGCCTGGATCATAACCATCTATTTGCACCGCTCCACAGGTTCACATACAAGGTAAAGAACTATGATTTATTCTTTGTCATTCTTCCAAGCAGAACTAGGTCCATCAGCTGCAAAAAAATCTGTGCAGGCTTCACATAAAACAAGATCATGGCTCCAAGGAAGTGGAATAACCCTTCCTTTTCAGAGGCTCCCTTTAGCCCTGTTAGCTTTTACGTGTGAGCAAATTTACAGGAAGTAAAAAATCATTAAAATCTGAAAAAAAGTTCCTAAGGTCASTGAATTTGGTTCTGAAGGCATAATCAGCTACACACAACACTCAAAAGCTAAACTAATATACAGATTCCCTTTTAGAGGAGCTTGTCTTTCTAGGTGAGATGTACTGATGAGGCACGGGAGGGAGAACCTTGTAAAAGTGCCCCACAAGCATTACTCCCTAACGTTTTGTGTTCTAAGGCCTTTGTGACAACCATGGCTTTCCAGAATCCAGCACTGGTACTCACCAGTTCACTTCATAGAACRTTTTTTCTAGGAAGGGTTATATTTAATGATGTTAAACTGCATCGAAAATATTTGTGACATCTGTCAAATTAATTTTAAAAAATTCATTAGGGTCAGTGTAACTGCAATAAATACAAAATTAATAGCATAGGGGTTCTTTTAAGTTTACATTAAAATAACATTCAGGATCTGTCTGAATCTGACAAAATCCAGGGAACTGGCTTCAGCCACAATTGGTCCTTAAATTCTTTGTGCCTACATAGGAAAGGTGCTAAACAATCCATATTTTTTATTCACAGCGCCCCATGTGCTGCAGTAGAGCAAGTTGTCTCAGAATTTAACCTGGGATTTAGGCACTTCAGCTGCATTTGGCTTTACAGCTCTCCTAGAGCAAGTTCCTCTTTTGATCMATTTTTATAAATTCTGGAAAACTACATTTAAATCTTCCCACAGGTGTTTGGAGGAAAGCTACCATCCATTAATGGTGTAAAATGCTGATTCTGGTGCACAGAAGGAGACAGAGCCTGGCAAAATCCTGCTGCTCTCTGTGCTGCTGGCAGTGCCTGCTGGGACATGCTGGAACAAGGGTTTAAATGTAAACAGCACTTTCCTGAGTTCACCCAGGAAACCTGAATGAATTCCCTATTTTCCCCTCGTGACACTGTGTCTCAGAAACACACCTTCTCCTGCTGCAGAGAAAAGGACACRGCAAACCTTGGACCTCTGCACTGCAACAGTTGGGATCACTGGAGAGTGGCATCCTCCCTTCTGTATTCTCAGCTCAAAACATAGAAATRTGGAGACAAATCAAATCCCATTAAAAATTAAATCCTATTAAATCTAGGATAGTTTTGAAATTTGTCAAGTCAATTACTTCATCTGAAAAAAGCCTGAATGCAGAGCTTTAATTTGGAATGTATGTGCCAAGTACAGCTCATAGCTCAGTATTTTTAAAACAATATACCAGAGACTTCAAGGACATATGACTGAATSCTGTATCTTTTAGCTAAATTGAAAACAGGCAGCCAGGTAAAATCCTCATTTCCAAATGTACATCTGAGTCTTTTCCCAGTTGSACAGGAGAAGCTATTCTCACAGGGCTTTCAAGCACATCCTTAAATTGCAATTTCGTTAGTTAGATCTGAGTGACAAGAAAGATGAATCATGTCTCAGAATTTATTCAGCATTGCTAATTAAACTCATTCCTGGAGGCCTGGGAAGCACTAAAGCACTGGAGTGTAACAGTGAAAATTAGTGATTTGAATAGAAGAATCATGAACTTTGGAAAAGAAAACATTACCCATCGGTGGAGCTCACAAAATAGCCTCTTACAGAAACTAAATAAGATTAATGAAGGTGAAGTCAAGAAAAACAACAGCTTTTAAAAGTCCTCATGTCTTATTTTCTAAAGAACACATAAAATAGARTCTGTGCCATTACAAACTCTTAACATGCACATTTAACACGAAAATAGGGAAGCGAGTTTTCATAGGCCTCACCTTACTACATTGCACAGGAAAAAAATTATTTTCAACAAAAATTATTTTTAAMAATTCAAAAGAAAATAACCTTTAAGTATTTCCAAGTATTTGGGTCCAGATCCTGACCTTTCAAATTTTGTCATACTTCAGATAAAACTGTTATCACAGGTGCTCAGTGCTACCATAAATGTTTATTCTCAGTGAAAGAACTATGCAGGAATATTCCCACTGAATAGTCTGGAGACTTGTACACCCAGCACACAGCCCTTGAGGGCTCAGCCTTTCACTTTGCAACAAACAAAGTAGAGATAATGACAATAAAAATCTGTCAGGATTACAGAGCTTCTGCATCTGGAAATCCATGCAAAAAAGCCAGCAGAGGAAGCGTGAAAATCAGAAGTCATTGGTGAGATGTTGGATTTGATGCAGGGGTTAAGGAGCCCTGTTATAACTTAGCACACTGCCTTGCCCTGAAGCCTGGTATCACTCCCAAATCATGCCAGAACACCCATGCAAATGTAAATCCCACAGCTGCCAGAGGGAACATGAACATCACTGGTGAGATTGGAATTGCACTGCTGTAACTGTAAGAGTGGGGTTAGACCTGCCTGCTGCTGCACCAGAAATGAATAGAGAAATGCATGCATAAAGAGCTGCAGARCACACATGTAATAAAACACACATTCCAGGACTTCAAAACTTCCCTGTAAATCCCAGGCTTCTATTCCTTTTTTAAAAAGGGGGGAAAATAACTATGTGATTTTTCTTTTTCTTTTTTTTTGTACTAAACAGACCTTTTAGGGGACTTCATCCAKTTGGCTGGATTATTCTGTTTTTTATAATGCTATATTGGGTCTTCAGTGCTCAGAGACCCGGTGCATTTAGCAAGCACTTGTAAGTTCCAAGAGCAAAATGTAGCAACCACAGTTCTCACAACACACCTTCAGAGAAAATGTAACTTTGCCAACAGCATGATCAGTCTGTGGTTGGCCCAGGGTTGGGGCTGGTTGTGGTGTCACTCTCTTCTACAAACTCGTATAGTTTGTGATTGAACCATGCTGTGTAAATTCCTCATGCTTCTCACAGGAGTTTCTCAGACCTGGAGTCCTCTGTTACAGCACTGCCAGTGCTGGAATCCAGCTGTTCTGCAAGTACAGCATTTAGTCTGCCCACTATGGCATTATGAATCTGTGCACTCAGAAGCCTATTACTTAGAAGCAATTCATCTCTAAGAACTAAAGAAAAAGCTCTTAAAAAAAATAAATGTATCCAGCTTACCAAAAGGGCTCAGCCTTAGATGTAAAAGCACAGTGATACCTGAAACCACAGCCCAAACCCCATCACCTCCATGACAAGGATATTGTAGCAATAAAAGTGCATCAGCTCTTGAAATCCTGCACTGTTTGGTGACCTGCTCCAGAGAGGTTCTGCAGAGATCCATTACCTCTGGAGGTTATGGGCTGGACCCAGCAGCAAAACACAGAAATGTGATCTCTGTCAGCCTTCACAGGACACTTASAGAGCTAACACGCGCTGCGACATAACTGATGGCTCCTGCTCAAAGCCGTGCCTGACTGAACCGGCACAGCCCYACAGCTGCTCCTAAGGCAGAGTTTTCTTCATGATTCAGAAAGTGGGAGACCAAATGCAGAACTCCACCAATACACCAGGCAACTGACAGAAAATCCAGCCAAATGCTAACAGGAGGAACATTGTTTTTTAAAAAAGGCTGTTTCTATTAAAGCTTTCATTGAGTGCAGAGTTCTGAGTTTCTAAGAACATCCCTCTCTGTACTATTTACATTCAAAGTTACTCATCAGGGCAAATTACCCCTGACCAGGGCTATTCAGAAAAAGGCTCACTTTTCAAAATGCCAAGTGAATATCAGGAATATGAGGTTTGAAAGGAAAATGTCAATTGGAACTAAACTGAAACTGCCCAGTAGCGCTCCTCGACATCTAGCCTTGCTATGAACAGTATCAAGTTCAGCAGCAGCAAGCAAGCAAAGCTTCCTTGAAGATGATTTTGTGATTGCCTGATTCCATGATCCTCGTGGTTTCACAAAGATATTTCTCAGGCAAGAAGGACAACAGGATACAGTGAACTTAAAAAAAAGAATAAGAGTATGAAGATTAGTGCCTATGCTAAAGTCATAGAAGCAAGACACAGCTCTTTAAAAAAACAAGATTTATCACAAAAATCGACTCTTCAGAAAATGAAGATTAAAAATATACAATATTTATTTGAAAAACATGGATCATATAATTATATTGTAAATAATGTAAATATAAATATATTTACATTCATTACAAACCTCGCAGTGCATTTAAACGGTTAAGAAGTTTCTGAACTGTTCTTTTCCCTATGAAAAGATGTTCTCAAATTGCAGCTATCCTGAAAAAATAGCTTTGCAGCATTTGAGTACTTTTAAAGAAAGTATTTCCAACCCAGCAGCACATTAGTACGTCCTTGAGGACAGAGCAGGAGAAACACATATCACGTATCACTGTGCTTTTAGAATTAAAGAGCAAGGGAGAATAACCATGGGAGTGTGGCTCCTGGTGAGAGGGGGACTCTGCAGCAGCAGAAAGCTGCCCTGCTYTAGGGCAGATTCAGGCTCAGAGATCCCTCTGCTCTCTCAGGAGTGTTTCATACAAGAGTAGCACGCTGTACTCGTGGTACCTTAGAGAGGGGTATATCCTTCAAAACCTTCGCTTTGAGACAACTTCTGGGGCCTTCAGCACAAAGAAGGGCAGAGCCACAGAGAAATGCCTGGAAATCTGAAAAGATCTCCACATGAGCAGAGACAGCCATGAAGAGAAGCATTGTTGATGGAGGGGGTGTTCAGCAGAGGCACATCAAACAGTGAAAGATATAGAGAAAACAGGCACTCAGTATTTAGTCTGTGTTATACCTGATTTCTGATGAACTGAAGTGTAACAGCACATAACTAACTGGTGGAATCCCTGGCTTTACTAGGCTTGGAAGTGGAATTTAAAACATTGCAAAGACAAGCTTCCCACTCATTTTGGAATGGATGTCTCTCAATAGTCCTCACAGGACATCTTTCATTCTTTAATAAAATTGTAATTGGAAACACCATAAAAACAGTGTGATTCAATGGGTCAGCTACAGACCTCTTACRATTACACTTTGGTAATCAATGACAGATTATAAAAACATTCAATGTTCTATTAGGGAAGGAAATTATGCTTACATTTCATGGCATGTCAAACAGTGGCTGAGAAGAGACAATGAAGAACCTTTCCACTCCTCTTCCYCTGCCTTCCCTGGGCAAGTTGTTCTGACAGGCTGTTTTGGAGCTCCATCCATCATCCTCCAAGTGATCCCCCAACAGCCAGGATCAGATGCAGCATACCAAACTACATGACACATCCTGACACACTCCTGTGTGACCATCCTAATGCACTTGCAAAACTGCAGGCACTTACAGAACACATTAATAAAGTTTTCTTTGGAGACTTCCTCTTCAAATTTAAGATTACACACAGTGTTTACAGTGGAGACGGTCACCAGAATGGAATTTGACTATCTTAGCCATTTGAAAAAATATTGCTATATCTTGGACTTTTAATAAGGTTTCCACAGATTTTATATGGGTCAAAGGGAGGGAAAGTGCTTCTCAGATACTTTTAAGATAACACTTCCATTCCACTTCGAATGGAAACTGCCTTTTTGACACCTAAAGCTGCTGAGCTCTTGATCTGCTTTTCCTCAGGTAGAGAATCCATTAAGTGATGAACAACTTCTCCAGCAGGGTTATGAGCTCTTTACATTTYATGCACATGGCCTCAGATTCTTCCAGCTACTTGGAGCATTTTTAATGCCTCAATCAGCCTCGGGCCCCTGACTGCAAGAACCACAGAGYTCTGTACTGAGATGTGAAGGCAAAGCACACTGAGCTCTCCTGAGCCAAGCTGTGGATTTGGGGTCATTATTCTGGCACCTGAGGGAGCTGCTACAGAATTTTGTGGGGTTTTTTTTCAGGATGCTTTGAGGAGCACATTGACAGAAGCCCTCAAATTTCTTGTAAGTACCTTTCTTTTGAAATTCATTAAAAAAAAAATCCAGAACTTCCTATCTTGCCTGCTCTAACAGCAACATTTTCTCTAAGGTCATCACCAGATGAGAATGTTTTGTTTACCTTTTGGTCTAATCAGACAGGATAGATTTGGTTTTGGGACTATGTTTGGTTTGTAATGCAAAGTGCTCATTGAAAGATGTTTTCTGTTCTCTCTGTATGTGAGATTTTCCAGCCTTTGGTGGTGGCATCAGCTGTGCTCCACAGCCTGCTCACCCAGGAACAGCCTGTGAAAGGAACCATTACAACACAGGCTGCAGGAGAGCCACAGTGCAACTCTGCACCAAACACTCTGTGCGTGACTTGGTAAAAGGGTTTTCCCAAGAATTACAGCTCAACTCCATTCTTTTCATGGCTTTGTCTTTTTTTTTCYCCTAGGAGGCACYAGAGAAAGTTGATAGGAATGATACRTGTTTAGATAGCATGCCCTATTTGACCAAAAGCCTAATTTCTCAGTTACAAAGGAAGCACAGAACAATCTTTAACTTCACATTTTCATCACTGAAACAGAGATGGTTAAAAAAAGATAATTCCTAAATAAACTAAAAGAACTAAAAGAAAAAAACCCCTAAACTAAAATAAACTAAAATAAAAAAGATAATTCCTAAATAAAGAGAAATGCCTAAAAAACAGTGCAAGAATGACATTTTTTCCCCAAATGAACTCCATAGCAGGAGCAAAATTCTCCCCTTAAAAACCCAAGCATCAAGTTCTTTCACAAAAGTTTGGACTAACTTCCCCATGCATTCTTCTTCTTATGAGATTGATACTTAATAAATCGTATTCATTTATTTGGGTTTGTTTTCACTGGAGACCTGGAAAGGCCAAAGCTCATTTGCTCTGTGCAGACCCAAAGGGAGACCACAGCATTTCCCAGAACAGAAATCAATTTTCCTTATTCCAGTGCAGCATGTTGGTTGCTGTATTGTCATTACCAGATGAGAAATAATTTCTTATATTGTTCCTGCCCCAAACCACCACACTGTAGTACTACAATATCTGAAATATAAATGTTTTCAAGTATCTAAATTGTCCTTTTAGTTAAAGAGCTTGGAGACTCCTGGAGGAAGCATAGCAAAGATAAGGAAAGACCAGAAGGACAACTAAAAATCTGGAATGAAGATGATGTTTTCTAGAGTGTGCATCAGGAATCATGCAAAAATCATTCCACAGAAATGTTAGAAACTTCTGAGAAATAACAAAGTCATTTAAATGCAGTCTTAGTTAAAATGTGAACTTACCCATGATAGATGTGATTTTATATATATCTATATATAACCCATAAAACCTGTGGATAATGTAGAGAAATGATAACAATCACTGGATAAAAACCACTATAGATTAATGAAAAAATCTGAACAAATCCTGAACTGCTCAAGGAAGGGTACACAGCTCTGACAGTTCCCTTAGTACAAATGGTGGGAGTAAAACATATCCACATGATAATCACATCCTTACCAAAATTGAAAACGTATGTGAAAGCCATGGTGGTCTCGAAAAAATATAAACTCATAAACGATTTTTTGATTTGGTGTCATCATTCATTTCTTTCATTTGAGAAATCAGTTTTAGTAGGCCATGCAAAGATTGATGGCTTTTTCATAAAAGGATATTTTATGAAATAGTGAAATGTAGCATATTTCTACCTGATAAATGCAGAGACCTGTAAACTTTGAACCCACATTGGCCTTTGTTGCTCATGACCCTGTTTAAGTGATTTATTTTCTTTTAACAACTGCAGTCTGCAGGAGGTAGAATATACTGCATAGATCTTTAATTCTGTTGAAAATTGAACAGTTTAAACAGAATGGCTGACATTAGAAGAGCTATTACTGAAAATTCACATTATCTTCATTTCAGTATCCCTTTTAGGAACAATATTTATGGTTAGAGAAGATGCATAATTTATAAAAACAACCTGGCAGGCTGCTGCAGAGCAATGGAGGAGCTGGCATCCTTAGCCCCACATCAGGGTGTCACCAGGACTGCATCAAAGCTAGAGACTCTGGAAACCTGGCACATGGAAAGGGATAAAATCACAAAACTGGCCTGTTGTCTAGGAGAACATCTTGAGGGAACTGAATACTCCCCACCCTTGTGAAACAATTGGGTATCAGAGCTTAGCAAATTCCAAGGAAATAATACTCTGCTAGGATTTTCCTGCCAGGCTTTAATACAACAGCATGTTTATCGTTGACTTAAGTGAATTCAGCTCCTTTTTTGCCCTCCTTTCACTGCTTTTGGTTTTTATTTTCTTGACGCGCACTGAAGTCAAACAGCATCATAATCATACCTCCTGCTCCTCGGTGTGGATGTCACCATGGAAGTTCAGCAGATCAGTCCTCTTCCATCTCTAGGGAGAAACCACCTCAAACCCAAAACYTTTACCCTATGGAGACCCAGCTTTGTTTTGCTGCTGATCTCAGGTGGCTTCCCCAGCAGCACACCACAACACTGCTGCAACAATCTTCATCAGCTGACAAGCCTAAAAACCTTAGCAGGTTTTAATGTGTATCTCTGCATTATCACATAGTGCCCAAGGCTCCTTCTTATAAAACTAAATGGATATGATCAGAGAAATGAACAAAGCTTTTTTAAAACTCTGCTTAGAAGTTGCTCATTCATGAAACAGGCTTCTGTTAAGTGAATTCCGTGTTTGTGGAACATCTCATGAATATATGGTTCTTTAATAAAAACAATAAAAGTTTAAAGCTCCCCTACTTTTCTCTGCTCTTCATTATTAGAAATAAATCTTATGAAGCAGATAAAAGTATTACAATTAATCCCTCCTGAATGGAGACAGTATGTACCATTATTTTCAATATGAGAGAAAATGGCTTTGACTAGAGTGGCAACAACTGGCAAGCYGATTTTATAGTTTTGATTTATTGAATATTAGGAAATAGACTTTTTTAATAACAATTCCATTTAAGTATTCATTAAAATGGAATTAGTACAAGCAGGGCCAGATTCTGATATCCATATTCTTGTCAGACAGCATTTTATTACAGAAAAGTCTCTCTGACATSAGTGGGATTACTTGGAAAAGGCCATTCAGCATGACTGAGAACACAGAGCTAGACCCTACAAGGGTACAGAGGTTTCAGGCACTCCCCCCTGACCCCCACGTGCCCCACACATCCTTTGGCAATGGCTGGAGCAGTAGGGAATTGTGTGCTCCAGGCATCTCATCCACACAACTCCTGATTCCCCAAACTGCTGAGCCACCGTGTCCCTGCCCCAGGTATGTGGGGTATGGAATAGATATCTTCACCCTCACAAAGAAAATCATTCCCAAGCGCTGATTATTTTGATTTCTATTTRTCTTGATAGTTCTTTCAATCTAAGTTTGACCCAAAGAATGCATAGCACATGATAAAAGCACTATGAAAATGAATTTTGGTTTATAAGAAAAATCATTCAGAAGGAAAAAAGTAGGGGGCCACGGAACTGAATCTTACTAAAGGATCAGGGCTGTGTACTCCACTTCTCGTTGCACAACAGAAGAAAAGGCCATCTTGCATTTCTGTTTTGTACACTCCTGATTTAAATACACAAATAAACAAATTCCAGTAAACCCTTGAGACAGCACCGGGTAAGGAGAACTGGCTTAGTTATTAATGTTATTGATAATTAGAATAAGCACATTGATTTTTCCCATATGTAACCTAAAATGTCTCCAATTTTGAGTTCTGCCACCTGTCCTGTATTTCTTTATTCAGTAATCTCTGTAACGAGCAGGGGAGGAGGCTGAGAAATTTGACCTTTATCCATAAAACAACGATGGATGAGCAAATTGTGAATGTCCTAATATATCTTTTGTTCAAAATTACTTGGCAAAATATTTGGACAAATAATTTTTAGTATGTATGCTGTAATTTCATATTTTCATTACTTTCACAGGTCATACCTGGAATATGCTTCTACTCCTCGACTGGGTGAACACAGAATTCACTCCTGACAGCAAATACCTCACAGCCTCTTCCCTGTAGAATCTCACAGCAAAAAACTCATTTGCTAATAGAAAAACAAATACGGTCAAATCTGATTTTTTTKATGCTTCCTTAAGTATAAAAAGAGGTCTATTTGTTTGTTTTATTGTAATGTAATGTATTATAGCATGATATAATATCGTACAATTACTAAACAGACTACTTCCTATTGTTTAACTTTGGTTCAAAAACTGCCCAACACTAAAGGTTTCTGTTGTAGAGTTCTCAAAGGTCAGACTTGAAAGCCTAAACTCCAGGKTCTACTGAGATAAAGGCACAGGGCTTTGCAAAGTTATGCCATTATCCCTGGTTATAATCTTCACTGACTTCAGAAATAATTGCTTTCCTCAAACAAAAAGGAAGTCTGATTCTAATTTGCTATCTAGATCTACATTCTTATATTCTTTTTATAGATTTTGAACAAGTTATCACTGGAATCTTCCTTCACTCAAACATAAGTGAAAGTTTTATCTTACTTCAGATATCACAAAAATAATTTATGGCTAAGGAAACAAAACCTTTTGTCTCACAATATATTTCTTTGCGACAGCTGTGGTATTTCACTGAAAGCACAARAGCTGTGATGGTCTGGACTGCAATCAACCATTTTTAATAGGAAATTTTTAAAGACTTTTAATAAGATCCCCTAACATAATTTATGGAGAGAGGTTTTGAAGTGAAGAGGCATTGTTTGGCAAAGTGTTCTTCCTCTAATCTCAGGAAATTTAAATAATTGAGTGCTCATTTCCTCTAAACTTAGGATTTCTCCTTAAAATGGTTAAGAAAAACACCTGCTACACTAGCAGCAAAATAAGTGGATCAAGAGTCAAAAAAACCCCATTTCTAAATGCTTTTCAGAGGCAAAACTCCATGTCAGAACCCAACATTATCCATAATAATGTAATACTGAATTTTGCTTCTTCAAGTCAGAATTTTTCATACATATCTAGAATGAAGATAGCATGCTGGTCAGGGCAACTGCAGCTATTTATTTTAACTGATACACTCAGGGGAATAAGCGGACAAAAGTGGAGAATTTACAGATTACAAGAAAACCAGATGAGCACCCAAAAGTTACTATAGTTACTGAAGTTATCCAGAGTTCCTCTGGCTACAGAACTTGGCTGGAAGAATAAGGATAACAGGCTTCCCCTGAGATGTTTGATATATCTCACAAGAGGCTCCAAGGGTATTTTAGCATTATTTTTCCCTTTAGCCCCAACGAGAACTAGGSAGAAAACAGAAACATAAGTAGGAAGCACACTTGGATACATTGATAAAGCTAAYCAAAGCTCCTAAATATGAAACAGATTTACTTTGGCTGTCTGGCAATTCGGATGAAGTTTTAAATGATTTTTTACCTTTTCTGACTAACTCATCTGCCGTAATTCTGACTCAAACTAAAAGCTGTGTTTAGGTCGGCTAGAATATCTCTCCCAAAGGAGGAAAAAAAAAAAAAGAAAGGAGGAGAACCTTTGAAGCAAGGAGTCCTGAAGAGCTCAGGCACAGCCGCGGAGCCGGGACTCGCTCGGGTCACTGCGTGTCCAAGACCTCCAGAGGGCACTGAGCGCAAAAGCGGCGGGGAAAAAGGGACCATCCCCAGCGGCTGCTCATCATCACAGGCTTGCCAGAGACACGGTGCAACCCTCAGCTCTCCTACAGACAGAACAGTGGCTATAAATAAATAAACAAATAAATAAATAAATAAAATTAATAAATAAATAAACAATGAAAACCACGTAAATAATTACTAAACTATAAATGCATAATACAGAAATAAATATAAAACATATAAATACATACATAAGTATAAAAATAATTAAGTAAATAAACAACAAACAACACATAAATAATGACTAAATAAACTAGAAATTCATAACAAATAAATAAATGATAAACAAGAGGGATTCTGAAGAGGAATAATTCTGCCAGCACAGAGCCTGCGCTTCCTTTCTCTATTGGAGAAGATTTTTTTCATTAATGCCTTTACAAAAGGGGATCAGCTTCTRGAGTCTAATGCTAATCCCTTTCTTTTCAAAAGCTGACTGCTGCTTTCTAAGAGCCTCCATTTAAAAAAACGCTTTTTAACACGTGTCACCTGAAGGACTTGGTTTTCTTCAGTCACCACGTCCAAAGCACACAGGACAGAACGTCACTTCTTTACACTCCACCTCTCCCTCTGGTTTTCCTACAGAAACAAACCAAAAAAGTTTACAGCGGCTACCGGCCAAAATTCCTCTTTTTCCTCCAGCAGCTAAGCCTTGCTAAGGCGGTAAGACCTTGCCAACGTTCTACAGCCACGCACAGAGCCTCGCACAGCCGGGCAGCGCGCTGACCCCCCTGGCTCCGGCTCCGGGCGCCGCTGAGGCCGCAGCGCTCCTGCGGGGCACTGGGAGCGCTGGGAGCGCCGCCCGGAGCCCTGGCCGCCCTGCCTCCGCCCCG
>JACDOX010000194.1:797547-858361 GCA_014549065.1 Cardinalis cardinalis
GGCCTCGTTTCCACAGGCACGCCATCATTCCAGGGGCTCTGAAAGCCGTTCCTCCACCACAGCCTCTTTGCACGGGCGGTTTCACGAAACGCACAGTGCCCCCTCTGAATTCAAAGTGGCCTTCCTGATGCACAAGTTCAAACCCCAGCCATCATCTATCATCTGAATCCTCCTGGGACAAATAAAGTATCATGCAACAGACCAGATGTGGACATTCCAGCAGAGCTCTTTGGAGCCGTGTCCTGTCTCCTCAATGTGACCCACASCTATTTTATTTTATTTTTGCATATTCAGAATAATACATGACAAACCTTCACTGCCTAAATAGAAATAGACACTGGGGTTGGGAGCTCCCTGTGTGACTTGGGCCGTTTACACACCCTGAGGTAGCTCAGGCGTCTGCAGAGGAATTTATTTTAGGCACAGCATGGGATCTAGAGGGCACCCATTGCAGCTTGCAGTGCAGAATATTCCAGAACAGAAACTGGCACCAGGCAGGTGCTTTGGCTCCTGAAATGTGTCCTAAAGACGTGTGAAAACCCAGTGCATGATGTGCTACATCCCCCAGGGTGATGGATCCCAGTCACTTTTACTGTCACAGGACTGCGTTAAGCAGTACTAAAGGAAAGTCAYCTACACTTTAAAAATGCTCACACACTCATTCACTGAAATTCAGATCCCCTTCGAGATCACACACACAAAGGAGAGACCTATCTTGGTATCTGTCCGTAACCTCCAGGATGCTGACCTCTGAAATACMAATACTGGTAAGGCTATCAATCAGCCAGTATTAAAATATCCTGGTTAAAAGATAATTAATCAGCTACAGTAGGGATAATGTTTTAAAAATACTGCCCAAAGTAGAATAAGCTAATTAGACAGGATTCATATGATGGAAAAATTGAAAGTTGAAGCATTATTTAAAAGTTACACAAGCATGTGGATGATTAAAACTCAGCAGAGTCGTAACACAAWAAAGGCAGTGTGGGCCTTTATCAGTTTCATTGTGCTCAGTGCCGTGGAGACTCAGAACCCGGTGTTAAAAACCCTGCTCTAGTTATTAGACTCCATAAATGAGTTCAGTCATGATATGGTCAGGTTTATAAAACAAGGTTTTTGTATAGCAGCCTTTACTAACTGCGCTACTGGGCTGACAGGGTGATTTTAGAGGTGTTTTCAACCTTAGCTATTCTATGATTTTCTTGGCTTTCATTGTAGGTTTTGATAACTTGGGAAGTCACCCTGTGTTCCTGCCAGAGCTGACCTTCTCGAGCAGAAACACGCGGAACACACCGGGGACACCGAGTGAGGGCTCCTCGCTTGTTCAATCCGAGTAAAGAAAAGGTGCCAGGCCCGCTGGGGAGCTGCTGCCCTTACTGCCGCCGCCTTTCACCCCCGACACACCTACAAGGCTCCGGTCCCACGGGTGCACGGGAAAAGTACTCGGCAAGGGGCACTTCAGCTCTTAAACGGGGAGAGAGGAAGGCGTGACTGTGAGGTGAGTGTGAGAGGAGTGTGAGGGGAGTGTGAGGTGAGTGTGAGAGGAGTGTGAGAGGAGTGTGAGAGGAGTGTGAGGTGAGTGTGAGGGGAGTGTGAGAGGAGTGTGAGGTGAGTGTGAGAGGAGTGGGGGGGGGCGGGTGTCGATGCCGCGGCCGAGCCCGGGCAGTCCCAGGGTCCCGCCCGGCGGTCAGAAAGGCCGGCGGAGCGGGCAGGGCCGTGCCGGGCAGGGCGGAGCCGTCCGGGCAGGGCCGACTCGGGCAGGGCGGAGCGGAGCGGTCCGGGCAGGGCAGGGGCAGGGGCAGGGCCGTGCCGAGTCGGGTACGGGGCGGAGCGGTCCGGGCAGGGCAGGGCCGTGCCGAGTCGGGCACGGGGCGGAGCGGTCCGGCCAGGGGGGAGCGGTGCAGGGCAGGGCCGTGCAGGGCAGGGCGGAGCGGTCCGGGCAGGGCAGGGCAGGGCCGTGCCGAGTCGGGCACGGGGCGGGGCCGTGCAGGGCAGGGCCGTGCAGGGCAGGGCCGTGCAGGGCAGGGCAGGGCCGTGCCGAGTCGGGCGCAGGGCGGAGCGGTCCGGGCAGGGGCAGGGGCAGGGCCGTGCAGGGCAGGGCGGAGCGGTCCGGGCAGGGGCAGGGGCAGGGCCGTGCCGAGTCGGCTCAGGGCGGTCGGAGCGCGGGGCCCGCCCGCCCGGCGCGGGAAGCGGAAGCGGCGCGGCCTGGCGCGGTGGCGGAAGCCGCTCCGCCTTTCCGGAGCGCGGCGTGCTCGGAGCCATGAGCGTCCCGGCCTTCATCGACATCACCGAGGAGGATCAGGTTAGCGTGCCCGCCCAGCGATGGGCCCCGGGCCGCGGGGCTGGGCCGAGCCGTGCCGGGGGCGGCAGCCGGGCCGCGCCTGCCCCGCCGTGCGCGCCGCGAACTCGTCCGGGCTGTTCCCTACAGAGACCCAGCAGACGATTAGAGAAACTTGAATATAGTGGCTGAAAGATACCCGGTGCTTGCAGTTCCCTCTTYATGTTCCGCCTCTCCGGCACTTCGATTTCATCGCTTCCCAGCCCTACTTTTTATTTAAGAGAAGAAAGCGGGTTCACATATGGGCATTACTTGGGTT
The DNA here is from genome assembly GCA_014549065.1 of Cardinalis cardinalis. NCBI lineage: Eukaryota > Metazoa > Chordata > Aves > Passeriformes > Cardinalidae > Cardinalis > Cardinalis cardinalis. Next base: position 800,145 of record JACDOX010000194.1, read on the forward strand.
TTGTGGAATTCTCGGTACTGCAGGCACGGGAAGGGGGAACTCTGTGTTTGAGCCGCTGCTTTGTTACCTTTTGGCTTTGTTGCCAGTGTCGTTAAGTATGTATGTGCACGTACGTGTTTATGTATACACAGTGTGTGCGTGTACGCATTGGAAATCTGCAAGAAATGGACACATGGCTACCAGCCTTCAGCCCGGCTTTCACTTGCCATAATGCCTAGCACAGCTCCATCAAGTAGCTGGTGTGAAACATCCTCAGTGCAGCAATTTGGCCCAGGGCATTTAGCTTTTTCTTCTGGTTCCAAAGTGATTTGACACTGAATGAGATGTAAATGTCACAGCAGCCTCCTGGTCACAAGTGCCAAAAGCTGTATGGCCTCAGATTGTTTGTGAAGGGTTATAGTAATGCTGGTGAAGCCCTGAGTTATAATGAATAGGCCTGTTGCTGAGGGAAAGGTATTTTCTTGGTGTAGGTTTAACTCCTAACAGTGTAATGTAGCTCATTACATTGGAAGGCAGGGCTGAATGGGGCTTTCCACCTGGTTTAGTGGGATGTTCCTTGCCCATGGCATAGGCTTTAAGGTTCCTTCCAACCCAAGCCATTCTATAGTTAGATTAGGAACTGTTGTGTGGTTGTGAAGACAAAGTTTTCCCTCTCTAAAGTGCCTTTGTTTATACCTTTTTTCTTTTCTGGTGAACAAGCAACTAAATGGTTTTGATGTTTGGTGTTTTCAGATGGAGTAAAAGAGTAAAACTTAATAAGAAAGTGTGTTATAAAAACTTATTRGGTCTGCAGTGCAGTACCCAGTTAAGTGACACATTGACACTGTGAGAAACAGCTCTGTGACCTGCTCAGTCGCTGGCAAAACAGCAGGTTCAGCATCTGGCAGAACAAAAATCTGCAAGAAATTTAATTGCTTTGACTTTGTTATTCACAAAACAACTGTTTTGTKTTCTRTGTGTTGTCTTTGTCTTAYATAAGGCTGCAGAACTGCGAGCTTACCTGAAATCCAAAGGAGCAGAAATCTCTGAAGAAAACGCTGAAGGTGGACTTCATGTGGACTTGGCACAGATTATTGAAGTGTGTGATGTGTGCCTAAAAGAGGATGACAAAGGTTTGCATTTTAAGTCTCATTGGTTTTGCTGTTTATTGCCATCAGTGCTTTCAAACAGCAACAATTGGCAGAGTTTAGAGATGAGTAGCACTAAAACACAAACTGTGCATCCTCATAGAACTGGAAATGCACATTTCCATCTTTGCCCTGGAATATTTGCATGTRCTCTGCCCCTCCTTTCCCCAACATTCAGCGCTCTTTGAAGAAGTCAGAAGCTGAGCTAGACTCTGCTCGTAATGAGGGCGTAGAGACTTGTATGTAAAACAGAGCTTTTGATGCTCAGGTGTCATTTTGGGGAATAGATAATGTTTTCCATATGTAATGAATTTTCTTTGCTTGAGTGATAATTGGGCAGACTGAAAAGAAAACACAAAACTGGTGTGGTTCTGTTTGGAAAGGATGGAACACCACACTTAAAACAGGAGCTGGGGAGGGTTTGTAATACACTTCAGTGTTCTTGAGGACATTTTCCCTGTGGTCTGGGTATCCCTTGTGCTCCTGGTGAAATGTTTTACTGTGCTTGAGCACTAGGTGTTACTGTTCTCACTGTAGAACCGTGGGCAGTTTCCTGGATGTGCAGGAGGAAGCCACTGTGTGGGACCTAGAGTTCCTCTGATTTCTCCTGCGTGTAAACAGAATTCAGAGCAAGTGTGATATCAARCACCACCTTCTGTGTTGACCTTAGAGTGGTAATTCTTGTCTTGCATGGAGGTTTGTTGGTGTAAGCCCACCTGAGCCAAGTGTCTGGTACATTCTGATGAATATCCAGGTTGGCGTCTTGGCATTTTCTTGCTCGTGCAACGTGGTAATTCATATCAAAAGTATGATTTGCTATTATCAAAAGTATATCCAGCCCAAGGTAGCTACTGRTTGCTGCTTGCAGTTTCCAACAGCTGTATGTTTTGGTTTATGCAGATGTSGAGAGTGTGATGAACAGCGTTGTCTCTCTGCTTCTCATCCTGGAACCTGACAAACAAGAAGCACTGATTGAGAACCTGTGTGAGAAGTTGGTGAAGTTCCGGGAAGGAGAGCGCCCGTCTCTCAGGCTGCAGCTGTAAGTGTCGGACAGGGCAAAGTGAGACAAAGGAATCGTGCCTCTGAAGAGGAAGGAGTATCTTGGATGTCTTTAAATCAAAGTGTGCCGTGTTGCAGGAAGTACTCTTTTACCTTCTGTTCACTGTCATAAAATAGAAGTACCAATTTTTTTTTCCTTGGGTGTTACAAAGTGAAATTAATATGYGTAGTTTTCAGCTTTGCTGAAAATGATTACAAAGCTGGAAGCTGTTACAGTTCATGGATGTAAGGTGCTGCCAGATGCTTTGTACTGGCCTGTGTGTTAAAAGAACATTGACGTGCGCTCCAGGAAAGCTCTGTAACTCCATTGTTGGTTGTTTGTGCTTTAGCCTGAGCAATCTCTTCCATGGCATGGACAAGAACACTCCTGTGAGGTACACAGTGTACTGCAGCCTTCTCAAAGTGGCCTCGTCCTGTGGTGCCATCCAGTACATTCCAACTGAACTAGATCAGGTAATTAAGTGACCCTTCAAGTTGTGGCCTTCGTATGAACCGTGCTGCACCTGAATGTTACTCAGAGCTGATACAGACCATCTCTTCCAAATTGCCAGAGCCTAKAGAAATTGCCATGAAGCTGATTAGAGAGATGCAACACCTCTCCTGTGAGGGAAGGCTGAGAGCATTGGGAGTGTTCAGCCTGGAGAAGAGAAGGCTCCAGGATGCCTTTATTGCAGTACTTTAAAGGGGGCTCATTAAAGAGGGAGAGCGATTTTTGACATGGGCAAATAGTGATAGGACAAGGAGCAATGGGAGCATGAGAATCAGAAAACCTAAAAGAGAAATCTTTGTGCAAGATACTTTTAATCCTTTTCTGCTTGGGAGAAAATGAGGAGTATTTGTAGTGCTATTTTAATCTTTTCCTGAATGCTTCTTTTTCACTTGTATTCTGCCTAGGTCCGAAAATGGATTTCTGACTGGAATCTGGCCACAGAGAAAAAGCACACTCTCCTGAGACTGCTCTATGATGTCCTAGTGGACTGCAAGAAAAGGTATAAAAGACAAGTCATACATACTAGACAACTCTGTATTTTGATGTGCARTAGGTGAGCTGTAGGGAAAGCATTTCTCACAGGACTTGTAAGATTCATCTGTACCGATAATTCCATCCAAATACACTTCTGGGTTTTTTTAAAATATTTTTAAGCACTCTTGCATTAAACCAGTGTTCCCAATAATATTAAAGTTAGTAGTGAATTAGCTGCAAACCACAGACTCCCAAAATAACACTATTCCTTTCTATAAACAATCCTCTTAGTGCATTGTAGCATTATGCCAAGTTTATTATTTAATTGCACTTTTGACATTTTAGTGCATGGCAGTGCTATCTCTTACTTAGTGATGTGGGAAGGCTTATCAATCATGGCTAACAGAATCAGTCTTTTTGTGTAAACATTACCCTCAGGACAGAGCCTTCCACTAGTCATGGAAATTAATGTCCACAGAATACCTGCTTGGCCATTTTGAATTATTATCCTGGATCATAAGAAGCATCTTTGATCTAACAAACTTGGCAGACCACTGTCTTCTGGCATGTGGAGTAAKCCAGTGTGTATGGTGCCTGTAAACTAATGCAGGTCTGAACTGAGAGCTGTCATCAGTTTATCTTACAGAAATGATGCAGTGGATTGACTGCCCTGGCCAGGGCTGCCGTGATGGGCTGCTGTCCAGTGCTTTGGGTGTAGTTCCACMACAGCTCAAACCTACTTAACCTGTCCCTGCACTTTGGGATGGGGATGTGTGTTGCTTCCCTCTGCCCTTCCACTCTGTTTTCTGAGTTATTTTTTCAAGGTTTTTTTGATTTTCATGGTGAGGCAGCATCAAGCCCCCTCCACTGCTSACCCACGGTGGTACCAGAACTGCACTTGTGCATTTTCAGCATTTGCATAACCTTGCACTGCTGCAAAAGGAATTTCTGTCCTGTAGCCTCTGTTCCTGTCCCCTCCAGCTGCCACTACCTGTGTGTGTTTGTGCTGCTGTGGGCATTTGTGTGACTGCCTGGGGACCTGACCTTGCTGGGGGTTTAAAAAGGCAAGTGTGAAGCTGTCACAGGTGGAGAAGAGTTCCATCTGTCAGGACAGTTGGCTTATTGTGCCCTGCTGGAATTGTAGCCTGGAAATGCTGCATCAGCATAGCAGGATCATAACCTCAGTTTAGGGATGACTAATCCTCATGGAGTGTAASTCTGTGAGCTACATTACTGGGAATTCCTGTTTGTAACACTCAAATGCTTTTGCATCARTAGTTCTGTATGGCAGATTTCAGATGGTCAAAATTAATTCAGAAATGTTAGTCACAGATCTTTTCCATGGCTTAGTGCTTACCTTGTTTCAGAAATATTACACTGATAACATTCCTGCTCTTCCTCACTTCCCATCCTGTTGATTTATTGGGATGTTTTAACTGGTTCCATTCCCAAACTTAATAGCCGACTATTTTATCTAGTTTTGCTATCAAATCAGTGGATTAAACTTCTAGTTTTTGTTTCCACTGCTACCAGTAACCTTACTACARAATGGTTTTTTGCTTGCTAACCATAGGTGATTTTTTAAGACGGCCAATAAAAGCTTCCACAAACCCTGGAAGACTCCTGCACTCGGTGGCCAGGCAGGGTTTCAGGGCACTTGCACTTCTCTCCAGAAAAGAAAACAAGAAGTGACCCTGGCACCTTTGACCTGGTTCACTCTCCTGGATCAGTGGGCAGTGTTTGCAATAGTATGGGAAACTCACAGCAGCATTCCAGCTGCAGACTCAGGAATGTTGCTCCATCTAGCAGTATGGGAAGATAAGTGGGAACTGAAAAGTACATGATAAAAATCATACCTCAGTTACTGTTGTTGATTTATAGTCAAGGGAGAAAAACTAGGTTGTTAAAGACAATTGAATTCTTTTGTTTGCTTGATTTCTGTTTTAGCTTTGGTCAGTGTGGCAGAAGAGATGGTTTACTGTAGCTAATTAGACTCATTCCCAGTGGATCTCCAGTACTGGTCGTTAACAGATTGGTAGCTCCTAAAAAGTAAATGTGCAGAGGTTGTGTSGTGTCCCTTTTCCTGCAGTGACAAGTGAAAGTTTGTTTTATCAAACCTTTTCCAGCCACCTTGATGCAGTTTAAAGCTGGCCTCTGCTGGCAGGATTCAGCAGCTTTGGCCCTGCCCAAGTTAAATTCAAACAGGTCTGGCAAGTCTGGCTATTAATCCTTGTAGCAAAAGGCTCAGCATGTCAGACACCTGCAGAGTAATTGTTTCATTTCATTTTGGTTCAGTTTAATATCATGTCATGTAGAGGGACTCAATTCCAGCATCTCACTAAGTCTCTGAAGGCTCTGCTGTGGTTTTTTTGTTCCTTTTATCTGCCATCACTCATAAGCTCTCACTGGCTTTTTGTCAAGTTTTGCATCTAGACTGGCAAGTGGAGCCAAGAGCACTTATTCAGGCTGTTTTACTAGAAAACATGTTCACATTTGCACCTAAGGTGAGACACATTTAACAAGCTGCTGTGGTAGTGATCTGTATTAGTGCTTAAACAGCCTAATTTGCAGTAGTAATCTGACACTCAACAGAATACAAGACTGCCATAGAATATAAAGGCTGCCATGTTTGAATAGAATAGAATGGAAAGGCTGCCATATTTGCTGAGGTTCACAAGAATTTAGCACACAAAGTTCAGGAGTAATTGTCTTTCAGCATTCTGTTGTTTCCTAGAAATAGAAGTGAAAAATTCTGCTCCTTCCCCACTTAAAAAAAACCCCAGGGAATTGAAAATACTGTTGGAATTTAGTTAAGGGATAGTTTTCAATTTTTGCTGCTAAGGGAAATATTAGGAGAGGGAAAAAAGTGCCAGAAAACTGTAACACAGCTCTGAAGTGCACAAGAACAACTGCTGAAAAGCTTTCATTAAATAAGGAGTTGTGTATTAGGTTGAGTACCACATGAGCTGAGCCTCTCTGATTAAATATCTGTATGTTGCCATTCTTGTATTAAAGTGGTCCTTTGTCTCCTAGAACACCTAATTTTGGTAAGATTTCACCAGTGCTAAAATCATAGTCAGTCACAGACTGATTTACATGCAAGTGCTTCTCTCATACATAAAGCTGCCTAAATTAATTTTTTTTTCTGAACTATGGGTTCGTCTACATCAATATTGGTCACCAGGGCAAAACATAAGCTGAGCTCTTTAATGCTGGAGTTTTAAAGCAAATGTTTCATTTAAGCTTGTATCCCTGAATATGGTTCTGGAATGCTGGGATCTACAGAAAATGCCCCTGCCTGGGTACAAATGTACATCCAGATTTTATATGATACTGGCTGTTGCCCATGATGTCTTAATATTTGTGCTGCACATCTCTCAGATCTGATAAATCCTCTGAGAACAAACCTCACCCTATGGAGTGGCTGTCAAACAGTGGTATGGTGAGATTTCAAATAAATACCCATATAAAGACACTGTTCTTGTACTACAAAAACCATTCAGCCCCGTGCTGCTGTATGGGTTCAACCTCTGGCACAGCACAGAGCATACTGGGCATCTGGTGTTGGTTTGTTCTTCCCTGTGCAGTTGATGCCATTGGCCTAAGTCACTAATGCAAATTGAAATTTTCTTCTCCAGTGTTTTGTTTTAAGGAAAATTGTGTGTGTGCTTTTAGACCACMTGGGATAATTTGGTGTAAATTCTGCAATAAGCATCAGCGGTTGCTGGCCTTGTTGTGGTGAAGCTGTGAAGTGAAAATAAATCAAAATCTGTTAAAATGACACAGTAACAATCTCAGAGCTGGTCTGCAGTAGTTTTGATGTTGTTTACAAGATAATTGGGTAGGTTTGCTCAGCTTTCTGAGAAGGAGTTGTTGGTCTAAAGCWGTCTGTCAGAGCAGTGCTGGAAGCTTCACAGCAGCCTCAGCCAGTCTCACTGCTGGCTGCATAACTTSATCAATAAAATGAGCAGCTCTCACTCAGAATACTTCAAGAGAGAATCYGTGGAAGAAGAGAGCAGCTTTTATACAGTCATTTTCCTGACCATAAATATTCTTTAAGAGATGCCATTTTACATTTGAAATAAACTTTGCAGCGCTACTTATTGCGCAATGATTAAATCCAGATGTGCACTAGAGGAGCATTCTAGTGAACCATATAAAGCTGTTCCTAGCTCAGAAAGCTTTTTCCATAACCAGCAGGTAATTAATCAGTTTAAGAGAATGAAATGAAGGGTGAAGATAAACATTTTGTAGAACAAGAATTGAAAGAATACATCCAGCTAATTTGTTCTCTCCACTAGAATTAAAAGGCATCATCTACATCTTTTTTGAATGTGATTTAATTTGACCTATAACATCATAATGGAATTATTTAAATATTTGAGTGTCTTGTTTGAACTATTTTTTCAGCAATCCTGAGGTAACTTGATTTTTTTTCTATAGTGACACTGCAGCAAAAGTGATGGTGGAACTGTTGGGAAGTTACACAGAGGACAATGCTTCCCAGGCTAGAGTTGATGCTCACAGGTAAGGCTGACTTCCCACTTTCCTTAAAGGTAACTTTTCCTCAATTGCCAAATTATTTTGATCCCCTTACTACTGMGAGGATTTAATGGCCTGGCATGCCAAGGGCCCTGCCTGGCCCCATTGCTGACTCAGTCCAGAGTTTGTTYCTGCAGTCTGCTGTAGGTCTGGCTGTTTGTAGGCACAGCCAGGTTTATTCCAGTGTGCAAGTGCACAGGAGAGTTCCTGGTCACTGCTGAGAGAGATCAGCCTTGAGTAAGGACTTTACATCAGCTGTGCACTCAAAATCTGTACCGGAATACTTTATTTCAGATGATTTTACYTTTTGCCTGTTTTATTATCTGACTGTGAGCATTCTTTTCAAAAAGCACTCTCTCGTGAAAAAACATTGTTGTCTTCTCTATGAGCAAGTCTAAAGGATGTGAACTGCACAGAAATAAGCTTACCTGYTGGAACAAGCTGGGACTAAATTGATTCATAAGAGTGCATTTTCCCCACTGGCCAAAATGAGTAAATGCCTGTGTTTTGATGTTCTAACCATCATGGTTTTTCTTAGGAATTAGTTCTTTAGGTTGTGCCAGATGTGCACTACCATCAGTTCTCAAGGGAGTTGTTTATACTTAACCAGGGAGGAAAATCAGGATGACTCCTTTGGAAAATGAGTGTCTGTGCCTAAGTGGGAACTTTGCTGGCTCCCCTGCAGCAGCCTGTTCCCTCTGAGAGCCCGTGTGCCCGGGGCTGTGCTGTGGCAGGGCCAGCCCAGGCTTCTGATGTGCTGCTGAGAAAAGCTTTCTTCTGCCGCTGAGAAATCCTGGGCCTTGCACTGTTTGGTGCTGGGGCTTCTTGTGTTGTGTCATGTATTCAAGTATCATTAAATCTTCCAAAACAGCTTAATTCTGTGAAATTTTAGGAGCACAGTAAAAATACCTTTGTTCCTCCTAGGAACAAAGGCTATGCTGGAAATAAATGCATAGATGAAAACTGTAGGGTGATCTGTGGATTGACCACCTGGCACATTTCATTTGGAATACTGGACAAACTACTTTAGTGCCTCCTGTTCCTTGGTTTTTCCATTTGTAAAATGAAGTTTAAAACTGGAATGCCACATATGTTACTTCTAATAATAATTGAAAACCCTTGCTTCCTAGAAAGCAAGGAACAACAGATTGGGTTGCTCTTAGTCACAAAGATGTGAATTGCTTTGAAAGTAAGCATTTTCTTTTTCTCATCAGATGTATCGTGCGAGCATTGAAGGATCCAAATACCTTTCTCTTTGATCATCTTCTTGCCTTAAAACCAGTCAAATTTTTGGAAGGAGAACTTATTCATGATGTAAGTAACTTTGTTTTTAGTGAGATGGTTTGATAACAGTAGACTGCTTTGTTTTAATGTGTCTTTTGAAATCCATTAGAACGGTTATCTGTGTCAGTAATCCCGAGCTGCAATGTGCTATTTCTTTTACAGTCTTTAAAATTAAAATTGCATGTGAAACGTTTCAGAAACTCAGTTACAAGTCCTGCCCTCACTTGAGTTCTCTAGCAAATCTTTAGTCTGGGGAAAGGAAGTAAGCTCAGCACAGACTGCCCACATCTATTGCCAGAAGACAGAWTTTCAGCTCTTAACAGCTTATTTTTCTGTTCAATACCCATAGTTTCTGTCTGTATCTGTCCAGYCTGCAAAGAGGGAAACCAAGATAATATTTAAACTGTTCTCACGTTTGTTTTCCATCTTCTAGCTTTTGACAATTTTTGTAAGTGCTAAACTAGCTTCCTATGTCAAGTTTTATCAGAACAACAAAGACTTCATTGACTCCCTGGGTAAGTTTTCATATCATTACATTTCTGCCTATTTACGTGGTTTAAGGTGTGGAGGCCACAGAGTAATTCAGTTTGAATCCATRTATTGAAGCAAGGAAATTTCAAAACAGATCAGAGTTTGTAGATGATAAGCTCTTGCACACTGTGAGTGGGCCATCTAACCATGGTTTGTTCTTTGAAGACAAGCTGGTTTATGGGTTTGGAAGAGAACTATGGTTTTACCCACTGTTTTTTTCTCTTAGAACGTCCCTTCTGAAAGGTTTAACTCTGGCCAGGCTAGGCCAGAGATCACAACTACATTGAGGAAACCACCAGCTTGTACAAATCTATTTTTTTTAATGCTGAAGAACTTTGTAACAGCAAATACCTCTGAGCAGTGAGATAAAKCATGCAAATTGTGTGTGTGTGTGTCTGCCTGTGCTGATGCATTAGACCCAGCCAGCCACAGTCTGTCCCAGTTAATTTGTTTCATCACATGAAGCAATGTGATGGAATGTTAATGTCAGCACCCTCTTTATTTACACACTGTGGAAAAAAGGAGTAGTAATTAACACTTTGACACTCCCCCGTTGATGTGTAATTGACTGTTTCAAAGGAGCACTGGTTCATAAGCTATTGCATGCATTAAAATTACGGTTTTTATATTCCAGCTTTTTAGGACAGGGGTCAGTGACAATGCAGAAATTGCTCAATGATGCAGATTTTTTTATTACTGCATTAAGGTTTTGACATATTGGTAATGAATAAATGTTTCCATAAAAATACGATATTTTTTTTTATAACTTTGATTTTCAAATGACACTTAAACACTGCCTTGGATGCATGTGAGGAAAGCCATAGTTTTGCTAAAACAGAGTTTAGTGCAGCTTTTTAACACATGCATTATTTTGTTTAATGGAGTGTGATGCAGTTCTTAGAATAATTGCTCTCAGAGCTTTAAAATGGTGGTACTTTGGGTATTAAAATGATGGAAGTACCAGTGGGATTTTTTGGTGGATATAGCAGCAAGTTTTTGGTAGCTTGTAAATGTGTGTACAGGACAAGTGTATCTTTAGTCACGTGTATTTGAACATAACTTATGCAGACATCTTATGCTTTTCCTTCTCAGGGGAAAGTGGGTTTGGGGTTTATCTTTTAGGTACTTGTTCATAGAAGTATTTGCTGAAATTGCTGTTACACCAACATTTGAATACATTTATGGAAGATCAATTACACATCTATGTAGCATTAATTGTATTATTTCAGTTGTGGTTTCTTCTGCCTTGCCTCCCAGTGTCTGTGCTTCCCTCCATGAATTAATTCAGTGTGAACTTTCAATATATCTAAGATTCATATAATCTTAGTGAAATCCTTAGATACCTGTGCAACTGTTTGGAAAGACAGTCTTACCTTCCACTTATGGTGATTTCTCTGTGCTGTGCCCAGAACCTCTCTGGGTCTTTGAGCAATGGACAAGCAGAGATTTGGAGGCAGCACAGATGGAAATGTTGGGGACTGAGTGGCTCAGCCATGGCTTTGATAAACAAGGGCAGTTTGGGCTAGACAACAATGCAGTTTTAAGATGAGGCATTCAAAWCTTTTCTGTTCCCAAAAGCAATGAGATTTAAACCATGCTTTAGACATGTTTTTTAAAGTAACTTGCCATAATACCTTAATTTTAAAGAKGTTTAGAATAGGATTCCAGTGGCAGTAGAGCATGGGCTGTAGCTGTAACCTTTCCTGGACCAGGACCAGTTAGAAGTGGCCCAGGAAAGCTGTGCAGAGCAGGCTCCCACAGGCAGCATCAGTTTGTTACAATTTGTTGTTTTATTAATGCTGACAACTTAGGCCAGCAGTAGCATTATCTGTGTCAACTGCATCGCCCTAACATGGCCACAGTTAATCTGGCATTATCAGCAGTCTTCTTCGCAAAGTTAATCAGCATCTCATTTGCATTTGTTAATTAGGGTTAATGTGTGCTAATTGATTTTCTGATGCTTGTAGAGTTCCATTAAACCCAGTTAGGTATAGTTGCTGGTGCTCCTCATTGGTATGAATTATGGTGATCTCGTTTTTGTTGAATCGGTGCCAAATAGGGAACCTGCATCATAATTACAGCTAATTAACACAACATGATGTCCTGCACTAATGTGCTTCCCTGCTAGTGTATGGGTGTTATAAATTCCAAACTTACATATTTACTGAAGCTATGGGGATGTTTGTAGTGTCATTCTAGAACAAAAAGATTGACGCTCATTTTGAAGAAACTTCCAYTGGATCTTAGTTGGTACCTCATGGACCTTGGGATTAAGAAATGCCTTCTTTCATTTCAGTGACTTAACTTGGTTGACCTAGATGTTTTTCCAGGAAAATGGTGTCTGATTTAGCCATGCAAGGCCTTGGCACAGTTCCCTTGGCCTTTATGCAGCCGTGTAAAAGCTGGAGCCTGACCTCAGCGTCCGTTCAGCTGCTTTTGAACAGCCCTTCTCTGAGCCGCGCTGGATGCTTGCATCAGCCTCACGATGCCTTTTTTGCTGTGCCCAAACAAACTCAGTAGCAAAATGCTTTCTTCTGGCACCACGGTGTTCTGTTCTGGAAGAATCACTGAGAGGTTTATTTTCCAGAAACCACAGGAGAATGAGTGGTGAGGCTCTAAGGAGATTTTTGGCATAACCAGATTTCTGGGCACACCACAGCTGTGGATTTTCCATTTTGTTGCAATGCTGTTCTCCCAGGTGATGCAACTGAAAATTTCACTTGCACTCTTACCACTTCAAATTCTGTTTAGGTGATGTTTTTACTGCCCAAAACCCAAAAATTTTGTCGAGAATACATTTCTKCTAAAAACAACTGAGTCTTGATGAATTCACAATGAAACTTGTTATTTTAGCAAAAGACAAGGCAGATGCAGGATTTGGTATGTTACCTCAAAAAAACTGTTGACAATGAAAAGTAGAATATATTTCAATGTGAAAAAAAAAAATTATACCTCAAAAAAACTGTTGACAATGAAAAGTAGAATATATTTCAATGTGAAAAAAAAAAATTAAATTATTTGAAGCATAGATGTAAAAAATAACACAAAAAGCTAATTATTTGTATGAATTACAATTAAATCGTTAATTAAAGTACCAACACTTTTCCTCAGGCTTGTTGCACGAACACAATATGGCCAAGATGAGGCTCCTTACTTTCATGGGAATGGCTGTAGAGAATAAAGAAATCTCATTTGACACAATGCAGCAGGAACTCCAGATCGGGGCTGATGATGTAGAAGCATTTGTCATTGATGGTAAGAACTGTGGTTCTGCACACAGTGCTCATCAACAAGACCTTTATAATCTTCTCAGCTTATGTTAAATTTTAAGAACAATATTAATTTTGATTCCTGTGCTTTTTACAAGTTAAAGCTGCACAACTTCATGTTTAAAGACAGGCCCAACTGTTGTGTTTTAACTAGTGTTTTTCTTCTCAGTGACAGGAACTGTATCTCATGTAAATCTTCACAGGACTAATAAATTGTTTGCAGGTTTAATTTGTCATCTGGTTTTGTTTGCTGTCATTAAAACAGGATGTGTTTGTAGGGGAGAGAAGTTCATAAAATCTGGACAGGATATTGCTTTAATAGATTGGCACCAAACAATAGGATTCGTGCCTGACCTTCATGTTGTTACATCATTTTGCTTTTCTGCCTACTAGACCATTAAAACCAACAGCAAAACAGATTAGGTGAACTGCTGAGTTCTTATGTTTGTATTGATCTAATTTTGAACCATTTTTGTGCAGTTTAATACCTTTACACTATCATGAAAATGTTGCTCAAAACAGCATTGTTTTTTGCAGCTGTAAAGACAAAGATGGTGTACTGCAAAATAGATCAGACACAGAGGAAAGTCATTGTCAGGTAAGACAATTCTTCGTGGCATTTTGCAGAACTTCATATGTTCTAATTATTTCACTTACATTTGTAGAATATTCTAACTAGAAGCAAGGTATTGTTCCTAGCAGTTGCTGGTAGTTAAATAGTTGCTATTTATCATAATTTTATTGAAGCTCACACTGAATGTGATTAGCTTATTTAATGAAAGAGTCCTGCTTTCCAGGACATTTCATTTAATGACCTACTAGTGACGGGAATACTAATGACTCTTGTTGCTTTAAATATTTGGGAAGGCTACAGAATTCTCTTAACTGGTGAAGTGAAGCCCTTTCTTGAGAGAAAATTGGAATTTTCCTGTTTGCTCATGAGAGTAAAGTAATGCTATAGAAGAATGATGAGGTGAGTGTGACATCTCTAGTAACCTTCTCCCAATTTTGTTTTACTTCTCCAGTCACAGCACACATCGGACTTTTGGAAAGCAGCAGTGGCAGCAGTTGTATGACACTCTAAACACCTGGAAACAAAATTTGAATCAAGTGAAAAACAGTCTCCTCAGTCTCTCAGACACCTAAGAATTTTTTTTTTTGACCTAGTAAAATTGCTATAGATGAACTTTGTTCAAAACTTTGATAATTTGTGAATGTTTCCAAAAAATGTATGCAATTGGCCTAAAGAAGCTAAATATTCTAAACTGCCAAACCAGGAAAGAAAAAAAAAAAAGAGGCAATAAAACTAACATGGGAAAATGTCTTCTGTTGATTTTTTTCCATAGTCAGCAACAAGAAACTGGCAATATTGGTTATGTTTCTTTTGTTCATTTTACAGTATGGGGACCTTTCTGTACAAGAGGTGTGGGGAGGAAGGGAGGGAAGTCAGAAAAATGATAGTGCAAGTATTTTTAAAGTAAGAAAATTTCCCTTAGACAGAAGGGAGAAGAAATGTGACCCAACAGAAGTGAAGCTTCATGAAACCACATCCTGCTGCCTTATCTCTGTAGTCATACCTGATCCTTCAGGGTCGGAAGAGACCTCACTGATACAGRTTTAAATAATTTGGCAGTAAAGGTGAGCAGAAGATTTTTCTGTTCTTCTGCCACTTAGAACTGCTGGAAGTAGTTGTAAATGTKTGCAGAACCCACTGCATCCTGAAACAGTTGGAGGTCATTTTGCCTGAAAACTGAGTGAGCACTCTGTCAGAGAAAATGAATTGAACTATTTCAGCCAAAACTTCTGAGGAGCARGAGAAGGGTATAGTTAAGTAGTTTTTTAATTTTACTAAACATACATAAAAACATTAACTTGTGAACTTTTTAACTCTGAGCAAAGCCAATAATAACTAGAATTTGATTACAGAACCAGAACTAACATTAGGAGTAGGAATTGGATACATTTTGGAACATAAGAACTGTTAACATGTTATATAAACATGAAACTACACATATATACCATATTCTGTAGGAATACCTCTACAAATCTGGGTTAGGGAAGTGATCTCTCTATGCCTAAAAGCATGCTTATCTCCTGGTGCTCATCTTCACTGGCCTTCTTCGTATTTTCTCTTTCTTGCTGAATGAAGTCTCTCCAAATCCAGTAATTTCTCAATTCCTCCTATTTGGTTTTGTATACTGGAGTTCCCAAGAGAGCAGCTGTCCTCATCTTTGAGTGCTTTGTCACTTCTTGCTGGAGTGACAAAAGCAGCAAATCCTTCTTTAACCTGACAGAATACAAATGTCAGCAGTTGATAACCCAGTGAAATTCACATACAAAGGTTCAGATTGTTGGATTCTGCTGAACATTAAGCAAGAGAGGAAATGTTAACAGGAAAATAAATCAATTGGAGAAAACACATTTAATTTGAAGTGTTTACCTTGTATTTGACTTAGAAAATTTGATAATGACAATTACACTTTTATAAACCAAACCTTAACATAAGACTTGGTACAAGAGTGTGATTTAAGTAAGACAAGCTTGTATTAGAATRCAGATTAGCAAAATAAATAGCTTAATTAAAGAGTTTAATGTTGCAATTGACATTTCTATTGCTAGGCAAGCATTTGATTAACAAAACCCAAAATCATGAGGTTTATAGTGTTAACTCCCTCTCCACTGTATAGATTAGAAAGCAAAAATCAGTAATGCACAGTCTACTGTAATAGGTTGGCTTTTTTATGTTAAAGATCTTTTTGTTCTTTTGATASTTTTAATTACTCTTTGATATATTACTGTTAGCTACTTCATATCTATCCCAATCAAAGACAGATGGCAACACAGTAGGGAAACAGGTTTTTTGCCTGATGAGCAAACCCTTGCATTTGAGTGATGAGTTCTCCACCTGTAATCTGGGATTGTGTGGCTCCTGGGGGAGCAGCATGCAGCACCAGCAGCTCCCCTGCAGCACTGGCTCTGCTGCAGGGGAGCTGCAAGGTGACCTCTCAGACTCTGCTCCTGTGCAAGGGTTACAAGATGAGACCTTCCCCCTCTGCTCAATCATTTTTTCAATATTAGGCAGTTGTGCCCCAGTCAGTTCTATGTCTTTATCAGACCTACCTTTATTTTAGCACATTCATTTTGTGCTAAAGCTTACCTTCCCTAGCGTATAAGCATTTCTTAAAGTTTGAAATGTGAACAATAAAATCCATACAAATTGTTCATTATTGCATTTGTAACACTGTTGCTGTCATGCAGCCGAAGGTACTGATACTTSAGGTCAGTAATGACTGGCATCTCCCTTGTGGTGAGGAAATAACTTCTCCATTTGAGCAGGGAAAGTTTCAACCTGTTAATTCTCTCAAGCTTTTCCCCAAGGCTTCAGCAACAAACAGCTCATACTTCACTGCAAGCCACTAGTGMAAATCTCTATGGAATAAATAGCATGTGGGGCTGAGCCTGTCCTGTGCTGAAAACTGCACGTCTAAACTGACCTGGGAGTGCTTATTCATCCTTACTGTGCTACTTAAGCMTGGACAGACTAAGGTTTAAAACAGTTCTTAATGTTTTTACTGGAATTATAAGTGCACCTGTAGAATTTTRTATTTTTCATCCCTTTTTAGAGTACTGTACTGTGACTGAATGAGATTACCCAAATTGTAGAAGGCTTAAGTCTGCTCCAGTTGCAATCATACAAGCAAAGGAATTAGCTCCCAACAGCTTGTTTATCTTGGTCATTAAAATGACAAGAAGTTGAGAACAGAAAGCATTAGAATGACACCAACACAGAAAGGAAGGAGTGCATTATTACAGGCTGAGATTTCCTAGATTAAGGATTTGGAAAATCTAAGGTGAAACCAGCAAGGCACTGTTGTTGTCCATCTCTGCTTTTTCTTAGCTAGCACAGCAGGAGCTTTAGTTTGGAAGTGACAAAGCAGACATAACCACAACCAGATAATGAAACACAGCTTTGCTTCAGCTGTAGTTACATGGTGGAGTTCACTCAGCTCCTGATTCCACCTCTGAGAAAAAGCAAGAGACACACAGTAAATACCAGCACTGTGTTTGGTGAAAAATCCACCTCAGTGTCATTCACAMGTACAGTCAGGCTAGGAAAGTGGTGTCATTTCAAACATCAGTCTCGTGAATGTCAGGGATTGTGGGTGGCATCAAAACCTGATTATCTGCTGGTCAGCCAACTCTGCCACTTGAGACCACTGTACCAGAGACAGCCCTAACTACCTGAGAAATAAAAATACCTCTAGAACATCTTCTAAAAAGGAAAGGTCAGCTGCAGCTGTAAATTGCTGTATCACTTTTGAACGATACATTCAACACTGGGTCGAATTCTAATAGAGCTGTTCAAGCTCCAGAGTCTWACAGATCTGAAAATGCAGTGAGGAGGCATTGGGAAACAACAGGTTTTTACATGTTTGTGTAATGTTACCCTACAAAAGAACATTACTCTAAATAGGGCATCACMCAACTACAGTGTGTGATAAATGGATAGGCTCTAATTCACAGATGTGCTGAATTTTTATTCTTCCATGGATTCTTTTAAATTACATGGTCTTATCAAGTAATAGAGGAAAATGTTTTTATACTTTTACATACTACTATTTCTACTATTTTCCTTTTTTTTTTCTTTAACTTCTACTTTTACTGTAAGTGATGATTTTTATTAGGGTACACAATAGACTAGCCTCTTCCTCCCCTCCCAAACAGACTGGTTAGCATCTGTTTGATTCATATGCTGTGACTTTTCCCTGCTGCTTTCTATCAACCTTAATTGTGAAAAATGGTGTCTTGTTGCCCTTTTGATATTATTTCGGAGATTGACTCAGCCTTAAAGTATCCAGATGGGTACAGTTGTACAAATATCTGTGGAATTAGCTCACTGAGGTCTGGTCTGCAATATTTTTAATTGACTTACATGTTCTGTGGGAAAAGAAGAATCATAAAAAGCCTTTGCTGTAGCATTCCATTCTTCACTAGGCTCTCCCTGGTGGATACTGGAGGCATTCAGAGYGTTGGCAGCTCTGTTCAAACTGCTAGAACCTGATTGACAAAAAGGAAATGGTAACAACTGCAATTTAGTCTCYAGGCACTAATTGTGAATGACTAAACTGGTTTACCTCTGATCTTAAAAAATCAAATATTTTTGTTTTAAATCCCTGGATCTTTRTCGTAGGCTTTTGCCCTTCATTTTTTTCTTTCACATCTATTTTTTTCTCTAAAGATGAGGTGTATTTCTACTTTGATAAAAAATGTTTTCTCTCATTGTCACATATYAAGTTAATGACAGAAAAGTGATTTATAGTAAGTGTATGTATTCTAAATATTCWAACTGAATATATTTTTTCAAACACTATTACTTTAAACTGACTGTCTGATACTAATAATAAAATGCATAATTAATGCCATTATAGCATGATATTCCAGGGTGACTTGTAATAAAAGAAGACATGAATACAAAACTTTTCAGACAATCAAAAACCATTTTTAATAAGGAGGCTTTGTGTTAATGGCTCTATCTGATGTTTCAGGTGGTCAGGCAATAGCCATCTACTAAAGGTAGGAAAGGCAGGTGAGTAGGTTCATTACAGACAAGTACAAGCCTCCAGGGGCTTCATGCAGCACCAGCAGATTTGGTTGCAACCAGTATTAAATTCCTTGCAAGCTGAAGACACGAGGATTCTTTCACAGCTCCTCACAATGCAAACAGGAGCTGTTTTGTCACTACACAGACGCCTGTGGATCACTGCATTGACAGTAAAACCTTGTTTTGCTGTGAAAATCCATGTTACCTCATGGTTATGTAACAATTATTTCAGAATACTGACATTTTCTCTTGGGAGGAAGAGGAAAATGGTTATGTGTTTATTTTCTTTTTTAATCATCTGCCAGGAAGATCTTTGCCATTCCCAGTTCATTCCTTCATTTACTGATGTGGCGTGTCTGCTCTCTGGGAGCCAGCATGTAAACAGAAAACTGCACTGGGGTTAGGCAATAAAAGCAATTCCCTCAGACAGATTTACTAAACTCTTTCACCAATTATTCTTCACCTCTAGCTCTCCCATATGGCTAAATGGGTTGGGCTCCAGCCAGTCCAACAAAAAGATTTGAAATGTAGGTCCAGTGCCCACATGGATTCCACTGCGGGTCTGCAAACCCAACACAAACCCCAAGCACAGCAATCACTGCGAGCTGCAGTGACTTGTAGGAGCCCTCCCAGGGAGGCTCTGCAGCATTCCCCAGGGCAGCAGCCTCAAGGAGGGACCTGTCTCAATTTGGCAGCAGGAGGCACATCTGGGAYACAGACCAAGACCCTCACCATGAAGGTTTGCTGGAATTCAACTGAGGCAACTCAAATGAGGGACTGGAGGTAGCTCCCTACCAATTCCTTTGGATGAATCTCTCAGAGTCACTTGGAGTTCCAGCACTTTGCATACAGAAAAGTTTCTGACAGGAAGAGGAGGAGGAACTCACAGGGAAGAAATTTAGACAGCTCTGTCAGTTCTTACAGAAAAGATACATGCAGAACATCACGTAACTAGGCATTCATTTTATTGAAACAGATACCAAAATCCACATTATTCAAAGAAATAATGTGCCATCTGACATCTGGTACCTTGCTACCACTACTGCTGTTTTAGGCACAAAGACATTTCTGGAACTGAACTTSCAAAAATGTGCATCAGAACATAAATATCCACGAGCAAGAGACCAAGGACAGAAACAAAACTACCTATAGAGCTAAATTCATAGCAGAGCAATGTAAAGAAACCAGACTGCTGGGTTTCTGTCTGCCACTGGCTGCAAAAGTAAGGATGGGAGGCCACTCTGCTCTTGGTATGTTCAAGGGCCAAAGGTGAAAACTGCACCAACAAAAACTCAATAGACACAAACACCCTGTCCTGTGGATCCTGCTCTTTGGAAAACACCCAGGGCTCCAGTTTTGGGGTAATCTACCAGCTTATCYTATTGCAAAACAAATCTAAATACAGTTTTTCCACATCTCAGTAATGATTTAGAAACCCATGGAATAAAGTTCATATTTACTATTTTGTATGTGCAAAATATTGCTCAACAAATAATAACCAAGTGTCAGCAGTAGAGACTAAAATGCTCCTTGAGCACCTCAAGCTCCATGTTTTCCAGAGCCTGACAGAATATAAAGTCCTTTCACACACTCAGCACATTCAAATGGTTTTAATAGTACATCTAAAYTAGAGATGTACAATAAAATAAAAAGTAAATTTCTGTAAGATCCRTTCAAAGAAGCATCTACTGGTTCAAAATCGACCCTAATTTCRATGCAAAATGAGAACACTGAATAATTTGCAAAAGCTGCTCAGTGCTTTTCAGATCCATGCAGAGCCCTGAGAGAGTATGTTCCACATTAGGGTTAGAAATGCCTATCAAAATTCAGTTTGTCATTGCACTGCTGTTATTTTACAAAGGGAAATATGAGAAAAAAATATTTAATCAACTAATTRACTGATAAGCTAACAAAAGCTGTTTAGTTGCATTTATAACATAAACAGTGCCATCTCAACTTTTTATCATATAACTAAAAGGTCAGGCTTACATTTTTCTACACTAAGCTTAGATAAAGACATTTCACCTTCTAATAATTTTTCTAAGCACTACAWGGTTCAGAGCAATAATGTTTACATTTTCTTACCTTGTCCTGTATCTCCACTGTCCCCATTTTCACTGAGATCTTGACTCTGTGTGTTTGAAATAATGTTTGTRTTTTCCACTAAGCATGGTGGCTTCTCCTTCAAAAGGGAAGGCTCCTTGGAAGCTGAAGTCCATGTAGCTTGACCTCCCATTTGATTTATTCTTGAACAAGAACTGAGAGCTAAAAAATTCAAGTATAGTGAAGTTTTCTCAGYTTTTTTCTCTGAGGTTGGAAGATCAAAGGATGACCTTACACTTATGTTTACTAAATTTCCAGATGTTCTCATGGGTAAAGAGCATGGTTCTTTCAGGTGACCCTCAGCAAGYTTCATCCCTGGAACAGTTCCACTCAGAGAGTCTTTCTTCTCTTGTAACAATGTGTTAYTTGTTGAAGCATTAATCTCCAGGGAATGTCCAGTTTTGATGGAGTGTACCTGAGTACCATTGTTAGCATTTTTATGTGGAATCAGTTTATCATCTGGACATGCCCTATCTGCTGGGGGGTTTTTGTGGRCAATTTCAAGACCATCAGCCTTTACTGGAGGTTTGGCTTCAGCAATGGAAGTCCATGTGTTTGTAGCATTCCCTGGTTGTTTAGCACTGCTTTGTTCAGGTTGATTGCTGTGCATGTCATCTGCATTTACTCCTCTCTCAGTTTTGGGGGGGCACAAATTAAAAGTACCTAAGAGAGATTTATTATCTCTGCATTCTTTTGCAGCAGCATCATCAGCACTTGTGTTATCACAACAAACAGTTGGTGGATGTTGAGCATCAGCTGCCAGAACACCAGTGCTGTTCACGTTTCTGGCATTGTCATCACTTCTGCCTTCAGCATCTACGTGTGYCTGCTCCAGAGGAAGTTTATCTCTATGTAAACCACTCAGATTGAAGTTTTTTTCTGTTTTGTGTAATCCACTGCCTACAGAACTGTCACTATTCAGCAAGCTGCATTTTTGGTATTCTGCTAGAGAATTCTCTTTAGTAAAAGGTAGGATGCCAGAACTTAACTCCTTAGCTTGGTGGTTGTCTGTACTTCCGTCATGCAGAGCACGCGTCTCAGTGCCAAGAACAGCTTCAGACTCAGGTCTGGCTGCCTCAGGTGTAAGGACACTTCTGTTGTGCTGTCTGGTGTCAGAGTTTGCACCCGCCTTGGCACAAGCTGATTCTCCTGCAGCATTGCACAGTTCTTCCTTGCTGGTGTCAGTCTCCTGACCTCTGTTTTTCCTGTCAGCACCTACAGTCTCAGCACTGCCCAAAAAGCCCTTCCTTGTTTGTGTGTGGGGTGCTGCCAAGGGCTCAGAGCTGCCCTGTGCCTTTTGATCTGAATCTGCACTGTTTTCATCTGGTAAGGCTCTGTGTGCTGTTCCTTCTGCCTCTCTGCATCCAGGGACGTGCGTTTCCCAGGTGTGTCCTTGGGTAATTAAATCAGGATCTGTGCAGAGGGTGTTCCTGGGAGAAGCCTCCCTTTGCTTTACTTCACAAGGGCTAGCAACATTMATTTCATCCTTAAAACTGTTCTCAAGAACTTGTGACCCTGCAGAGTGAGGGTATTCTCTAGTTAGTKACTGATAACCCAGAGCTTTATTTTTTACAGTTTAGAATTTCCAAAGAGGTGGACTCAGGATTGGTATCAACAGTGATATATTACACACACAAGCCTGTCAAAAAGTTMCTGAAGGTAAGTATTGCACTATGGTCACTTGCAAAATATTTATGAATTGAGAGAGCTGAGAATATATTAACATTCTGTAGATTTTAGATATGACCACTTAATTCAGGATTTAAGCCCTCTCTTATCACATACTATATCTGAAAACATTTATCCTTTCTTAACAAAACTACTTATCTCTATTATCCATKGAAGGTTATTACTTTGTTCTATCTTTAATTCCTCAGCGCTTGAAGATAGATCCCTTGTGTTTTTTACTTCAGTTTCTTCTTCACTTCCACAATTGCCATATTTTCTTATTACAGACTGCATAAACTCATGTTCTTTCTGAAAAGCCTGTATTTCACWGTCTTTTGGGTGTTCTTGACCACTCTAGCATAGGAAGGAAGTATCATAGGTATTTTAGTAATTTACTATAGTCACTGATTAGGTAAAAAGTTCAGGACTGAGATTTAAAATTAATTTTACAATTCTGATGGAAAACAAAAACGTGAAGCATAAAAAGTAAGTGTAAACAGAGGAAAAGAAAAAAGCAGACTAATACCCTAGAAGAGTAGGAAAGAATTCAGGTCCTGCTATATTACAGTGCACAAAGTTATACATTTGACAGAATTCCTCAGTGGAAGGAATTTGTGTTGTATATGTGGTGGTTGGATTACTCCTCTCTCTGCTGGCCCACTCAGTGACCTGCTCAGTGATTCCATGTGCAAAAATCCTGCATGATTGCTGTTTACACCCAAACATATAAACAACATGCACACAAAAACAGCACATGGACATATAAACARCATTTTTCTTGCAAAATGCCCGGGACTTTTAATTTCATTTCACAAGGCTTCTGAATTTACAATCCCTGACATTTAGTTCCTCATTCCCTCCCAAATAGCTTTTTAACTTCAATTTGAGTCAAATTCAAYAAGAATAGAAGCCTGAAAGATTTGTCTACTTAAAAGTCTAAATCACTGGTCTACTACTGCATTGTGTATTTGTGTTCAGTTTGAAAGCTGCAGTCAATGAAGTTCTGTGCAAACTACAGCCTGAATAGTGAAGAAAATAAAATCCCACCAAAATAAAAGCAAAAGGAGATGCATCCTTTATCATCATCAACTGTCTGGCAGCTGAAGACAGGAGCACGTGCTGGCTCTTGCCCTAAAGATAGGATATAAAAGAGGCAGATGTGGGAGGGAGCTTAGGCCATAAAAGATGTGGAAAGAGYTGAAGACACTTGGGTGACTGCAGGTGTTGCAGAAGGAAGGCTGGGATGTGGGAGGGAGTTACAAGAGCTGTGCTTGGGCCCTGGGTGTGKGGGGAGGACAGAATACTGCAGAGTGCAGGGAGGCAGGGAGACAGCACGGCTGAAAAATGGGGCTGCTGCAGTGCTGGCAGAGTAGGGATGTAGAACACAAATCTGCTGGAAACAGTTTCCTGCAGGTSACAGGAACACACTGAGGCTCCCAGCTTTCCAGGTTTGGGGGAGGGAGGAGTCATGGTAAATAGAGGAGGGTCCTAAAATCATTGCCCTCCACCCTCAATTTGAAGTTTCAGTTGAAATTTCTCTTTTCCTCATGTTTTATCATTATTTTCCCTGTCACACTTGGAAATTGATTATATTGCACATTTTCTTCTCTAGGTTTTTAATTAAAATTGCTTCTTTCCTCTATAYAGCCCTGCCATCACACTTTCAAGCTTTTTGAATACAAACAGTAGAAATTTCCTTCTTCTTTCCTGAAATCTGYAATTCTCTTACAATCTTTTGTTTCCAGGAGCTCTTTCTTCAGACAGAAACACCAAGCACCACTCTATAACTGTGTACATTAGTCTTTTCTACAGAAGTAAGACAGCCACTGCAGTGGAACTTACCACATTTGTTGGTGCAGGCCGAGCTGGGGACTGCATCTGAAACAAACAGGATGAAGTGTTCATAGAAAGGCAGAAAGGTTTCATGTTTCCTTTCCAGCTTTTCAGATGGGTTGACAAAACCTACTTTTCAATAAATTCAAATAGCTGTTCAGCCCTTCAAAAATAGGTCCAAGATGGACAAACTAAAATACCTAAATAACAAAACTTTTAAACWTGGATTTTAATTTTTTGCCTGTGATTTAGTAAAATCTAACTAAGAAACACATATATATCCCTAAATATCCATTTCYCTCAAAATACTAGTTCACAGTATGAAATTCAAACCCTTCTGAAAACCAAATCTCCCTGTACATACATCCACAAAAGAATTACAAGCAAGCCATTGGYAGGTGTAACCCTATTCTCTAATGGTACACAGCTGAATTACAAATGATATCAAACTAAATGTGAAGTATGGTAAGGTTAAACTAAATTGCAATCCAAGTCTGTAATGAGGTCTGACATTGTACCTTTCTTTTGAAAATGTCTTTTGTTTAATTACTACTCCAGAGGTGATCAGTGTGAAGAAGGTTAAGTACATTCTGAATTCCATGCCCCACAAATAACCACAGGGATTTCAGATTGCACTAGGTGTAMAAAGAAGTATAAGCATATTTCCTTAGAACACTTGGAACCACAGTCAAGATCTAAATCCAAGGCAACACCTTTCCCTTTTATGTGTCACTAGAGGCTGACTCATTAGTGATACAAGGTGAAATTCCACAAATCAGGATAACCAATATGATCTGCTGCAGCTTCAGTTTCTTGGCACTRTTCCACTCAGTCCAAGCTGCCCAGCTTTGGAAATCCAATGATTGTACAACACAAAGTGGTGTGGCAATTTGCCATAAGACAGTGTAAGATGTATATTTGAAAGACATCTGATTTCTTTTGCATTTATGAGCATATGCTTTAAGCTTTTCTGCTTTCAAACCCATGGGGCTATCTTAGTAAGCACCAGTACTGTTTAGCATAAATGCCTAATCACTTTGATTCTGCATCCTAAACAAAATCAATATTCCACTTCCATTCAAGGAAACAGTGATTTTTAAGATACACAATTTGCATCATTCCTTGTAGAGTTCAGCTTTGGCACAAGGAGTAATCATTTAAAATCTCATTTCCCTTGCATTATTAAGCCCATACCACAGCCACGTGTATGTTAGCYATAAACATACTTATGTACGTGCATTGAGAAGAAATTGATTTTACATTCTTCCAAATCCTAAAACATTTTTACTGCTTGTCATTYTACTGACAATTATGGACTAGTTCTAAAATAGTTATCTGTTTTTACAAACCTAGTGTCCTCCTATTTTCTTAAAACTCCAAACAAGACTGTATACATGAAAATTGAGTTTTCTGTTCTTTGAAGATAGATCATTACTTCTCTGTGAAAGTTAATGGAAAATACTCAACAGAACAACAGAACACACTCCWTGCACAGGGAAGGTTTCTTACGGCTTCTGACTCTGCCCAATTTTTTCAATCCCAGAGAAGACTGGAATACAAATTTGCAATCCAGTTTGATCATGGGATATAACAGAGGCRTCTGTGGTATCTGTATGTATAGCTGGAGGGATCATGGGACATAACAGAGCTGCTATCTTTTGTTCCACAAGTCCATCTTTGTGTGCTTAACCACTTGTTGACTTCCCATAYGTGCCCTGCACCTAGAGCTGAACATGCATTTGGCTCACCCAACAATCCAAGCTCAATTCTAGCTCAGCCTGCACTGCATAAAAGTCTTTTACCTCCTGCATTCACCAGCTGATGAGCTTGCTGTGCCTCTGATGGCCCCTAAACATGCTATGTGACATAAAGGTTGGTGTTTCCTAAAGTAAAACTGGAGCACTTAGATAACCTGAGTATAGATAAAAACAACCTTCTGATCTGTCCCATGTTTCAGATTTTAGAGAAGCTCAGATTAGTTCCTCTGAGTAGAGGGAACTTACATACATACGAAGCCAATTGGATCTGCCCCAGTATTTGAGAAATATCCWTGGAAAATATGTCTGTGAAATAGGGTTTAGTAAAGACAGGTGGCTTAAGTTAACTGCTGTCTGTTAGGTAAAAAGTGATTAACAAAGTAGTATCTCAGGTTTCTGTGATATAAGCACCTCTCTTGATGAAAGGAGAACRTTCTCTGGGGACAGTAAGTTTCAGTGACACTTAGAGCCATTGTCACATAAATTTTTAGGCTGAGCCATGTCAAAGGAGCRTCAGTGGACATGACAGACAAGATGAGAAAAACTGCTGTATCTTCAGTTCTCTGGCATTTTCACAAGARACACTACAGCTAGTAAAGACATTTACCTGCAGATTTTCCACTTGCTCAGAATGCTGATTTCCTGGAGGAGGATGATAATCTTCAAGATGTCTATGAAGTCCTTTAAGGGAATTCAGCTGATTTTTAATAGTGTGTATTTCTCTTCTCATATTTTCCTCCTGTAATAATTGCAGTACACAGAGCACACAAACACTTTACTGCATGTTCAAATGGGCAAACCAGCATTTTTCAAAGGCCTGAACAGCTTAGCAMATGAAATTTCATCCTTAAAAGAAAGTATGCCACGGAATTTCTTTGTACAAAGTAATTGATCTCTTTCATTCAACCAAAATTTTAACCACATTTCCATTACAGATTATAGCTTTTATTAACTGGTTTGGGATTTCTTTTCACCATTTACTACTTGTAGTAATWCTCCAAAAAAAGTGAGATTTGTATTTGTAGCTATCTTCCTTTTTTAGCTCAAAGATAAATGAAATATTCAACATTCATTCTCTAGCTACATTGTCAAGAAACCACAACAGCAAATAATTTGCTTAGCCCTTTACTTCTGTAAATAGCCTCAAGTATCCAATCCTCCTTCAGAAAATATGTAACCATTAAATTTTTGTATTTARAACTAACTGAATGGTCCAAACTACAACTTTTAAAAAGAATCGAAGGGCAATTTTACAGAAATACTTTTACTTAATTTACAAAGATTTCTGGATTTTCTGGACCRGTGTTAACTTTATCCTTGATTATTTACTTTAGGAGACAAAATTTCTAGTTAGCCATAGCAGAAATATGAAAAGGAATAASAATTATCTTCTACAGAACAGATGCAAACATTCCTGTGAAATAAGCAGGGCAAATTCCCACATCTATAGAGGAAATTATGGTATAAAATTCTCCAAGGAATCAGGGAAATGAAATCTTCTGAGGGAACTGAGCATCAGAACAGTTCAGCTATTTTGTGGTCTCGTGGTTGCATCATCCCCACAGTGGCTGCACTCAAAGGAATGAGCCTTAGACACCAGGATTACAAGGACAGCTTTGCATTATTTCCCTCCAGCTTCCCTGGAAATCTATCTACCAAAATCAAAACC
This sequence comes from Cardinalis cardinalis, assembly GCA_014549065.1. NCBI lineage: Eukaryota > Metazoa > Chordata > Aves > Passeriformes > Cardinalidae > Cardinalis > Cardinalis cardinalis. The sequence continues at coordinate 827,553 of JACDOX010000194.1, forward strand.
TTTCTGGCAGCAAGTGCCAAGCACATAGAAATAAAAAAGACAGACTATTAAACAAATGCTGCTAAGAGTCTGGTTTCCACACATTAAGCAGAGCTTGTCTTATTGAAGTGGTATTAATCTTTCCTACATCCAAACATGCATTTATTACTTTAGACAATTTTTACAGCTACAATGTTTTGCTAATTGTTTTGGATTAAATAATTGCCAAAGTATTCTTTAAAAGTAATGAGGTAATAGAAAGAATGTCAAATACAGAAGACAAACTATTGTTTAGGTGTCCACCGAGGGGAATTCACTAGGGGGACACAGCAGACGCACCTTTTCTTATCCCCTTGCACCCTCAGGCCACACTGAAGAATTCCTTTCAATCAGAGCTGCAGGAAGAGCACTGACCTTCTAGAGCACAGAAGTCAACCTAAACCTACCTTGAAGAAAATATGCATTTCTAGAAGTATCTGTATTACTGGAGAAGAAACGAGTTGTTTTTATTGAATTATTTCTGCGGTATTTTCTTGGCTTTTAGGGATTACCTGAAATGCCTGACAACTATTCCAAAAAACTTTTAATACTAAAGCATTTAATTTAATAAACCTACATCATTTTTCCAAGTTCTTAGTGCCTTCTCATGCTCATTCTGAAGATTAAGGAACTTTTCTTCATTTTCCTTTGCCTTCTCCCTTTGCAGCTCATTATCTCTTTCAAGGGCCTGCAATAAAATTAATTATCCAAAAAATAATCAATACCACATTAATGAATTTTGATGTGTTTTATGTTGCTTGGACCTTTGCTTCTAACATGCTGCAAGTGCCATACAGATCAGTGATAATGTGCTATCTCAACAATAATTTTCATAAATTAACAGAAAGGTGCTTATAGTTTAGCTAACAGGAAACAGGGGGAGGTTATGAAAAAAGAAATGGCTATAAAAGGGTATAAAAACACTTGCCATTATTCAGTTTCACTGCATAAGTTTTAATGTGCTGAAAAAGTAATATAAAGTCCAGAGATGAGAGATATGAAATGTAGCATAATCCAGAGTCACTGTACTTAAAGAAAAAACTACTGCATACTGACAGGAAAAAAATATTTTTATAATCAGTTTTTCTGTCCTATATTGTTTATTAAYCTCTCTTATAAACTATACAATCTTTACATTCTAAAACATATCTGCTGCAACATGAAGTAAATATCTGATTATGCTTTAATTTATTTTTATTAGGTCACTGAAATAGGAGTGCATTGAAATAACAGTAGTATTAAGTTTTATATCACCATAACTGTACTTGCAACAGTTTTGGGTTAACTCTTTCAGCCTTCCTGTGCTAAATTAAAGGATTCTTGTGTAAATCAGCAGCAACTTCACACACATGTCAGGTACTCTTGGAAWTTTTATCCTATCAAAATTTTACAGCAAACAATATGGAAAATAAGAGTCCCTGTATTCCATTACCTGCTAAATAGATGACACAAATATATGTGATAATGTAAGCACAACTTGAATGCATGAGCTGTATGACCAGCTACATATTTATGATTCTGCTGAGCTTCTTYAAAAGTCCACTTGAAAAATGTTATGGAGGCAATACTCAAAASCAATTCCTTTTTACTAAATCTTTTAACCAAAAATGAGTCCACTTTTTGATTCACTTAGCACCAATTTTAAATGTCTATGTTAATTTAGCTATACTACTAATAAAATTATATTTTACAGGTACTAACACTAGGAAAATTCAAACTACCCTGCACTTTTGTACACATGGGAAAATTGTGCATAAGAATATAATGGATCTTTTTGACAGATTATGTATTTCCAAAAATGGGACAATTCAGCAATACATTGTCTGAATAATCCCACTCTGATGCAGCATCTTTCATCCAGTTGTATAAAGCAGGAATCCAAGACCTCCTCTCTTTGATGAACCTGCTCTTAACTCCAAGGATGCTTTTACTTGCACCTGAAATGCAGCCTCCTTGGTGATGGATGATTATAGTTATTCACAGCATAGCTCTTAGGGCAAAATCTCAGAAGTAGCAGATGTATGGAACTGATCACATGTTAAAGCCAGTTGTACACACAGGGGAATAGCTGAATTCCTGGCATTCTCAAGTATTCTGTCATCTGTTTAAGAATATTTTTTTATAAGTTATATATTCAGCTCCCTATTTAAAAAAAAGCAGAAATGCAAAATAAGAAGCTAATATTGTATCATTCCTTGGAATATCATGGTAATGATTGCAAAARTGCAAAATAAGAAGCTAATATTGTCTCATTTCTTGGAATATCATGGTAATTGTATCAAACTGAAAAAAGTTTATTTACATCAATTTATCAGTTTTTTATACATACATATAAGCATAACCAAGGCATGCCTTGTAACAACCTAAAGTATTCATGCCTGAAGTTATCTTTGAGGACTGCACTGAAGCTTTGATGACCAGCAGTGGTTTTTGCTGTAGTTAGAACAACTGAAAACAGTAATGCCTTCCCAATGTCTAATACAAACAGACCCAAATCAGAGCAGGCTCTCATCAGAATTAGCATAATTGCAACCAGAAATCAATTTTTGGCCTGCAAAAGAGAGATTTGCCCTCCATCCATACCTTAGCAAGAAGAGAACAAGCCATACTTGTACACATTTATGTGCAGTCTTCAAAGAGAAGATTCACAGATACCATTTACTGTTTTAGCTGGAGCTTTAAGGCACACTATAAACTTTATCTGAGAGGGGAAACAATGGCTCAGAAATGCTATCAGAAAAAAGCATTTTAAAATACACTTGCTATTCAACAGTCCTGGCACGAAGGACTAAAGTCATCACCAGCAGGGTTATATATATTAATTATCTCCAGCCTCTGTTTTAATCTACAAAGCAATTCCAATTATCTTAAAAAATAAAAAGCACATTCCCTTCTTTCTTTAACAAAAACCAGGATTATATGAATAGCAAGCAATCCAGCATCACTGGACTCAATCTACAAATAACAGAAGCTACAGAAAATCATGCTACTTTAGGCAATTCTACAGCCAAAGGGTTGTTCAGTTAATCTTTGTAAAAATGTTGCTTTAATTCCTAGGGAGGTTTTAGCCACTTTCTGATGGACAACATAGCTCACTTTCAACCTTGTTTCATCAAAACACAGAAATCCTATGTTTATATTGTGGCAGAAGGCAAACTATTTACACCTGTTAAGAGTAGAGTCTTAGGGGAAGCGAATAATTTCAAATTAGCATAGAAGCATTTATTTAGAAACAGAAGTATATATCCACACTGGAAGTTCAATTTGAAATTGCTCAACTCCTAGTTCAAAACCTTGGTTTCAAAGAGTGGAACAGTTGTGCTTATGTCCAGGAAAACAGTAGGTAATAATTTTTAATAGTCCTATCAGTAGTTGTACCTGAATGATACATCTGATGGGAATGGGCATGACCTTAACCTTCAGTGCACTGACTGCTGTTGAAATGTGGAATCTGAACTGTTCTGAGCTTTTACATGCTGAAAGAGTGCTAAAGTGACTTTATGATGCTCATATCCCCAGTCATCTGTTCTGTTTACACTGGATATTAAGTTCTGCACCTTCAAGACTGCTTCTGAGAGTGAAGGAGGAGAGAAGCAGCACACAGGTTGTCTGCAGAAGCTGCACTTGCTCCCCTGCATCCTTCTCACCACTTGCAACCCTGGTTACTGAGAATTTCACACTTTCTGTGCTGGCAGGCACTGACCCCCAAGAGAACACTGYATTTGACCTGAGGCCGTGGAGAAGCTTCCAAAATTGAGTGACAGAACTGGGATTGTGGGTGTGGAGTTTGAATAGAAGGGTGTGATATCACAGGGTGGAAAACTTAGAGTTTAAGGGTTTAGAATACAGTAATATATATAAAGCAAGATGGAGGTTTTAGAGTGGAGGCTGGTCCTTCTTCTTCACCCTCTTCTCCATGGGTTGGGTGGGTTTGTGTAATTGGACMAACAGTCCATATTGTTTAGACCACGGGTGTTTGGTTATTGGGTTAAAAGTAAAAGTAATTTAGGTGTCATTTCTTAATTGGACAGTTTATCCTTAAAAGGCCTTGTAGAGAGAGAGWTGGGGCTCCATTTTYAGTTTGTTAGAGTGMAGTGCTGTAGAGCTAKGGTTTGTGAGACTGTAGAATAAGAACCCATAMACATCTGAGTCCCAATAAGAAATACCTTCTCACACATTTACTCCTGACCTTGGCAGAAAAAGGAAGCAAAGAATCCACACCCACCGTGTTGCCTGCAGCAYGGACAGCAGAACAGAACTCTCCTTTGCTTTTAATCAGTTGGGTTTTTTAGTTAGCTGAGGCCAGCAGTTTTTTGGAACTGTTCAGTCCAGTAACACCAGGTCTATCATCCAGGGCATCCCAAGCTACACTGCAGACGCCACACCCGACCCCGGAGAGACTGAGAAAAACTGAAGACACACCCCCCAAAAAGGATTCTGAACTACAGAAAGGCTTTCTGCACTTGCCATCTCTTCAAAACAATGAGAACTTTTACTGGTTAATATTATTCATTATTTCATGTTTGTGAATACTTTGCTTGTTAAATAAACAATTTTTTTCCACTTTTCTCACAGGAAATTTATGTCTCCTGAACTGGTGGGAGGAGAGGCCACTTAAAGTTGCTTCCAAAGGGACCACTTCAGAAGTTTCCTCRCAAAATTTTCCCTAAACCAAGACAAAGAGGAACTGAGGAGTGCTGCAACTCCACACTCTCCAGCATGACTACTTCCCACCTGTAGCAGAAATATGATGCCAGAAAACACAGCAAGAAAGGGCTAAAGATAATGCTCTTTCTTTGCCCTCTGCTTTAATAAAACTGAGGACAAGGTCCAGCTATGAATGAAGATCTGAAATTCGAAATGTTGCCCAGAAATGTGCACCTATATGAAAATTACAAGAAACAAAAGTCATAAAATAATTTGATTTYGGTATTTGAAAGCAACCCTGTTCTGGTTTTGCCCTCTAGAAATGGCTGCTGAGAATGGCAACCATGATTTACTTCAGGGAGAGAAGAGGGAAAGCACAGCCTGTGCTTCAAGGCTCGTGCTGACAGTTAGGGAGCTGAGGGAGCAATGGAAGTGAGGTCAAAAGTTCTGAAAGGCACACAGATGTCTTTAACAGCCCTGGACTTAAAAAATACATAACAGATAGTAACAGCTTGTCTAATTGAGAAAAATCTGACCTGATAGTCTTCTTTCAGTGCTTTTAATTCACTTTCCATTCTAACATTCGTTTGGGTTATTCGCTGAAGCAGCTCCTGCACACACTGTAGAGAGCTGAGAATTTCCTTATTAATACAAACAGAATRAATATAATGAGTAAGATTTTGTTTCTGGAGTTTAAACGTTAGATAATTTCCGTCTTTTATATTAATTTTTTTTTCAATTCTGTCAGTGTTTACAAATTCATGTCTGTAAAAAAAAGTACTCCAGCCTCAACATTGGGGAAAATTGTAGGGAGAAATCAGAACACCATCCATTTTTCTGACCTTTTACCTTGGAGAAGTTAACATTACTATAAACTATTATAACATTCTTTTTCAGAAACTTTTCCTATAGTTAAAATGAAATCCACCCAATCTTTATACATTCTTCAGTGTAAATCTGGATAAAATACATCAAATCCAGGTCTACTGAGATTTCTATTCAGGACAAACAGAATAAATTTATCTACCATATCACAGGTTAGAAAAAGATGGAAAATCCAACAGAAATTATTCCACAATGGATCACTCTAACATGAAATTATTCTGTATCTCCTGAATTAAATCCCAATAGATGTGAACCACCACCCATTAGCTTTTCATCACATGGTGTAGCTATATCATATTTTACTGTCAGGGTCTGAACTTTGGTGTTACCTTCCTCAAGACTGTATTGTTACTTCATGAAGGGGAAGTTGTAAAAAAAGGGACACCCAAAGTGAGTTGATTTGAGCTAATGAAGATGCCATGAGTGCTGCCATGAAGTGTGTTGCAGTCTGCTGGAAACTAAGCCATTTGGAATTGAACMCTACAAAACAGATTTCCAGGTTTGAAAGGCAGAGTGAATGACCCAGACAAGGCAAYCATCACCCCCTCAAGACCACTTACAGAAAGAAGACATGCATAGGAAAAACCCTGAAAGAATCTTAGATGTGCTCAGTTGCTTCAAAATACATTGAGAGAGGAACATATTATTAAAACAAAGTACTTTGATGTACTTGCAAAGTGCTTTCAAATTATTCTAGTTTTGGTTCTACTGGACACAAAGATGCAGCTATCTAATAAAAAGAAAATCAATATTTTAGTATACTCTCATTCCTTGTATAAATAGTATTTTTTTCACTGAAGCTTAATTTATTTTTAGTTCAATTTTACATCCAGAAGACTGAACTGCAGAGCTGTGGAATGGTTTGGCCAGTGTCATCCAACAGGTCAGTAGTAGAGCTGGCCACATCTTTTAAATCTAGGACAGTTTTCTCTCAAATAGACCAGCCTGCTTCTCTCATAGGCTTTAGTACAAATCAGCTGTAATGTAGATGGTATTTCTAGCCTAAGTCCAAGAACCACTGAAGCCAACACTTCAGTTAATCAAGGTGAACTATGAGTGCTCCACAACACAGAAATCCATGTCTCCAAACCCAAGCACYTGGAGGAAACATGAAGCTCATCTCTTCACGAGAGCCCTCTCCAGACTACACCAAAGCCCTCCATAAGTTCAAACTAACCTAGCGAGCAAAACTTAGCAATTCACACAGAACAGGAGAGAGATACAAGCCAGAATCCTTCCCTTAGATAACACAGCAAATATGCTCYACAAATTATGCTCCATTCATCTCCACAGAAATCCTTTTAGTGCATTCAGGGCTGGGAGAGTAATGAGGCCTGAGCAAGTCTCTCATTTTTTCCCATGTGTTTATTGGCAAGTATTTTTTAAAAGCAAGCTCAAAATGCAAGCAGGCTTTTATAAACTGGAAGAGTGCTGCTGGATGAGTGCTCTATGGGCATGCCAGCAAGATACTGCTTTTGTCCCCCCCTGGCACCAAGAATGATCCACTTCTCTGACCTGTTCCTTTCATGAACTGCAGAGTGAAAGTTCTGCAACTGTTCAAGAAAAGGAAAAAACCAACCACCCTTTTCATGCTTCATGTTCTGTAAAGCAGTGCCTTATGCTGTTATTACAGGGAACTTTTTTTTTTTTTTTTCTACATTTGATAATTGACTCCATAGCCTTTTTTAAAAAGGATTTTGTCTGGAGTATACCTGAGTCAGCAAGAGAAGACACTCCAGATACTGCTTTTGTCCCCCCCTGGCACCAAGAATGATCCACTTCTCTGACCTGTTCCTTTCATGAACTGCAGAGTGAAAGTTCTGCAACTGTTCAAGAAAAGGAAAAAACCAACCACCCTTTTCATGCTTCATGTTCTGTAAAGCAGTGCCTTATGCTGTTATTACAGGGAACTTTTTTTTTTTTTTTGCTACATTTGATAATTGACTCCATAGCCTTTTTTAAAAAGGATTTTGTCTGGAGTATACCTGAGTCAGCAAGAGAAGACACTCCTGACTCTGTTCTGGGATGTAAAGGTGTGGCTTAATTGTCTACATGGAACATCATTCCCTTCGTGCACCACTGACACATTATTCCCATTTTATCTGGTTTCAACACCAGCAATGTTAGAATAAACTGTTGGTGACCAGAAAGCAGCACAGCATGTTATTTACTGCTTATTAATTCTGAACCCATATGTAGGCAAGTGTTTCATGGGAATACCAAATTTCTCCCATCTGAATTCAAAGACAAAATGTAAGACTTGGAATAAAGTGTCAAACAATGGACTTTGTTCTGATAATACTTCTAAAAACTGAGCAGTAAGATACCACTTAGACCAATATTAAATATTTCTGAAGTGTAAAGAAGTGMAATTAACTAGTTTTTTTAGTTTAGTATAATAAGAAACCTAAGTGTGAAATATAGCACCTACATTCTTAAGTGATTTTTAAATAGTGAAGCTGTGTCATCAACTCACCAGCTTTTCTTCTTTGATGTGTGTGTTTTCTTCTTGAACTTTTTCACTGACTGCTGTCTCCTTCAAAAAAGAAAAGGGCATGAAGAACAGTAAAAGGCATTTAAAATTACTGTCTACTTTCTTTAACAGTATTGCTTTAATGTGATATAGTGAATCATCATGAGGTTATTTAAAAAAATGGAATTATTTTTTAATGTCTCCTTACCCATTTTTTTAACTACAAAATTATATTGATATTYATAGCACACTTATTTCCCTAGAAAAGGCTATAGTGGAAATAGTTTAATTATAATGTATATGCAATATAGTAGAAAGGAATCACTAATCTGTATCCCTCAGAGATCACTGCCAGGAGGTTTGCTGAATGAAGAACAGAAAATCATCAAAACTTTAATTTGTTTAAAATCCAAAATACCATTCTGATTTTCTGTTGCAGTTCTTGAAACTGTTTTTCCTTCACTGCAAGATTGATGTTTTCTTCTCCCACCCTGTACTGAGAGGTGACCTTGGACCTTATCAAGTCTGTAGTTACTTTCTTCAGTTCCTTAACACAGGAAACACGTATAAATAGTTCATCCAGTATACGCATTGCAATTCAAAACAGAGACAAATCTTTTAAACTATCCTGGTCATGCCCCACTTTGAAACAATGTATGGAAAAAACAGAATAAATTACAGGTACTGAAATGTGTAAAACTGACTTACTAAACTTCAAACTTGTCACACGTGACTAAAAGTTTATTTTCACAGGTAAAATGTTATTGTGCCAGTTTTAATCTCTTTGAAGTATTTACTTAATCATTTTATCATTTGCACTTCCAAGAGGTATATTAGAAGTGGAAATTGAGTTGGTATTGGTAAAACCAATGGGTTTTATGGGTTCTTGACCCATATATACAATAGGAATTACTTTTGTAACTACGGTTACAAAAGTACATTCTTGGGAATGAGGAGGAAAAAAAGGGAGAACAGTGATTATCTGGTAAAAACAGGAACTGGCTATAAATTTGGAGGATCTTTGCTCTTCCTGAAACATTAATTACTTAATCTCAAGAGAATGCTAAATTAATTTTATATTAGAAGCTTCTACAACATGATGCCTTTGATTTTATAGTCTTTATCCTCTTTTAAATATCCTGCGGCTTTTTTTTTGTTGCCTTTTTTTTTGGTATCTGTTTTGTAACCAGTTTATTCAGAGCTCCTAGTGCAGCAAATAAACAGCAAAGGCTTTGATCTCATTAAATTACAACTTATAGTTCCTGGAGCCATAAATATTGTGCCCTGCTCTCCCCCTCCCCTCCCATCCTGGTGCAAGGTAGTCTGGTTAATATCGCTCTCTCCTTGAGCGCTCTGACGTTTACTCAGACAAATAGCAGAGGTTATGAATGCTGCTCACAGATAGCATCAAGAATTCTCCATGATGCCATAGTGGTGAACCAAGCATTCAGAATGGTCATAGTTTTATCTAACAACTCAGTTTGGTCTGTTTAGCTTTTCTTCACAAAACTGGAATTTCGGTTATCACACACAGAATTATCACAGGCTGGTGGTTTAACTGTTCTGGACAAAATCATAGAACAGTACAAAAGAGGAAAAAAAGACTACATTGCAGCTGAAATTCACGAAGTTTTATGGAAAATACAAGTAGAGGTAGCACTTTTCAATAAATCTTTTTTTGYTAGAGGCTTTATTTCTCACGTATTTTAGCCATAAATTTAAAATGATCTAGCAAGTCCTAAGTGTAACTGCAGAATCAATTAGAGAACTGRAAGCCAGCAATGCTTTACAATTATTCTATTCTGAAAGCTTAGGTTTTCCCCATCTTTGGCAAAAAAGACATAGCTGTACTGCTTTTCCTAGAATGAACCATGCAAGGTTCCTGCTGTTAAGTGGCAGAAGGTGCCAGCRGCTCTAACTCTGTGCAAGTGCAAAGGTGCACGGTGGCAGCCTGCACAGAGGAGGAGATGAACAGGACAGAGAGCMCAGCTCACAGCCTGGGTGCCACAGCAGCAGGTGCAAAAGCCTGCCATGGACCTGATGCCAGCTGCTTTCCAAAAGTCAGGCTTTACAGTGTGCAGAAAAAACTTATTTTGTCATGGGGAAAGCACGAGTCATGCCCTTGAGGCAGAAAAGATGATTGTATTTTCTTCTTTCTAATGGCAAGACCCATCTGGAAGCAAATCCAAATCAAAGCTGTAGGCAGGAAAAACCAAAACCAACAAACAACCAGAACACAATACAAASTCCCAAAAAAATCTCCACAAATGAAATAACCAAAACTAATAGCAAAGTTTTTCATGGTGAGTGAAATCACAAAAAGAATTTTTAAAATAATTTTCTACCTACATACCCTGTTTCTTGCATCCTGAAATTAATTACAATGTAATGCCAAAGTTTTTGCTTTTTTTTTCTAGTAGCTTTCTCTCATTATTAAAATCACAAGAAATATCCAAAAATCTAGAAAGTATGTTGAATGTGAAAAATAATTTTATCAGTCCTGGGGTGTGCTGAGAGAGAATGATAAGGCTTTATATCCATTCCCTCGAGCTGTTGCTAGCAGCCAATGCTTAGGGATGTGGCTGAAAAAACACTTCATGCCAGAGGAAGTCAAGAGTGTCCCAAAATCCCAGTCCTGCTCCTTAAAGCTGCTTTCCTTCTCCAAGTTGGTCTAAGCTAAAACTTCCACTTTTTTGGTTGGGGTGGTTTTTTTGGGTTTTGGGGTTTGCGGGTTTCAGTTAGGCTTTTTTTTTTAAATAAAATCTAGTTTTTTTCAATACAAAATATTAATTCCACTCTCCCTTGAGGCCATAYAAATACATGTTCCAGCATAAAGAAATGGTGTGGGACTGGAAAAGCAGCCAGCACAGGCAGATGTAACCACTTCCCAGGGCTGATACCCTATGAAAACCTAACCTGTATTCAAAAGTACACCTATATCTGTTGGGTCTCTTCCCAGATTGCTGCAACCCTCTTGTACTCTTTTGGGTCTTGAGCAGCAGACTTGTTTTTTAAGCAGCAGAATGACAGAAACTTTCTTCTTGGCCAGATATCAATGCAAGCATTTTCACAGTGGTTGAAAAGAATCCTACCACACTGAAYATCAAAATATTTAGATCCAAACCAAATGTTACTGAAAGGAAACTTTGCCACAGCCCTTTACATTACAATTTAGGAACTGGACTTGAAGCAGGCAATGCCAAGAGAAAATTACAACCTTTCTAAAAAATATTTCTTTCCTGAAATCCCAGAAGAGGAAACCTGTGCAGAACACACCTCAATTTCACTCAAATTTTCTGTTGTACATATTTAACACCTTCAAAACACACTTGCAATTTCATTAAARTTGGGGATTAGTTTATTTTTACCCATAAAYGTTAAATAGCGTTCACTAACTTCACGTTCCCATTAAGAACAAATGTGTCAGATCATCCAGGTCTGAGTGAAAGTAATGGCTGTGATAAGAGCTGACAACCAAATTAAGATTTTAGTACCATGGATAGTCATTCCCATTCCAGCCCTGAGGCTACAGAGGAAAGAAGTTTGAACCCAGAAGTTGTCAGAGCTGTCAGAGGTCAGTCAAGTCTCCAAGGCAGATAAAACCAGCTTTAGAAGTTGTCCCAAACTGTGCTGTTGATATCATGACTTCTTTCAGCTATGTAGCAAGTGAAAACAGCCTGGTAATCCCTTTTCAAAACTCTTCTAAATATCCCAGTTCAGATTGTTCAGAAAAGAATGKTCAGATACTTAAAACTAGTAAGAAATTCAGAAATAAATACAATAAAGGCATTTCCTGCTGAACTGAGGAAGCTGGATTAAGTTTCAGTTGGCCCCCTTTTTCTGCTTATCTAACAGTATTTTATTTAAAATTCATAACCCTTCCTGACCTTAGGAATCAAGAGTACAGCTGAAAAAAAGAGTGGATCAAATAATATGKTTGACTGCTGGAGTCCATAAATCTCAATTTCTCTCTCACACCTATGTTACAAATTTCATAATGTAAAATTTTCTTAAACATTTCTGTTTTCTTACCTCTCAACTTACTTACCCTCAGAGAATGCTAAGTAATTAATTATTCTTGCTCTCTCACCAAAGAGATAAATCCAATTTACTGTGATGCTGTAATATTTCTAAAACTCCTCACTTTTTTATTTACAATATACTACAATAAAGATATGCTGCATTTTAGGTGAAATGTTTCTGTCACAYGCAAATTATTTCCTTTTTAAAGGAATTGCACAGTTGGAGTGTACACAATGCACAGACAAAGCTGTTCTCAGACCTTCAGAGTTAGGATGATATCAGCTCCTAACAAGCATGGCTTTCCTACAGAGGAAAGTTATCCCCACTGACACCTTCCAATATTTTTCTGTTTCTCTTCCACCCATCAAATATTCCAGATAAACAGATACAATTTTTATATATAACCTATCATTTGAATTATGTAGCTAAATAAACATTTTTAAATACTGTAAGACCTAATTTTGATATAGAAATTGATTTGAGAATTTTCCCAGTGTTCTGCTTCATCGTAACTGTGGATTTCAGCCTRCTTTTCTGATGGTAAGAGTTCTGAAATCTTCAATCACTTCAGAGCTTGATCTTTTTGACACTGGGGTTTGGCATATTACATTTTAGGATGGAACTAAAAAATCCAAACTAAATTCCTGAYTGATTTTTACTGTGGCAATATCTCCATGTAATAAATATGAAAATTAAGTAAAGCACTAAAGAATGTAAGAATGAAATAAATTTTTAAAAATCTCAAAATGTCTATATTTCAAGATAAACTTAAAGTCTSGCTTTTAGTGGAATCATACTCCAAAGAACAACAATTAGAGGCTACATGCTCTTAAGAAGAAAAGAAACAACAGTAGATTCCGGGAGAATTTTCAAGTACTTTTGTACCTTCAAATCCCATTTTCCAGGCAAAGAAAGGTAAACAGGTAAACATCCATTTTTCAAYCAACATAACCCAAATATAAAATGGTCATAGTCCCTTTTCCTCGTGTACAAATTATCTTCTCCCCCTGCCCTTTTTTGTTTTCAAAAACATTCACAAACTTGGCAAAGATTCCATGGTAATTCAAAGCAACCATCTGGAAACTGAGGATTAACATTAGGCCAAGAGGTTGAGATACTCATGCTTTTGATCCCTTCATAAAATCATTACAGAATGTAAAGGAGAAAAAAAAATAAAAGGAGGGAAATAAAAAGATAAGGAGATATAAAGAAGAGATGTGGTGTAGAAAGATGCTGAGTTTACAGAGCAATTCTGACTTTTGAATGCTCATTTGTTTTTCTCTTGTCAGCTCTTCAGAAGCAGCTCAAAGTGAAAAGAATGTTGTTATTCTTCCCACTATTACCTGTGTTCAAAAGAGCAACTCAAAAATGTACTTGGCAAAGAGGAGTTTCTGAATAGAGGCAGGAGGAAAGAGCTTAGTGACAACTTCCTTGTAAACCATAATCTGATGTCTCAGCTGCCTTGCCACAAAACTCTCCCACTTGAGGGATTCGGTTCCACATTTTATCCGGTGTTCAAGCCACCAGCTCGCCTCCATGACAACTGCTCTTCGTGCTGTACCTCTGACTGAACTGCAAACACCACTGCTGCCTTCCTCACAGATGGAGAAGGGATGGCAGCACRGCACAGGAAGAAGGCAGGTTATTAATAATTAGCAGGAAACAAGAAGGATACTGTAGAGGTAATTAAAACTTCACAGGTTACAGAAAATTCTCAGAGCTGCTCCAGTTTTAACTGAGGTGTCTGTGAAAGCTAATTTAGCCCTTAGTCATGGAATGAAAAACAGTTCTGCTGCTTGTCCACTACTTGTATTAATACATCAGCAGCTTTTGGAAGGCSCAAAGAATCACAGAATATTCTGAGTTGGAAGGGACCCACAGGGATCATTCTCCATTCAGAAACGTGCACTGCACTTACTTCCTTCAGATTACTTATTTCAGTCTCCTGTCTTTTATTCACTGATGCTAGTTTCTTATTGTGCTGTATGGCTTCCTGCACTTTAAGAAAAAAWTAAAGCATGTTAACAAATAATTTCACATTTGAACAAGTATTTGATTTCTAACTTCAATATATGTGCATATAATTCATTTTAAGAAATAAACCTAAAACTGCAAATATGATTCAACTACTTTTTCTGTGTACTTTGATACTGTATTAGAGCATTATACCAGGTGGTACCAGTTGTCTGTACCTCAAACAATGAGTCAACACTTTTCTGTATGTTGGCTTGCCTCTTTTACTGTAATTTAATTTTTAGTGTCCTATGATGTCATTTTAGTAGGACTTTCAATCTTGGTTTTATTTTTTTAAATATTTTCTTGTAATTTTCTGATGAGTTTAATTATTTTCAGACTAACACAGAACATAATGGGGCACAGAACAAATGAATAACTGAGTTMACAGATGTACAGAGTTATATGCACATAGTCCATAGAAGACAGAAAAAAAGCAGAGGCTAGCAGAGCAAAAAATTCTATGAATGACTTCTATTCCTACTGAAAAGGGAGGGAATTTTCTCTCAAACTTTATACAGATGAAGATATCACTGGGAAATTGCTTGAAATTCCGCAATGAAAAGCTGAAAATATTTACTGGYTCCTGATCTTTTTCAGACAGCTCTATTCAATCTTTGTATTTTCATCCTCTCAGGTTGCCTTTCATCCTTTTCTGGTTTCTGATGTCTCTTTTTTCACCCCTAATCTTTTTTCTTTATTTCCGTCAATAGTTTTCTGGCACCACACTTGAACACAAGAACTGCAGACACCCAGAATGTCCTCTCCTTTTCTGCTAGAGGCAGTCCATGGGGAATGATGGACAAGACCCTTACAGCACCATAAGCAATTCTGCAATTTTGAATGAGAATATGTGCTTAAAAGATTAAAACACTGATGAATGGAACAGCTATCTTCTGATACAACTTTGGAAAAAAAACCAGAACAACAAGCAAGCCAAAATTAGTAACACTCTCCTTCAGCAAAAGTCACTAGCTTTGTGCTCACTCTCTAGCTTTGAAGTACAATGAGCAGGACATTTGTTAGCCACTAATGTTCTGGATTTAAAATTTTAAAAACTGAACACAAGTAACTTGAGGTACTCAAATACCACAAATACACATAAAATATATTACCAGCTTCTTGAAGCTAGATTTGAAAAAAAAAAAAAAAAAAGTGGTTTCAGGCAGAAACCTGAAGAGTTTAGTGAGATTCAGTGATTGAAAAGTTTTTTTGGTGTTTTGGGGGTGGTTATTTTTTTGTTTGATAGTTCCTCAATATAATTTCCTGTGTGGTCACACACACTACCATAGCAGTGGATCAGCAAAGAGCACTGAGGAACCTCCCAAGATATTTGATGCTTGGCATAGGGTAGCTGCTRTTTTTCTGAGTTTTCAAGTGTCTCCAACTGAGTGCAGTCAAAGCACAGCAAAAGCAAACGCTGGAAGGCATTTAAGACATACATACCACTGTGCTCTAGCTTGCCATGAACACCTTTCACAATCCCAAAACGAGATGCAATAGTAGCATAACACCTCTCAACTTCATTCAGTTTCTTATGATGCTCCTCTTTTGCTGTTAAGTGCATCTGCAATTTTTGATCCTGTAAGGAACATAAATGAAGCACCCATTAAATGACAGTAAGTAGCTCTCCAGTTGCTTTTGAATATAACAGCATAAATGCAAAATCATTCCCAGAATCTTTCAGTTATCTGTTATGTATCTAATGACCTTTCCCATCTCCAAATAGCAGGAAGAGAAACAGAATCATCATGATAAACAAAGGATTTGAGCATCTGAGATTTGAGAAGAGGCTGAGGGACCTGTGACAGCTCAGCCTGGAGAGGAGCTGATAAATGTGTATGTACCAGGGGAGGTGTGTGTGTGAAAGGAATAAAGAARCCACAGCCAGACTCCTTTTAGTGGTGCTCACTGACACAAAGTGAAAGACAAGAAATTTCACTTAAACTTGAGGGGAAAGACATTGTAAGGGTGCAAACATTGGAACAGAYTGCACAGGCAGGCTACAGAATCTATCCAAGGAGACACTAAAAATCAACAGCCATGGCTCTGTGACACTGGCTCCACTGACCCTGCTCTGAGCCACCTCAAGAGACTCCTGACAGCTTCATCCATTCCAGTCCTGGACTTCTGAAAAATGGCACAGCCAAGGGCAATGAGGAGAGAGTTTGTGTATTTGACACACCTAAATAAAAGAACTTCAACACACTTGCTAAAAATGAGAAGTGCATCAACTACTTCTGGAGTAGAGGTGACTTTGAGTTGCACTAGTGAGMCTAATGCAGATTAACACCCCATGCTTCCCAGGAAAATATAAATAACCTTTCAGTGAGCAATTCTTATTTCCTCAGTGTCAATTAACTGTTCTAATACCTTGAAATATGATTAAATCACTTTGTGTATCTGTAGGGGAAGTTTCTAACAACTTTTGTAAGTATTTAACACTTTATTTTACTTCTATTCCCATGTTAGCCTAAGTAATACCACAAAGAAACCCATGTGGTAATTAAGTACAATATATTTAATTTTACCAATCTCTCTCATTTTGTGGAAACTGTTTAGAGACAAATTTTTAACAGTAAGATTTTTGTGTCCTTAATAGTGTATTTTTGTTAACAGTTTTGTAGGTACTGTTTGGTGAATTTTAAAATTAATTTTTCTGAAGAGAATGAGGTTTATCCTCAGAAAGGATAAACATTTGATTAGATATCTAATCTATTTCTAATCTACAGAGCAACATAGCAATTAAAATGAACTGGGCCTAATTCATTCCTGTGTGTAAATTCAAGTTACACCAGGATGCATCTGGCCCAGTCTGTTTGGCTTTGGCAAGGCTCCATTTCCACACAGTAACAAATGCAATACATGTCCAGGCATCAGAGGATAATAAAAGCTGATAGTAATCAAATGAAATGACCACCATAAGACTAGCAAAACAGGATATACAATACAAATTTCTCATGTTTTATAAGGTATGAAATTAAACACACTACRGCAAATGGAAAGTCATAATGGAAGCAGTGGTAAAGAAACACCACCACTTACAGAAATCACTGCGAGGAATGTAGGTTCAAAATGTTCTTATACTTCCTGGTTTTCCTAATCATAAATTAACTGTTGAAGATCTGTGCTTAACTAATGCTAGGAGGGGAATTCTCTAACAAAAACATTGAAAGGAAAGGGTTTTGTTTTYCCTGGTAGTTCCCTCAGGTATATTTGTTCTAAGAGATCGATGAACAGGGAGACACCCTAATTTGAGACTTGAACAGCTTGTGCAAGATCTGAGGGCTTTTGTAGTTTTTAATATGGATTTTTTCTTAGTGTTATCCCAATTCCTTTCTTTAGTCAGCAAGATAGTGTTAGTCCCTCCTCCTCTCTCAAAAAGTTGAAATACGCTCTGCTACTTCACAGGGCTCTTTCCAGGGGAAAAAGGAACTGGTCTGCTCTACCTGCAGGAGTTTTATTAAGAGCTCAACACTTGCCTAAATATGATTTTTGATGGCAGGCTGCTCTCCAGGCTTAATGCACAGAGAAATAAGAGCCTGAGTATGTGATTTGTCTCCTCCCAGTGAAAAGGCTGTAAAACATTCTTCCATAGAAGCCAATCAAGAAACACCAGGAGACACTGCAGGATGGGGAGTGGATGACCCTGGAGCTGGAGTGAGACCCACAGAATCTTGGTTCTTCTTCCTTATGTCTGATACTGCAAGAACAGGAATTATTGCCCTGCCCTCCACCAGTAATAAAGATAAGCTGGGATGGGGAGTGGAATTGATTGTGGCCATATGGCTTGTKGAGGCACAATGATTTCTTGGTGGAAGTAGACCCGAGAAATAGCTCAGGGTCAAGTGGGTGACTGGAGAAACACAAAGAGGGAATGGCTCATATCTCAAAGATATTCTGGAAATGGAGTCACRACTCAGAGGTACTCAGTGAAGCAGAAGGTGGTAACTGGGAGGTGAAAGTGTCAGAGAAACAAAGGAGATGTAATGGCATGGAGACCAAAGGCAAGATCACATGAAAATTATGCAAAGGGCTACCAGCTGTAGATCTTCGAAATGGGAATTTTTTTTCACAACAGTTCATCCAGTTCCCACCATTTTTCTACTTAAAAATAATTGGGTTGAATTTATACTGKATCACTGCCTCCTCACTGTGTTTTTAAACAACATAGTATGATTACAGGCAAACTCCTAAAAGATGCAGAAAGGGAACAAAAACATCCTATCTTAGATTATTACGAACAAACCAACCTTTTTTTTTTTTGCAGTAATTCCTTTTTCATTCATTTGACAACTACACCTGTTTTAGAAAACCAAATGGTGGCARGGAAGTTCTCAGGAGATGCCTGTACGGTTGTTAAAATATCCCTGGCACATTTTGGCCTGTGCCAAGTAGGACTCAGCTGACTGTGGCAGCAGTTCCTGGGCACGGTTCAGGTGGGAACACAGTTCCCTGTCTGCTGGGAACGGTGTGGGTTATCTGGATCTAAATGCTCTTTTTTCTGTGGTAGGGTTTAATCAACCTAGACCATCTGACTGCAGCTTCACTCAATGGTTTCACATACATTTAGTTTCCAATAAAAACAGTAAGGGAAGACAAGAACAGATGCCACATGCAGAGTCCTGGCATTGTCCCGTGTATGGTCCGTCAGGAAACCAACACCTGACCATTTTCCTCCAGTCACTTCCTAATTTCAGCAGCAGGAAAACAAATACAATACAGAGCTCACACTCAAGTGTGTTCTACCAACTGAAYTGGCTTTGTAGTAATCCCTCCTGACTGCATGAGTGCTACTGTCCGTATGCAGTGAGGTGCAAAACAACTGCACTGCATGCAATAATCAACACTTTAATTTGGGGGGGGGAGAAAGACAATAATAAAGACAAATAAATAATAAAATACAAAAAAATTCTTTGTTTGTATATTCTATATTTGTCTCTATACTGTCTTTCAGTACGAAACAAAACCTTCCACTGTTTCAAAATTATAGTATATATGGTAAGAATTATATCAGCGCTACAATTTTTGCATAAACTTAACTGGACAGCACGTTAAAACATGGTGTTTATGTCAAGTACTAACATTACATATATGATTCTAAAAGAACAGAACCAAAGGAACAAAAACAGAATAAAAAGCTACATCAGTAAGGCACACCCAGTGCCCAGCACACACAGAAGCTCCTTCACTGACTGGCAGGGTTTCTAAGGTGCCAGATATAAACTGAGCAGCACATCTGCTTACTCTCAAAACACACACCAGAGAATGAGCTAATCTGTCTTTAACAAAATTGAAATAGATAGAGGTCTCAGATAAATGATTGGCTCAGAATTTCATCCATTTGATTTTTAAACAATTTGCCATTGGTGATGACCAAGAGTCTACATGGGCAGCTACTCCTCTGATCCCTTGAATGTGCCATTTATTTCAGTGCAACCACTCAGGGAGTAAARCTGGTAGAATTTGATCTGGTCTAAAACTGCATTAGCCCACTAACTGTAACAGGTAACAGAAGAAAATTCAATTTTGATTACTTTGTGGGGTATTTTGTTTTCATCATTTCATATCAGAGCATTTTCCCTAAATAAGTCCCAACTGTACATGTTCTTTACAGTGCTACAAGCAAAAGAGGATTTCCAGCATCTTGCCCCACTGAATAGCATTTTAGATTATCATACTCTGTATCAAAGCAAATGCTTTCAAAATATTCAAATGATCAATTAATGAAAAGTTTATGAATATAAAAAATATACTTCTTTAAGCAGCATAGATGCATTTCCAGCTTAAAGAAGAGGTGTTGTCCTTTAAATATTCTCATTCATATGGAAGACTGAGCTTGGAAGTTATGAAAGAAAGATAATACGTAAAATAACCTAAATGAAAGTCCAGTTATTCTGTATATTTTCAACACATTTTAGATCAACTGCATTTTAGGAATAAATACAAGTTAAAAGTGAAGTAAGACAAAACACATTTTATGTTGCCTTTGATCTTTAACTTGTAGCCTTATCTCCCAGGTCAGAGGGCACATTATTCAATTTCACCATATTTTGTGTAAAACCACTGTAGCGTTGAAGATGACTTTCAGTACAAATGTCATGGTACTTAAAGCTAAACTGGACTCTAGTTTTTTGAGCTTCTTAATTAAAATCACAGTTTGTAATGGTCTGACAATATTATCTTTATTCTTTCCAGTTGAGCAGCAGCAGAATTTTCACAGCATTTATTCAATCAAGCCTAGCCATGTTCCTGTGGCTCACTCTTTCACTTCTAAAGCAGACAACAGGGTTCAGAGCCACTATGCTGTCACTCTGGGTAAATTTATTCCCTGTGTCAAAGGGAGTGAGCTGCACTGGATGAAATCTAAACTGTTCAGGGAAACTGATGTTAAGAACTAATTCTGAGGAGTAAAAAAAGAGTGAGAAGAAAACCACTAGTTTTTCTTAAAAACAAAACCAAGAACTTCTAGGAATTCTCTACTACTTTTTGATATATTATGCCAGATCCTGTCAGAGTAATAAAATTACATTATTTAAATGACAGTCTATTAAAAATTTTTAACCTATAAAGAGAATAAATGTACCAATTCTACTTTAATTCAGTGAGAAAAAAATACCACATGCTGAACAGTAGCTATCACACTATAAAAATCTAAAACCATTGCATTTGTAAGATTTTCAGATTTGAAGCTGATTCCTCTTTGTGTTACTTGTAATAATTATCATATATCATTTAAGTATTAAAGCCAGTAATAGTGGATTATACCCCAAGCATACTCTTTTCATTAAAGCTCTTGCTTCTTTTTGCACTTTCATTATTTTCTTACCATTTCATTCAGTTTCTTTTGTAAAGTGTACTTTGAAATCTGTAAAACAACAGAGTGTTATTCATTAAATGGTACTTACATTTTTTCTGACAACAATCCGCATAATTAAGTATTGTTAAACCAATTATTTAATTACATTTGTTATTAATCCATCCAATATAGTAATGGTGGTTTTGAATTACTGATGGCACAATTTCATGTATTATTAGACTCACTTTACTTCATAATGTTACTTCAGTATTTAAATTATGTAAAACCACTTTACACTGATTTGTTACTAGAGGAGTTTTGAAAAAGTGCATAAATCCTTGTGTTTTCTGACAGGCATCATAAAAAAACATGCAAAGGGTCTACAGTCTATAAACTAGACCCTTAGAAATAAATAGAGAAGAAGATAAAGATAGAAATGAAAGTATTCCCTCAACTCCTACAGGAATAGAAGTGTGTTCCCTGTTGGAAAAAACAACAAAAATATCTTAGTAGGTATTCTAAATGGTAGCATATAAAGATATAATGTAACAATCTCACATGCTGTAATAATATAAGGCTGTCATTAGAAGATATTAACACTACTTAATACCCCACTGACAGAGTATTTTGATTTGCATACCAAAAAAACCCCAAGGCATTGTCAAAGAACCCAGAGTGCACAAATGTTATGCAGAAAATATTATTTCTAGGAAAAAAACTAGAGAAAAATAATTTTAAGGTAGGGTTCTGACTCTGCTGAGAAGAATACAGAACTGAATTAAAAATTCTTCCCTCTTGTATTAGGCTCATTTCCAAACAATCTCCCTGGGAGCACACTGGGACCTCCTGCTTCCTCAAACCACAGCAGAATTTCCTAGATCTGAACTGTACTGTGACACAAATGCTTGATCTGTGAACATTCAACATTTAAGTTTGGTTTTTTTTTTAATTTGTGGTTTGTCTTACAAAAGAAAGGCCAGTGGGATCTTTCATTACCCTTGCTGTCCACATATTATGTTCAGCAGACCACGGAGGGATGGATATTCCACATCATCTGTGCTATGCCAAGGTTTGAGCAAGGCAACAAAATCCTTACAGCTATTGCTCAGAAGGTCAGCCATGAGAATCAATTTTTTTTTGCTCCTAAAATACATTCAGTGTTAAGTAAGTGACAAAACAGTCTGCTACCAAGTAAATGAATTCCATTATAAGATAATGTTAAAATAAGAAGTTTCAAAATCATAGTAATAATCCATTAGAGCCATTTTGTTTTCAACAGAATTATTATTCCACTCAGTTTTGGGTAGAAAAATAATTAGTTCCTGGTAACACTTGAAATCTGGCAATGCATTACAATGCTACTGATCCATTTTCAATATATTTGCCTTGGTCTTAAGCCATGGATCAAGTGTAAGTACAGAAACCTCCCACTGGAACAGAGAAAACCACTGAAAAACACAGGGAGCACTGCAAGGTGGAGGCCCAGGGTGAATGCTTAGTTCTGTTCAGGAACCAAAACCAGGGATTCCAGACAGGTGTGGAGTAAGAAAACAAGAATGTGAAGGAAGAGGAAGACTGTGGAAGTGAAAAGAAAGCACATTTCACACACTGTTTGGACTTTTGAGTCTTCTTCTTGAGGAAAAGAACATTAGCTGGAAGGTTAACTTAAAGTAGTAGTGACACTGAAGACTGGAACAGAAACTCAGTGTTACAAAGTGAGGTGTCCTAGGAAGATTAAGCAATAAGGCCTTGAAGATCCCCTCAAAACCAACAATTTTCTTACTAGTAAAAACCTAAAACCAAAACTCCTACATTCAAATAAATGTTAGTTTACAAAAGCAGTACTTTACCTGTAAGGCTTTTAATGTTTCTTTCAGTCCATCAATTTCTTTTTCTTTTGTTTCTACAGCAAGTTGGTATTTTCCCTTGCAACAAAAGCAGTACTTCAGGATTTGGGCAGAGTAAATACATTTACAATAAGAATTTATCAAAAAGAATGTTACAAAAATAGTGTTACTCTGCTATGACAGAGCAATTCATTGGTGAATAATTCAGCTAAATAATTTTAAAATGCAGATAAATATTGCTATAAAAAGAAAAGTGAAAACACAATAGACTATTTTCACCACTTCTGACTATTCATCAAGTCTTAAAATTGGCTGTTTTGGGGGAGAAAAGCCTGAAAAAGACAGAACTAATAAATTATTGAGAACAAAGATAGTAAATTTTAAAACAAAAGGTATCAGGTAAATCCATTTTTTATCTGCAGGATCTTCATAGAAACAAGCTGCTCATTTTTCCCAGTCCACAAAGAGTGAACTGTAAGCTGCTATTGCTAGAGTCACTAAATTAATGCAAGCACATTTAACATATATTTGTATATATATATATATGCGTGTGTGTGTGTGTGTGAATGCATACCTAGACAAACACATAGAATCTGCACATGAGAAAGCCAAAGGACTTCAGTAGAATTAAATCTGGTAAAAATCACTGGCTGCAGCCAATCCAGTGCAGACCAGAACCTAAACAGCAGAGAATATGCCAGAAAACACAAATACATCCATCCAACCACCCCTGCATGTTCCAGTGATTCCCAGCACAGGGCTGACTGTGCAATCCTCCAAAAGCACCCTGATCACTCATGGTACATATCATCTAAACTGGTGCAAAAATTGGTTTTTCAACTCTGTCCTGAGCTTAACTGACTCTTTCAGTTACTTTGGTATAAAGTACTGAAAGTACTATTCGATTGAATGGAAATAGAAGTAAAAATTAATCAGCATAAAATTTAATTCTGAATCCATCATTGAAAATAAAAATCAGAGAGTAATAAGTGGGTATACGTGGACAAATGAATTGTCTCGACGAGAAAAAATTCCGAAGTCCCAATCAAGAAAATTACTCAACCAGAAAATATAAAATAAATAGCAATAAATAGCAATGCAGCGAACAATAAATTTGTTTTTTATATAATTTCACGCCATTTAACCAGTTTGCAAATTTCTATGTCAGTTCTTATGCCACATCCAGCATATTCATCTGCTCTAAACCACTGGCAAATTTAAAGGAAACAATAGAGGCAGACATCCACTGACTTCACTGTTTAAAACAGGCTCATTGTACACCAAATATAAATCCTTCATTCAGAGGAGGAATTGGGCATTCAGCCTGGTATAAAAACTTATGTAGCTAACAAAATCCACATAAATTCAGGCTAAAATTTATCTTATTTCAGTTTAGGTCAAGTACCTTCAGAAACCTTTAGTACTTTTAGTTCTGCTAAATCRGTAAAATCCCTATGAAAATCTGATTTCTCTAAGGCAGCTAAAAATGTTACTTTTCAGTACTACTTGTAAAGGCCTATTATCCCAATTTATTCCAACCCTCTAGAATAAAGTAAATTTTGTATAAATGCAATATGGAACTATCAAAGAACACGATATCAATTGATTTTTAGCATAAGCAGTGCAATACTTCACAAGTCTATAAACAAAAAAACAGAAATACAAAAGTTAAAGACATTTCTTTTGCAAAGGCCACAGCAAAAAACATAATGTAATTGCAATATACTTAGGATATGTTTGGTATGTTTTAAATCATTATCATTTGCTTATGCTCTTCTTTGGATGACAAACAACAAAYAATTGTAGAGTACCTTTTCTTCTTCCATGGCAAACATCCTTGCCTGTAACTTGGTTGTCAATCACATAAAAAAAACAAAACAAAAAAATCAGAACAGGACATGGCAATAATTTTATCCATGCAATTCAACAAGACAATATAGTTATATCAACCTGCACAGTACAATTCCTGGGGTTTTCTACCCATAGGAACTGTAGAACTCTACAGTTGTACAAGGAGAAGTCTGTGAGTCTCAAATTCTTTTTTCAAGAGAGAAACCGAATTGCTTGTCACGTTCTTTTTTGTGTGACACGATTGTGATGCAGCATAAATGACAAATTCTTCATCACCATGGGCAACAGTTTCAGCTCCTATGAACATTCTCTGCAAGGTCTCAGCTCTTGTGTTTGCTCACTGTAATATGGAGAATAAAACACAAGAGTGAAACACACTTTTAAATGTTGGGCAGGATAATTTGTGGGGCAGATCTTTTACCATGGTTTATGAATCTACCCTTGCAGAGGTCATGCTAAATTAGAGGGGGAAACCAAACAAAGAAAAACAGAATAAGGAAAGTATTGGAAGAAGCATTATCTTCCCTGGGAGGTTTTTGAAATATAGAAATGAAAAATGCCAGGAGGAGGGGCATCTGGAAAGAACTACAAAAATACAAACATAACGGTGTGGCCAGAAGAAAAGAAATGAGCTCTGTCCTGAGCTGTATATTCTAATATTTTATATGCAATAGAAAACTATTTTCATACCAACTGATTACTTGCTATGATGCCACTGTATTTTAAAATCCCACAGTCAAAGCCAAAGGCTTTATTTTGTTACCTGTTTTTTAAAAGCTGCCATAGCTTCTTTGTTTTGTTGTTGCAGCGTGTCTGTCTGATGCTGCAGAGTTTCCTGCTCATGTGAAATAACAACAGTGTGAGTAAAGTATTATCTTAGAGCAAACTATACATCAAGTATTTCAAGAAAAGGCTGACTTATCGTGATATTTATTTAACAATAAATATGTAATATTTTTTGTTAAATAATTCTAGAATGACGCAGCTGAGTAAAAAACCCTGAAGACTTAAAAAAAATGCATTTTTTAACTGGTAATTGTCTTTTTGGTAGCAGCTTCTCTTTCATTCTTAACAGGTAACAATTCTCCCCTCTGGAATACAGATCTTTTACTAGGACTTCTATGAGCAACTCCTACCCATCCCATCAGCCTGCAGAAACAATCCACACCCACTGCCAGCTCAAGCCAGAACCTTGATGCTGGTCCAGATAGTTACAACAGAATTTTAATACCCATTAAAAATAGAATCCCATTGAAAACTAACTATCTGTTATTCTGTTTATGGTTAGATTTTAGTCATTTACCAAGCTACCTGAAAGAGCTGAAGGAAGCCAGAATAACTAAGTGTAAGGCAACAGTATGAGGTTTTTATCACCCTCCAAGCCCGGCACTACTCTTATCCATAAAAACAAGAAAATGAGTGAAGATGTAGTTTTTTGGCATTATTATTTCACATTATAATCTCATAGGCTAATACTACACTCTACAAGATGGAAATTTCCAACACCTTTAAGCATCACGCTTCTCTATAAGATACTTCACCTTTACCACGGAAGGTATGCATGGAAGACCAGGTTTTTCCAGTTCTAAACAGTGAAATATTAGGCAAAACTAGTTAAGAGGCTCTGTCCTTGAACAGCTATCTCAAACTATAGATGAGTGTTCAGCTTAGAAATTTGAGTGTGTAGCAGGAAACACACTAATCCACTAATGACTGCACAAAAATAAATATAAATTGAGACTATTAAAAAGAATGAATGGGAGAAAATAAATTTAAGATCTGTTTCACACACAAGGAGTCAAATTTCTTCTTCTGCCTTAATAAAAATTGAGGTTTTAAACATAAAGTCCCTTCCAAAATTGCTGTTTTCYCCAGCAAGCTGGTGTTGCTTTCACAGTGTACAAGCAAGAACTTGAACAAAAGAGCCTTTTGACAGAGACAAGAATCCAAGGAGATAAGGTGTTCCATATCCATTTACTTAACTCACCATGAGGAGAGGAAGTTGTGTTCTGTGTGCAACAAACAACGCACAGTACATGAATGAATATTCAGAAGCACACAGAAGTCCTGAGAAATGTTTTCCTGAGGTTGTCCCYCAGCCCTGTGTCCAAGGACAGGTTCYCCAGGGCGGGACAGGCATGTGAAGYAGCAAGGCAGGAAAGTCCTGCAGGCACAAAAAATCAGCTACTCCCACTGCAGTACTCCTGCTCACCCCAGGAATAAAATTCTATATCCACAGCACTGCCAAATTAAGATGGCACTGCAAAACACAGGAATTCAAGGCAATATCATGGAATAAATTATGTAGGTATAAGTCTGGTTTCATTAAACAATCATCCTTTATATAACTTTTTCATAGATGTAGTAGAAAAAAACCCCAATGCTGAACTCTTTACAACATACTACTTTCTTTTACTGTATATTCAAGTAAGGTATTTTATTTTCAAAAAGACAGGGCAGTGTCTACAAATACTCATTTTCTAACAAGCCTCACAGACTATCAGAGAAAATAAAATTATTCTATTATCAGATAAAATAAAATTATTTTATTATCAGATAAAATGATTCTATCATCTCTGTCAGAAATTCAAGCTTGGAAAAAACTTTCCATATATACCACGTATGTATGATGCAGTAAGACTGAAGAAAAAAGCAGAGKTTTTTTTTAAATATGAAAAAAAATCAGCTTTGATACTGTAATGGTATACATGGATGAGTATACCCACTAGATTTAAAGGAATATATTCTCCASTTACTCTGTTTTCCCTGCTTGAGTGTATTTTTTTCAAGAGCAGCCATAGTATATTTATAAAATGTAGATAAGTTGTAATATTGTAATATGACTTAGCTGAAATAATGTCTTCATTTCAAACTAGTTAGCTAAATTTAAGGTAAAATAAAATGAATGACAGAAATATTGACTGGAAGGGAAATCCATGAAGGAAATGGTAAAACAGAACCTTTGATAAACCAGAGGAAGATGTCCACTTATTGAACTACTGCAGTGGTCAGTATGATTCTGCATTCAGAAACAATCAGGTCACAAATTCAATTTAAATGTCATACTTAGAATTTTCGTCTTACTGGAGTCTTCAGGATTGGAAATTTGTATTAGCTTGTTCCTTTGAAGCTCCAGAAAATTTGCTCACATGAAGTTCCCAAAATCTACCACTCATTGATCAGCTTTGCCATGTGCCAATGTTAAGTGCAAAACACAGGAACAGAGTTCACCTCACTACCTGTAARTCCCATCCTTTTATGAGTGGTAAATTAAATTGCTGCTAAGGTCTTAGAATGGGTGGAAATCCTCCCTTTTGAACCCAGAATATTAAGCACTGCAAAGCTAGGTTAAGAAAAGCAAAGAAGGGTTACAAATTGAAAGCACTCTTGCTTTTACAAATATAAAATGTTTCCTGTTTCTGTGTGCACATATATATCTTTCAAGAAAGAAAAGCACAGAGTTAGGATTATTAATTTAAGATGGTTAGGATGAACTCCAAGATGAAATAGCCYTCCTTTACAACTAAGATGTTAAATATCCCAAGATCAAGGATAGAGCTGAAATTATTGTTTTTTCTGGGGCTGTAAAATATACGGAGTGAAGCCTTTTATCTTGTGCCCCAGTGACAGGGGTCATGGGTTTGATTGTATTAAAGAAGGGAATGCATTTCCTAGCAAAGCATAACCTCAGGAGCCCTAACTCTGAGAAGAAGGTTACACTTACGTTGCCAAATACTTCATTCTCAACATTTAAAAGCTGACAGACTACCTCKAAGTATGGATAACACACAAGTTCATGTTCAAAATAACTTCTTGGAAAAATCTCCACTTCCAAAAGATTGCAAGTGGAGTTGTTTGCTGCAGTGGTATTTGCACTTGCCAAAGCCAAGCATAATACAGAGAAGCTGCTACACAGCTTCCCCCACACTGACGTGTCAACACGCCTCAGATTCAGCTAAATGTTTTCCTGCTTCAGTATTTCCATCTCTTTTGACTGCAGATTGCCAAGTCATGCCAAATATTATTATATTTTCYTGTTAAAAACATTGCTAAGCTGGGCACAATCCAAATCAAAATAAAAGCTACAGATGTTCATGACTAAGTAATAAGCTACTGGCTAGAACACTCTACTACTGAAATAAAAATAGCTCTAAAAAGAGGAATTWTAACAAATCACAATTTATATGAACACATTAAAATTAAATCTCAGCAGGTAAAACACTACAAGCACACAGGAAAGTTACCTTCTGCCATTCAAGTTCCTGTTTCTCTATAACAATTTTGTTTATTTGGTCTTCATAATTATTTTCTGTTTCCTAGTTAAAAACAAATATTAAAAAAAAGTCAAAACACTGAAATGAAGAGAAGTTCAGTGAGATACAAAAGTGCTTCAAGAATCCATTGTAGTCAATGATACAGATAATAATTAATTACTCAGAATCTTTGGGGCATCTTAAATATTCAGCACAAAGCATCTGAAYCTTTATTCTTTGTGACATCTCCTAGGACAACTGAAAAGTTTTGGTCAGTGGTTACTTCTGTTATTATGGAAAAAGAGAAATAYTTATCATTTTCTTCTGTGCCAAGAAGCCTTCTGACCTACCAAAAGAAACTGAAACAGTAATCAAGACATATTTCTGATAAGATGAGCTACCAGAAAATCTGAGAAGWCCATTACTAAAGTCCAAAGTTTCCCCCATCACCCACAGGGAGGTGTTACAGATCCTTGTTCTTGCAGAAGCACTTTGTCAAGAATCAAACTATTACTTTTGATGACAAATGAAAGCTGCTTTCTGATAATCACAGTTGCGAAATACTTAGGCAAATTTTCCTGAAACACGCTGGTATTAAAATTAATTTTTCCCAACAGGAATCAGCTTCCCTTTGGAGTCCMATTTTTATGAGCACTGGCCTTCCTTCACAAATCCTGTACTCAAAAAAACGAAGAACAAAAGGTTTCCCTATGAACAGTCATAAGTTCCTGCAAGAACAATAYTCAGGTTTTTGATGCATGTCATAAGCAACTCAGCACTGTCCTGTTTTTGCACATAGTCAAAATAATGAATATCCTCCAAGGACCTGGGGAGCTGCACTAACGTGCCATTGAGCTTCACAAGGCTGCTCTCCTGCCCTTGCTCTGCACRCTGATGGCCAGCTTGGGAAAGCCACCACTTTAAGGTAAGCCTGACTTCTCTTGGATGAATCCTTGCACTAAGAACACTTACTGAGGTCCAGCAAGGGCCAAGCTGCCTGTGTGAGGGCAAAAGAACACCCCCAATACTTGAACTGTGCATTTTGATATATTATGTGTAAATTTTATGCTGTTTTTAAGTTCAGCTTCACTATAGTTTAAATCTCTATCTTCATTGTTAGAAAAATTCAAGTACTCTTGAAGTGACTCACATCTCAAAAACTGGTAAGAACCTTGAGGAAACAGTTACAACTTGGGGAAAAAAAGCCATGGATCTCTCTCTAATAAAAAATAAAAGACATCAAAAGGTTAATTCTCTTAATACTGGGGTTTAAGTACAATTCTACTGAATTGCAATACCATGAACAACTATTATTTGCCATGAGACTAAAAAGATCCCACCTCTGGATGAAGCAACACCTTTCCTGACACACTGGAAGAACAAATGGAGGCTCTTTCTCCTTCCCAAGTGAAGAAGATAACACAAAATTTTTTTGGCTATAAAGTATMCTGCGATTATTTCTGAAGCCCAATATGAGTAAGGGCTACAAGTTTCTGATTCAAGGATATTTACAACACTTCAACAATTGATGCAAAACAGTTTTGAAGACTTTGCAACCCTTTCTCACTTAGTAAAATAYTTGATTCACAGTCCCACTACTTATCAATAGAAACAAAAAAGCAARTATGTCCCAAGTGATTAAAAATAGTTTTTTGACATTGACATCTTTTATAGGGTTTTAGGGTCAAAACTGACTTTCTGGATTAGCAGACAGTTTGCAGGCACACGTGTGTAGAGAAGCACTCTTCTTTCCACAGGAGGCTACTCCCAAGCATTTCAAGATTCTTGCAGAGATTCTAAATATATGCCTCAGCTCTCATGTGAATTTTACATATAAAATACTGAATAGGCATTTAAAACTAAAATCTGGCTCACAGAGAACCAGAGAAAAGTCCTTTAGCTTTTGCTTCTCTGATATATACTGGTAGAATACAGATAGAGAAGAGACCTAAAGATTTAGTGTCTTATGGTAAAAAAAAAAAAAAAAAAAAAAAAAAAAA
>JACDOX010000194.1:858388-863388 GCA_014549065.1 Cardinalis cardinalis
TCTGCTTTAACAAATAGAGCTGCATAGTTGCAATGATTTTTTTTCTGGTACTATTCTATAAGTACTGAAGGAAAATACATCCCCCTAATTTCTCTTGACCAATAAAACCAAATGAATTTGGCTTGAGGCTTTTAAAAAGGTGTGATCTTCAATCCTTTCTGTTRTTAAGCAACTAATGCTATGAAAATAATATATTATCAGCAAAAGTCTTTCTCAAAATGGTAAAGAAATGGCCTTAAAATGGAATTGAAGTGAGCCCTTTTCTGTGAATACTTAAGAGGATAAGAAGCAAAGTTCTAAGTGAACAACGCTCCTCCAACTTACTCCCAAATTATAAAGGTGTATCTGGAAGCTATCAAAAATGTGCATGTATGTAACTGTGGCTGAGAAAATAAACATCATAAATACTTAAACTGAGAATGACAATTACATGATAAAAATGTTCTCACATGAAATCGCCAACAGTTATAAACCTTATCCATCATTTTTACATTTTCCAAAGGACATTTATAGTTTACCATTTTGAATTGAAAGCTTCTAAAACTTGTGTGAAGCACTTTTTTCTTTTTTTTAGAAGTTCTATCAGCTGTTTAATAAGACAAAAATGTTTCTGTTATACTTAGGAGAACAATATTGTATATAACTCTGATGAGGGATCAAAAACCCACCAAACCTTAAAAGTGTTCATTTTTTATTAGATGCCTTAGGACTACATGGATTTAAGTGTTTTTATRAAAAAAGACTACCATAACAATAAAAGAGGAGTAATTTGATGGTTTATTTACTCGTTATAACCTTTAGAAAGTGTCAAGCCTTCTTTAAAGTGTTTGCTTCAGGCTGTAGTTTTACAAGATGGGCTGTGGATTGGTCAAGCCCCCTCGATTCTTGACCCTGAACAGATTTAGGAACAGAGTACAGCTGGCTCATGTCCAAGCAGCCAAAACTGCTGCTAGGTACTTTTATTATCTTTTTTAAACTTACACTCTCCCTCCTACAAAATTGCACATCCAATTTTCATGCAGGTCAAACAGGACTCACAGAAACTACAATTTCTGATTCTTTCATACTATAATTAGAAATTCCTTCATGAACTAAGCAGACCAGTACAGTTTTTAGTAGATCTCATGGATATTGTTCTTAAGCTTTGTTTCCAGGACAAATGTTAAAAGGAGAGAAGATATTTWTAGAAGCATTATTCTACCTTTAGTTTCTGATAAAACATTGTTGGATTTTCATAGTTATGACAGTTAACAAAAAATAATAGTAACCTGCATTTGGAATCTATTCTCAAAAATTTTCCATTTTCAGATGCAGAGACACAAAAGTTTGTACCACAACCACTATTTTTCCTTTGTAAATTCATGGGTCTGTCCTTGACTCCACTGCATAGGTTACAATTACTCTATATTTAATCTCTTCTATCAAAATATAATCCTGGAAAGGCCTGCATTGATACTTAGAACAGTCTCCAACTGCAAGTAATCAGTTCCTAATCAAAAGCCAAGTTATTCACAGACAGAGAAACTACGATCTAACACACTGCTTGCTGACTCAAGCAACAATATCCAGGATGTCACAATTGGGAGATCTGAAATTCAGCGCTGTTTATTCTCCTAAATCCACATACCTGTTTCCCCAGTACTCAGCTGTCCTTGTGTCTGTCATTTTACTAAAAAAATTCCTTMATTTACACTTAGGTATGTATGAAATCCAGTTAAAAGGCTGTTAGGAAGAAAAGGCACTCAGTTGTCTACAGAGCAAGACTGACAGACATGGAAGTAAGTGAAGGGGATATCCAGCACAAAAGGATCAGTGGTCAGTGCTGGACGAGTGGGAAAGCTAAACTGGAAAAAACAGAAGACACTCCAACTATCGGAGTGTGAAGTAACCCCTGTGGGGCAGGGGAAAGAGAAATAGAATTTCTTGTGGCTTTTAATTACTTACATATTCATGTTATGTCAGTTCCCATGGAGAACAAAGACCCTGTGAATAGCCAAAGGAACAAAGTGAAGCTGCATCAAGTATAAGCATTTAAGCAATTAATCTTTAGAACAAGCTGGCACAGCTATCAAGGACTGGGATTTCCTCTGGAAGATGAAACAGATGAACGGTCCCTTACTCTGAGCAACTCTTCTACACAATTTTTGAGAGTTTACCTACAATATCATGACACTGAGTAAGGATTGCAACAAATCTCTCAAAATATTTTCATATTTAAGAGTTTGCTTTTTATCAGTTTCACACAGATAATTTCATCCACAAATTTATTGATCTGAATTTGTACTGCAGCTTAAACAACCMTTTTAGGCACTTTACTAAACTCAAAATACACAATAGATCCTGTCCCAAAGAGTCTCCTGTTGAAGTGACAAGCAAGACCAAGAATGGGAAGAAAAACAGAAGCAAATAGAGGTAAAATAATCTCATCTGAGGCCAAGCCAGAGGTCAAAGACAAAGCTGAGAGTAAAATCCAAGGCACTGGCTCTAGTGCCTCCCTCAGGTTATCAGTCTACTGAACCTCACGAGCAACCTGGGAAGGAAGTGGAAGAAACAGTAAGAAACCTGCAGAATTTTCACTGTTACTCCACTTTCTGATGGAGCAGATGACACAGATTCTGGGTTTTATTCGTGGCCATGGAAAAATTGGCATGTTAGTGCAAGACAAGCACTGTAATTCTCTGAGTTATCCCTATATTTTGGTTTATGCACTACCTTTCTCTCAGGGCTGATTAAAAATTTACAGAATRAGCTCATGCTTGAGCTTGCAAGAAATTCATAGCTAAAATGGGGATAGGATTTTTTAGGGGTATTTTAAAGTAAAAACATCCATACAAAATTCTACTTTCAAAGATAAAAATGAATGCAACAAGGCATAAGCCACATTATTCAATAACTCTTGCTTCTTCAAAATACCTATGTTTTATATTCCAAACATCAAACATACTAAGCAAGCAGCCCTGAACTATCAAAACYAATCAAAAATGCATTCAAGGACACWCCAAGATTTCAATCTGGCTGTCTRTAAAATGTTTACTTTTTTACCTAAATTTCTAACTAAACAGGCAAATATATGCATATGTATGTATTTTTTTAGGGTAAAGGAAAGCACAGCTATTTTAGAAACTTAGGACCATGTCTTAATTGTGAAACTGGCTCTTAGCATTTGTGTCAATTTTGAAACGAAAAACAATTTCAAGGCAAAAAATTACTCACCCTTCTGAGACAACTTCTACAAAATCACAGCCACAAACTCTCGTAGTACAGAAGACACAAAACAGGCATAAAAACCCAAAGGAATATGCCAAAATATGAAATCCCATGCAACATAGAGCTAACCATGTAAATTCAGCTAAGCAGTTTYATAAACAAAAGGAAACTCGGATCATTATATAACAATAATAGTAGCAGTAGTTATYATATATAATAATATATCTAATATTAAATTATTCAGTCTTTACTTTTAATACTGAAATAGTTTGACTAGACTAAACACYACCATTGTAACACAAGTATGGGATCACACCATGGGGGCTTTAACAGTACTACACTAAGAAAGTACCTTCATGCAGCCCTTCTTTCTTTTTTTTTTTCTTTTATTCTTTTGTTTATGGCTTTTAAAGAGAGGATTATAGCATTTCACTTAGATCAAAATAAGCATAAATCAAGCATCTCATCAATACTAATATTTTAAAA
Organism: Cardinalis cardinalis; assembly: GCA_014549065.1. Taxonomy (NCBI): domain Eukaryota; kingdom Metazoa; phylum Chordata; class Aves; order Passeriformes; family Cardinalidae; genus Cardinalis; species Cardinalis cardinalis. The sequence continues at coordinate 862,082 of JACDOX010000194.1, forward strand.
CTAATAATACACATCTTTTGAACAGGTCAAATGCATCAGATGAAGAAAAAATACACTTTAGGTCTTTCAATACACATAACAGTTCCGAAACCCTAAGGGGAGAAATAGACAGAAATGTTTACATACACACAACTGAAAAAGTAACCTCAGAAAAACACAAGTGACAAATTAACTACAAGAAAAACCAGCTGCCTTTACCACACAGAAGCAAATTACCTTGATACTACTACAAGATAATTTCAAAAACAGAACACCCCCACCCCTACTACTCAGTACACTATTTATTGTAGGGGTCTAGTTCTGTAGATGTAGCAATGTAAAAGTGGTGAAATAAAGTGTTTTTTATCTAGCTCTTTGCCCACAGAGGTAATTCTGAMAAACACAAGCAAAGAGCCAAAATCACCAATTTTCTGGCAAGTGGCAAATCAATTATGAAACAAGAAAGCCTTGGGGACTTGGAAAACACTTGGATTCCTTCTTTTCATTCTGTATCAAAGACTGGTCTTAAAGAGAAGAATTATAATGAAAGACAATAATTTAATGTAGATTTTCTCAATAGCCTGATTATCAACTCTAGCAACTTCTTGTTACAGAAAAACCAAATTCATTCCCATACAACCCTGTTGCCTTGGTGCTGTCTACAGGAAAATCTGTAATACACCCAATACCTAAACCCATTGTCTTTTTTAAACAAAACCCTGGTTGGTGAATCACTTAAAATAAAGCACGAGRTCTAGCCAGATTCATGTAGCATTTTCTACGATTACCCACAGAGAGACAAAAGTAARACAAAGACCAAACCCAATATAAACAAATTTACCCTTCTTATACGCAGCTCTTCTATTGCCTCCAATAAACTTGTTTTGAAGTCTAACAGTCGAATGGAAAGTAAAGTCTCTGATGGACTTGGAAGAGTAGATTCAAGTGCCTGCGCTTTAAAGTCCTCATCCATTCTTTGAGCTCCTTTCTGCAAAATAAAGACAGGCATTTCCTCTCTGGTTCATCCGTCAGAGAATACTCAAACTGCAAAACCTTCAAATATGGAGGCAGAATCTTTTTACAAAGAGTAAAACTACTACTTATAGATACTATGTAATTAACAATATTTTTATTTTATAGATACTATGTAATTAACAATATTTTTATTTTAAAGTAATGTGCGCTACTGTAGAAAAAAACCAAACATTTATCAGTAATTCACAATATTCCTTTGCTTCTCCTCTGTATTTCTTGGCTTGGCTTTAGTTTTAAGCAAAAACTTTGATGAGCAGACAGAAGTAGTAGGGGTTTTTTTCCCAGAGTTACTG
>JACDOX010000194.1:868388-881380 GCA_014549065.1 Cardinalis cardinalis
GCAGCAGCCATCACCCAAAGCCAGCCAGCTCCCTGGGTGTGCCYAGAGTCCCCCTGGATAAACCCAGAGTCCATCTGTGCAGCTCCTCTGAGCTGTGAAAGAGCCACCACCCACGACTGGGTGGTGATTTTGGGACGATTTTGGATGCAGAGGRCTGAAAGTGGCATCATGAGGGGGTGTAACACACCCTCTTCAATGAGCTGGGCTGGGTTCAGTCTCTGGTTTGTCTCCTTTGAGGTCATTTCTTTCGCAGTTCTTCTGGGTATTAGTTGAGAGTGGCTCCAGTCACACACACAAATTAAAGCAAATAAGCTAAACCTTGCACAGGAGTGCAGGCTCTCAGAAAGGCAGTGATACCTCTAGCAATTCCAGAAATCACATCTCTGTATACAACACAGGGCTATTTAACAAAAATTCTTCCTTCCTAAAAGGGGATCTGCTGTGAAACTTCTATTTTAAAGATGSCCTTCTACAGCTTTATTAAAAATATCATTGTATTTACTCACTGTCATCTGCAATTATGATGATCTTCAAATCATTATGGAATCATACAAGACAAAAAAAAATTCCTTTGCAGTCCTCAAAAACTTTAGAAGTTAATCACTTCTCAAAATATCCCCAAACTTTTCAGTGTTCAAAAATATACTGCCAATCTTACATGGCAATTTGTTCTAAAAGCTAAGACCAATACACTAGTGTTRTGATGTTCATTTACAAACAATTATGCTTTTTTTAAAAACAGAACATCAAGGTGGACTCTTTAAAAAGACTTAAAACCAGAAGACAATAAAAACCTAGTAWTTTTATTTCTGTAGTCAGATGCTACTAAATCAAAAATCATTTGAATGAGGSATGAGGCAGACTTGTGGCTTTTGAAAACAGAGGATTATATKATTTTTTTWAAATTTTGCAGTAAATCAGCTAGCACTGTCAATGCAAAGTTCTTATTTTAAAGGATTACTTTACACTAGTTTTATTATAAATATTGTTTTATACTAATGTTCTGTTGAACCACCTTTTATTCATACATTATATAAGCACACACAATGTAAGAACACTTGTCCCAAGTTGTGTAGAAGGTCTTTCTACCTCACTGTCTCATCAATAATGACCAAAAATCCAGTTTAAACTCTCTTCTACTGGATTGAAGTGAACAGGAATTCTCTTCCTTGACTTTGCAACGAGGGGATTTTCAAATCTGTCCCGAGCACAAATTTGGATTGTATGCTGCGTTCCCTGCTCTAAGAGTCAAGTACAAGAAGACCAGCAGTGTGCGATTCGTGCTGGGACAATACCTTTGGAGAGCAGGCTGTTTCTCCAGGGCTTTGCTTTTCTCCAGCCTTTTACTGGTGCATTAATACTACTTTGCTGCACCCACTCTCAAAAAGTAGGTGCACTTACCTTTTCCATTTTCTTCCCTGTATACTGAGTTTTATATTTTTATTAGCTTACCTTAACTACAYAGGACAGAATCATCCAGAGGGCCTGTGACAGAAATTCTCAAACAGACATGGCAGAAAACACAAAGGAAAGAAAGCAAAGGTGATGTTGTTTGCCACCTAGCAGCTGAAGACCTAAAATAACAGATGTATACTCCATATAAGAGATTCCTACAATTCAGCACAACTYATTCAAGGAAAAGATTTGTGAACACACTCGTGCTTCTTGTTTTCCAAAGATAAAAACAGTCCTAGTCACATCAAACTGTCCTTATCTCTGGTACTAGCAGTTTCTGGCCTAAAATCAATGGCACTTCTTGAACTTTTAGATAAGTGTCAAGACTGTAAGTGTGGAAGCTGTACACTTGTTCTAAAGTTACYTTCCTCAAAGCCTAGGAAGGTATGCTGTCCTTTTGAGGTGGGAGACCAACACTGGCCCCACAACACRGCAAAACAATTGTCCTTAAAAACCTGCTTTGGAATCTCTGCTGACAGGAGATTCTGAAACAGATTGTTCCAGATGGCAGGAACAATCTGCTGGATGACATAATGCTTTTCAAAGCTTCAGATTTTGATAGAGTTGTGGGAAAAGCATTACACAAAGAACTCTCAGCTGCTAGAACCCTCAGATTTTGTCAAGAAGCAATGGGCCTTGGTTGGCTGTTTTGCTTTTCCTATTCCCTAGAAGGTTTTTAGTGGATTTTTTACTTTTTTTCTTTTTTTTTTTCTCTCCACATTTCCAGCTCTGTTTCAACATGTGAATTAAAAAAAAAAACCAACAAGAAAAAAACCCACAAAAACCAGGAAAGCTGAACGACACATTCCTGAGAAGAGCAAACTGATGACCCAGAAAGCATATGGGAAAGTCCCTCTGAGAGCCCTTTTTTATTCAACCTGCAATACTTCATGTTGATGTGATAACAGGGGTTCCAAGAAATTACTGCACGACTCCAAATCAGCTTCTGTGATCATAATGCAGTAAAGATCACTCCCATCAAATACAGAGCTATAGCAAATGTAATTGAAGGGCGAAGTTTTAAAGAATTCTGTCAGTTGCTCCAAAGTCTGTGTTAGCTCCCTGCTGAATTCTGGATGRAATTTAAAAGACTGGAGCTGCTTGCCCAAGTACTACCTTGCTTGGGATCTGCATTTTTGCCCCCACTACAAGAGGYTGCCTTCAGGAATCTGAATTCTTTTGATGAAAACATATAATCTTTCACAAGCTGGCCAGCATGTTCCAAAACCAGGTGATTAAGTTTTCATATCATATAATTTGGTTAGTAGAACCAACAAAGATATATATAATCAGGATCCTTTCTGTAATCAAAACTAATTACTGTATTTGGCTTTTACAGGACATTACTACAGTAAGACCATAAATAATAACTGAAGATTTTTTCAGCCACAAGTAAAATATTACTAAAAATAGCAAAATAGATCTTTACTCATTTCAGCTCAAATTAAAAGAGGAAACCATAAACAGCAGCCCTGTGATTAASAGTGTAAAACTGTTTTGTGTTTCCAGCATGTTTGTCTGTGGGATTAAATTCTCCTCCCTTGCMTTTCCATCCTAATATTTTTAGTATTTAGGCAGCATCCTCTTAGGTATTAGTATAGAGACACGAGGGGATTGACAGAAGTCAGGTTTACCCAAATTTCACCGGCACGGGATGAAACCAGGGGCGTTTCAGCGAGTCGAAAATCAGTTTGYGTCCGTTCCAAACACCATGCTGCCACCTAGCCGACATCCCCCTGAACTGTGCTGTCCTGGGTGCGCTGCAGCTGCAGCCACGGCCACGGCAGAAAAATCGAACTGTTCTCCAGAAAAAATCAGCGCAAGACTAAGCCACCAGAAGCACTGAGAGCGCCATCCAAATGCCCTGCCAGCACAAAGAAGGCGCAGCTGCAGCTCTCTGCAAAAAGAGTGTTTGTGTTCCAGGAGCACTCCAAGCCGCTGCTTGTTTGCAGTGATAGGGGTGCAATACCTCTACCAGGTGTAAACAAGGAAACAATTAGTACCACCGAGTAAGGGATCAGTCCAAAATAATATCATATCAGCAATTAACAGATTTGTGCTGTGCCAGCAAGTTCAGGCACTACTGATATTTAACCTGTTTCGAACATTTGAACGTATCCACTTTATATCCAGAAATAACTGATTTCCCTCAAGGCTGGCTTGTTTSCTTTTTTATCTTCTCTCTTCCTTTAAATGTGTCTGACAAGCATTACTTTTTCCTCCACAAACCATTCCTCAACACAACTTATACCAGCATTGCTATTGGTGTGGTGTTGGTATTTATGTGGTATTGGTATCCCTATGATAAAGCATAAAGCTTCAGAAGAAATTATGTTGTTATATCAGTGGGGCATAATGTATGAAAATTGGTTCTTTGTTGCCTGAGCATTACAGATAAYGTCAATATTAGTGACAAAAAATCGACTCTCATCATAGGAAAAATGTCCTTTTTTTTTGTGTCTGCAGGTTAGAGTAAGGRTGTCCCTGCAGCACCAGGTTTGGAACAGCTCCCACAGGAGGCCAAGAATGGCAGGAGAAGGCAAGGAGCAGCCTTGCACCAGAACACAACCTTTTATGTCTCCTCTCCATGCCACAGAATCCTCAAAATCCCAGAACAGCAGAGAGCGGGCAGGAGTCCTCCTCCCTCTTTGGGTGCCCAGCCTGATACACAATCAACAGGTACAGAAGGCAGGATGCATGAACTTTCTGTAAGAATGCATTAGAAGACCAAATTACATTTCATTGTGAGAAAAACTTGAATGCAAAAGGCAGAAGAAAGAAAAAAAAACAGCAACACTTTGACAAAAACACAAATATCCTGAACGTGGTACTTTCAGAGCTCTCTTTCATGTTAGCCTTGAAATATACGAATGAGATCTTACTAAAAATCCTCAGTACATGTGGATGTCCTCTCTATTTGTTCTAATTCTCAAGTGAATGACAAATTAAAACTTCCTTAATTTTGCTGCTCAAAGCTCTACCGCTGTCCACACATTTAGTTGGGGTTTTTTTTTAGAGAAAACAAATATTGCCCCAGCACTGACCGAGCTTCCCAAGTGTTCAGGTATTTTCCTCACAGGATGAAATGGACCATATTCAATRCAAACAGCCTGGCTAAATTCAAGCAGTATTTCCACACTCTGGATAGGGCATGGCATAAACAATCCATATGAAAAGCAAAACACTAATCCCTATATATTAAAATCAAGGAAAGCCACCGCTCTCTKCTCTCTTCGGGGCAGGCCCAAGATATTAAGAGCGCTGCCGCCGCCCAGGCCCAGCTGGAAAACTGCTTTTTTCAAAAAAAGACCAAAAAAAAAAAAAACTACAAAAAAAACATCAAACTGCACACACCTTGTTTCCCCAGCTCCAGGGGGGAGGTTGTTCTCCAGCAGCACCAGCACCGAGCCCTTGCCCCGCACTGCGGCAGCGGCCGCGGCTGCCGCGGAACCTCCCCGGCAGCGGCCGCGCTGCCCTCAGGGCCCGGCGGGGCACGGCGCGGCCAGCGCGGCCCCGTGTGACGCCGATTGCCCCTTGTTCCGGGAAAAACAGAGCAGCACGCCTCACCCTGCCCCGTCTAGGCTCAAATGTCCCCGGACAGAGCTGGAATTCCAAACCCYCAGCCCTTTCCCGAGGCCGGGGCCGGCCGCACTTGGTGCCCCGAGGGAGCGCAGCAGCGGGACGGGCACCGTGAGGGGCTCGGGATGGGCACGCTCACAGAGCATCGAGGTTAAAATCCCCCGAATCCCCCACTCTGCCCTCGAATCCCCCACTCTGCCCTCAAAGCCCCCACTCTGCCCTCAAAGCCCCCACTCTGCCCTCAAAGCCCCCACTCTGCCCTCTGCTGACACCACGTCGATGCCTCTTAAAGTGTACGGAAGCCAGGACACCGCTTGGTTTTCAGGACATACCGGACACTTTTTTTTCTCATCTCACACCTCCCACTACACAATTAAATATTTTGCTGCAAGTTTGTTTTACTTTTCCCCAGACGTCTGTTGGTCTGTTTTTTGGGTTTGTTTTGGGGTTCAGGCTTTCTGACATGATAAATTAGATTTGCCTATTCGACTTTGCTTAAGCCATGCCAATGTTGTTSAATTTGATGGCTGGTTAAAACGCACACAACACTAAGGAGAAGGTGGYTTGAGGTTTGGGCTGAAAACAGCCCAACTTTGCTGGAACACAGGTGGTAAAGAAAATGCTTTGTAAAAAAATCAACATTTCCAAAACACTRGAAAGCTGTGAAAGATATATTTTTAGTGGGTTACCTGAACGAACATTATTAAAATGATAAGCAGAATTATGATGATGCTCAGAAATGTAATATTACTCAGTTCAAATAATTTGTCATTAAAGCTTTGTTTTCTTGGCTGGGCAGCTTCATCAGCACAGAATACCAAAGGAATATTCTCAGAATGGTTTGTCAAACTCTGCTTTACAACATTCACAGAAAATGCTAAGAGAATTAAAACTGAAATTATTGTATCCAGCTCTTTTTTTAATAACACTATACAATGAAACACCACCATAGTTTAAAGTTTCATTCAGAACAATTTCGAAATTGTATGCTGCTAGTTGTTACTATAGTGTCAGTTTGTGAATTTACCAGTTGAATAGTTCTCCAAGTATGCAATTGAGAATAACTTAACATTCATTACTATAAACTTAACATTCATTRTTATAATTACCACCATATCATTAATAACACTGAAAAGCTGCATGCAAGAAGGCCTWGACATAGGAGGAAGAAAGGGGATACAAAGTCATACAAGTCAGGCAAGGCATAAGAGAAGAAGTATAATGTGAAAATAAGAGCTATAATGAAAAGTTATGCAGGGACTTACTTATCAAGGATTTATGTTTAACGTGGAATGCAAGGTGAAATTATTTAGTAACTGCTTGTTAGGATCCATAAATTTTGCTCGATGGAACTTGAAAGAGGCAAAAATAAGTAGGATAAAGAACATGAGAAATAAATAGGTTTCCAGCAATTATTTCATTTCCTGGACAATAGGGAATAGCACTGACTTGCAAAAATACATATGTTGTTTTAAAGAAAACAAAACACAAATTTGAAGGCAATATAGGAAACCTTTTTACTTCTTTTCCTCTCTGTGCTAAAATTCAACTATAAGTGTACAAAAAGTTGGTTTTTATTTAAGATTGTTTATATTTCACTGGATTATTGTAATCAACAACACGAAAGCATCATTTCCCTAAGTTTTATGCTGCCAGTGTCTTTCTGCAAAATCCACAGCAAATAATTGTGCATATTTCATGTCACACATAAATCACACTTTATGGGAAGATAACACAGTCACCGTGGAATGAGCTGCCTTTTTTCCCCCCTGGAATCCTGAGATTTACTKGGCAGAGGCTGAAGTAATAATTTGCCACAACCATACCTGGAAATATACCATTTTCCAAAGCACAGGTCAGAAAAGCGTTCCTCTGCAGAAGGCTTGCAATGGTGATCGGGATCTCCCAGGCAGGGATGGAATTTGGACCCTCACCAGCAACACGAGACCCAGTCCTGCCACGGCCACAGCTGGAGCAGAGGGCTGGCCCTCGGGCTGAAATTCATTAAAAAAGCCAGATCAGCTCATATTGGCTGCAGCAGCTGCTGGAAATTGTGATGTTTGTGACTCAGCACAGCACTCCAATCCCCAAAATACACTTGGCACTGTAAGGAGATCAACACRCTAAGCAAACCTTCATCATTCCTCTAACGGTTTTCACCAGGAATTCCAAGTGTTAATCATGTAAGTGTATGCTTACAAAGAAAAAAAAATCCCTTTTTTGAGGAAAAAACAAGTAGATTTTTAAAATCTTCAGATGTCATCTCAAATCTGCGTCCATCTTTATTGTAAATAACTGTTTTAGATCATATCCCCRTTTTCAATCAGAATGTATACTTGATAGTGAAACATGCCAACCAAATGCTAGGTTTCAATAAATTTCTTTCTCAGCAAAATGTTATTGCTAAATTTAGCCCAAATTCAATTATTTATACTTAAACCCAACAGTATCATTGTTGAGATACTTCATACAACAGTAACATGAGATTTATTTAGCAATTTTGGAGTCCATCAAATCCTATTTTTAGGAAGTAATATTTACAGTTCTAACAGTTTATGCTGCATTGGTTGAGTTTGCTTGTTTGTTTTAAAGTTCCTTATGTACAAACATAACTCTGGGGTTTGAACTATTTGAAYATAGTCCACCAAAGAAAACAGTAACTTTATATTTTCACTTGAAGTAATTTTTAGATTAGAGAATGGAAGCACAAATTCTTACAGCTAATACAACTGGTACTTTTTTGTTTAGTTTAGTAACAACCAGATACACTTCCAAATTTTATATATTAATATTTCCACATTCTTGAAGTTATGCTGCAATAGGAATTTTCCATATATTTTTTAAAAAAACCCATACTGAGATGGTATTTAATGCTGAGCTTACCTTAATGTGTTATACAAGCAATTTAGAGATGGTGACAATATCCAAGTGAGAAAATGGAAACAGTCCTCCTATCGGGCTTGCATTTACAAAACTCCATTTTATTGTTCCATTAATAGTGGAGTCTTTTCCATTCATAATAATARTTCATAAKAATTTCATAAGAATTTTTCTGTAGCTCTTTAATGTGATCAGACCAGGCATCTGAAAGGAAAATTCCATTACAGATGAACTACAGGAAGTTCTTCAGCCTTTCACCTTTTTTTGTGTTGAGCTTTCAGAACCACAACAGAGCACTTATTCCAAAAAATTTTGCTATGTTCTTCCAAATTATTAACTACTGCATTTAGACTGCCGCTCCTTAATTCAGCATCAGCCTTYTTGTGATGTTTTTTGACTAAGTAAAATGAGTTTATGAGAAATATATCTGYACAAGAAAATACTGAAATACTTTCAAAATGAAATACTGTGAATCAGATCTACCACAAACATTAAAAGAACTTACCACTGGGATTCATTTTTGAAAACAATTCATATAGCTGCATACAAACATCAAAATGATAGCAGAGAAAAACCAGGAATACAGCCCTGAAGGACACTGCTCCTCTCCTGTTGGAAGCAATGGCTCTTCTAGATAATAAAAGATAAMTACTGCAACATTGTGTTGCATATGATATGGAAGAAAAATAAAATAAAATATTCCCTTCCTGAAGAGAATAAATACTTATCTCTTCCTCCCATGTTAAATGGGTCCTTAGGTCTYCCTTCACTGTTTTTGTTACTTTTGCTCAAACCAAGGGGTGGGGAAAGGAATGCRAAGAGGGAATTTTGTTAATTTCCATCATCCCTACACACCAAAAACATGTYTATGGACTCCTATCTTTGATTTTTAAATCAAATTTTAGTTTCTGTTGTCTAGGTTGTTCCCATGTGTTAGATCTCCTTAGGGCAACTGCATTTTCAGAGCTTCTTGCTCTGGACATCTCCCCATTTTCTGAATTATGCCATCACATTCACATCAACCMTCCAAGCAGCAATAAAGCTCCATTGTTCTGCCTGTTGCAGAAGCATTCCTGATCAAGAAATCAATTAAATGTATACTTACCCTGTAGCTTTTTGCTATCAATGCCGCTATTCACAAGCTGTGTACACAATGAGCTGCTTCACTGAACACTGCTCACCATCAAAAAAAGATGAACCCCCCCAAAATGTCTGCTACAAGTGACAAGGTTCAAAACTATTTTTTAAAATGAGAACTGTCTCCTTAAAGGAACATTTACATCACTTCACGGTTTTCTTACATCAAGGACATAAACTGCTCTCACACTCTCACTTGTGCAGGAAGTGTCATTTAATAAATAAAGAAATAAAGCTGCTTATGTGGGTCAAAAATCTGTCTTAACAACATAATTCTGAACATCTGTCTCTCAGCTACCCATGTCCAATTCCTTAAAATAACGTCTTGACCTGTTTTTCAATTATAAATCTCTGTTCACACATATTCCTAGAATTACAAAATGGTATCAGATCTTAATAAATTAAATAAACATAAGAAAATACATTTCTTCTGTATTTAGTTCAAATAAAAAGGATGACTTTTTGATCACATAAAACCCCACAAATTTTACAAAGGCATATAAGGCCCATCACAATACTCCCTTAATATTTTTCTGGCATTTTTTAAAAAATTGGTGTGGGATTAAAAAATATTTGTTATTATAAACAATAATATATTTTAAAATATATTTTAAACATATAAATTTATTTTATAAACAAAATTTCTTCTTTTTCTCTTAACAGAAAACCAAAACTAGCAAACACCATCGAAGTCAAGGGATGATATTCCTGGAAATAGCAACAGATCTAAAATTAGAATGCAATGAAATCTGAAATAGTTAAAGGGACTYCAGTCTCTAATTTTGTTTTTCATAATTGTGTTGCACAAAATAAGCTGGTGTAAGAGATTAGGGGGAGGGGGAGAATCAGAGACTCTTTGGCTGACTGGATGCGTTACATTAATTTCTTAATATGTGAAGGAGTGGATTACCCCTCCAACAGCAAGGGGAAATTAGTTCCTTTATTTCTTCATTAGGGCTGTGGGAGGGAAATTAATTTTCTACTCTGGTTTTCAAAATTAATTGAATATATCTTTATTAAAGTGATAAATATGTACACATACTTTTTGGTTGAAAGAATTCTCTAAATTAATCCTAAACAGACATTTTCGTAGCAGTTTGGCAGCACGTGGTCATTTTATATTGTTTCACTTTGTGATGTCTTAAAAAACCCGGAAAAAACCAGATCACCCTGTGTGTAATAAAGATGTTTCTAGAAAAAAATCATCTGAAAAGAGTCTTTGTTGTAAGGAGTAATTTCAGTAGCATTACATAGCATATTGCTTAATCTTCCTGGCTTCCTACTCTGTGTCATTTTTGTTCCTATGTTCTTGCAGGTCTCATCGTGCACTTCAGTGGCYCTGCTTTCCAACATATAGATACATGCATGCAGAAGAGGTTTGGATTGCTTTTACAGGAAACCACCGTTTTTGAAAGCATCACCCACCTAGCTTGACGTTGAGGCAAAGTGCCTTGAGGCGCCGTCCTGTGTGTGTTGGTTCTCGAAGGAATTTACAGAACATCCAAAAGTTGCTCACTTTACTTCCTACACCTGCAGTTTTTATATCTGTTTGYGTTGTAAATGTATTTCCTGTGGTGTACTGACACCATGGCATCATCATTTTCTTTTATTTAGATTCTTCAGTACTCTTTTGTTGCAAAATCAACCACCTCAAAGTGACYTTATGCCAGTAACATTGTTATTTAGCCTTCCCTTGCCTAATTGGCATAATCATTTTTGTAACATCTTTCTTATACAAAGCAAGTAAAACCAAAGCAAAAAGAAAAAACCAAAGAAGTAAACCATAAGCATTTTTCTAGAGAGCTTGGACAGTTCAGCACTGGGAAAAAAACCCCAAACTACTGATGACAATGGCRATTCCACCACAGCAGGATCTAAGAGCTTATAAAGGAAAGTCAAATTTGCCAGGCCTTTAAAACCATCACATCCTTCATGTACTTGTGGCCTAGAGGCCCAAAAGAGCAAGAAAATTCCTAACAGAATCCTAAAACTTTATTTTCCTCATATGCCCTAAAAGCATTTAACATTTCTTACCCCTTGTTCAATAACAATTAAAAACCTGTCCTATTTCATGGGGCCTCTGTCTCCCTACACAAATAAGCAAACATGCCCAAAACTCTATCAACACACAAGTTATTTAAACTTAATTTTTTATTTTCAAACTCAAACGGTCAACTTTTCAACTTCTACCATCTTTTGCATTATTTTCTTAGAGAAAAATCTAAGAAATAAATCAGAAGACTTTCATTTCTGAAATTGAACTGCAGTCACTATAAACCCAAACTCTTGGTATGAAAAGAAAAAGTAGGATACAGTAAATAATTAAACAATATGGGGAAATTCAGCTGATGTCCTCACTGGAAGCTAATAGGAAGCAGTTGTTTGTTTAGTAAAACAATCAACATCTTAATTATGGACTCAAAGAGTATAGGGATTAAATACGCAAGAYTTATGTTGAACAAAAGCAAGACTGTCTCAAAAACATTCACACACCATGATTCAACCCTCCTGTTAATCCATTCCACTGGAATAGCTCAGCTCTTTCACAACTGCCAATCACAAACTTGCAAAATGCACCTGGGAGAAAGAGGCTGAACAAGTGATTCACTTATTTTTATAATTTACTGCTTGATCACTAGCTTATTAAGAAAAAAAAGTGAGTGAGCCCACAGAGCATCTTCATTAATTGGTTAATAATAATTGACAAAGACAAAATAAAATTAATCTTTGTCCAGAGAAACAATTTAATATTAATACATAGAGATTAAAAACATTTCGATTCTAGCTCCTCTTCAGGGGAGCGTGAGGAAACAACAAAAGGAAGTCTGGATAAAAATTAAGTAGCAGACAAGATCTCAAATACCTGAGGAAATGAGACAGATTATGTTCCCAAGAAGGGACTCTCACTAAGCATTAGCGTTTGGCATCCACTGTGAAATATTTTGGCTTTGATAGAAATGTCAAGAATTGTATATACACCTGAGAAGCAGTCCCTGAAACTAAACTGAATTCTAAAACTAGCTAAATTCTGCTGGAAACAAGGAGGGATCCATAAAGSAAAAAGAGACAGACTTTGTACCACTACTCCTTGCTGGAGCACTCTCCACAGGAGGACTGCTGAACTAAAGGTTCTGCATTTTTTCTTAGGCAGAGAGACTGCTTAAGCAGCTTTTCATCTCTGATCTTAATAACATTTTTCAGAAACACTTCTGTCTAGCCTACAAGCGTTTTTAGAATCAGCTTTTACAGCACAGCAAAGAATGACTTCATCCTCAACAGAACTGGCTTTGCCTCACACATGTGGAATTCTCTCATTTGGACTAAAACCATCAAAACTTCTGTTTGATTACTTCTTCAAAATCAGTAATATTCACTTTACTCTTTATATGGGTGTAATGTCCTTGGTCATTTTCCAGAAACTGTAATCAAYAGAAATCAATATTAAAAAACAGTGCAAAATACAGGAAAAAGTACATCAAAACCAGTAAAAATGTGATCAGTTATCAACGCTAATAACCATTCCATGTGCTTAGATAAAGCACCTCTCTCAGTTAAAGTTGTCTTCCATGCATCACTGCAAATAAGTTGAACTTTCAAGATTACATATCTAACAAAAACTTAAAAATCCCTTTTTTGCTGTAAGTCCTCAAGCAACTCTCCCACAATCACAAACAAGTTCCTTGTGGACCAACCAAATCCATACCAAACAGAAACTGCCTGTATCACAGCAACAAACACAAAGTTTACAAAGAGATCCCCACAGCCCCCACAGTAAGTGCCAAGCATGATGGAAACATCAATAACTTCTGCATTAGTGCCCATCAGAGGCTGCACTGCTGCTGCAGCTGAGCAGGATTAAAACCCAGCCAAAGCTGCCCGTCTGCTGCTGCACCTCTTCACCTGCAAACAGCCCACGAGCTCCATTTTGTTAGGAAATGAAA
>JACDOX010000194.1:888858-905313 GCA_014549065.1 Cardinalis cardinalis
ACACCTGCTCCGCACAGCCAGGAAGAGGCTGATCCACACCTGATTCACACAGCCCAGGGAAAGGCTGTCCCAGCTCCTGATCCGCACAGCCCAGGGAAAGGCTGTCCCAGCTCCTGATCCGCACAGCCCAGGGAAAGGCTGTCCCACACCTGATCCCCGCAGCCAAGGAAAGGCTGTCCCACACCGGATCCACACAGCCAGGGAAAGGCTGATCCACGCCTGGTCCGCACAGTCAAGGAAAGGCTGTCCCACACCTGATCCGCACAGCCCAGGGAAAGGCTGACCCACACCTGATCCACGCAGCCAAGGAAAGGCTGTCCCACACCTGATCCGCACAGCCAGGGAAGGGCTGTATCAGCTCCTCATCCCCGCAGCCAGGGAAAGGCTGTCCCACATCCGATTCCCRCAGCCAGGGAAAGGCTGTCCCGCCGGGACAGGTAGGGCAGCGCTGGCTGCTCCTTCTGTCCCGCTCTGCCCGGGCCCCAGGGGAGAGGCTGTCCCCAGCCCTGCCGCGGTCCCCGGTGGCCGGGGCACGTCCCCGCCTCGGGCGGCGGTGCTGTTTTTACCTGTGTCGGTGCTCCGTGCAGAGTTACGGGTTTATTTCGCGCCTCTGACAAAACGGGCTTTGTACCCGTTGCCGTCGGGGGGATTTTGTTGCCGGGCCCGGCAGCAGAGGCTCGGCGGTGTCAGAGCCCACCCGGGGCAGGTACCAGAATCGCCGGGGGCCGGGAGAGGCGGGCAGGAGGCGGCCGGAGCGGCGGCACGGGCGGGTGTTACACAACGGGAGCCCCGCCGGAGACCGGCAGGACCTGCTCGGGTCGGTGCCTCTTGAGCAGCCGCCGGCCCCGAGAGCGTGTAGGGGCTTGCGCTGGATGACTTCAGCCAGGATTCACTCAGGGCTCGGCGCTGCCGCTTCAGGGGATTGCGCYGTCCTTCCTGCTTAGCTCACGTTCGTTTCTGTCTGACAGATCCCGGCCATGATCGCGGCTTTGGTGGTGCTGTGTCAGCTGCATGTGACCGTGCTCGCCTTTCCTCGCTGCCCTGGCAGATTAAAGAGCTTGCAGCAACCGGAATGGAAAGATGGTAACTTAGTTTTAACGTGACTTTGTGCTTTCCAAAATTGTTTCTAATTTCGCTTTGCTGGCTTCTTTAATTGTTTGGTTATTGTCGTTTTGGTTGCTGTTGTTCTGGTTTTGGTTTTTTTTGTGTACTGTTTGATTGGTTTTTGTTTACTTTATGACAAAATTAGGCTGCTTTATGCTTAATTTCAAATTATTTTAATACCTCCTACTGAAATGACTTTGGTGTTAATATCAAGTATTCATCAGATCTTGTAGTAAGTGCACATTGGTACAACCGAAGTTTGTCCAGCCCTCTGGGATTATTGTGGTTGATACAAGCAGAATCCTTTAAGTAACATCAAAATTCAAAAAGTTTGAACCTGTGTTAAAACAGTATTGTTTTGGTACTATTTGAGCAGATCACAGTTGTATTTGTATATCTGAAATTGCTTTGTGTTTGAAAGAGTTTATTTGGTTGTTTGTTGAAGTTGATATTTGCTCTCAATGCCCCTTACAACACCTGGAAAGAAAGGCATAGTGCTGCTTTTGCACTTCTTCCCTGTGGAGGGAGGGACAGAAGTGGGGAGGAGCTCATAAAAAAGCAAATAAATTCCCCTCAGAGACTCAAGCACTAYGAAGCAAAGGCATTTGATGGTTAGCATTTTAAGGGCTTCAAAAAGAAATTTCTGCCTTAGCTGTCGAGTCTTCTCAGTGGACAAGGAGTGCTGAAACCTTAAGACAGATTTTAAAAAGTCATCACATGGAGCAGGAGGCTCCTGCAGAGCAGTATGAGGAGCAGAAGCCATGGCTAGCAGAAAAATGCTTGTGACAGATGATTTGTTAAAATCCATCTTGCTGTGGGCATAGAACATCAGGCTGCCTCTTCCCTCTGAGCTCCTGTGAGACCTCTCTCCTCACAATAGGCCCAGGCCGCTCCTCCTTTAAAGACAGCCTTGGAAAGAGAAGTATCCAATTAATATCAATATAATATTAATATTATAATATCAACAGTATTAATATAAATAAAATATKGAAATATATATATATAAAATCCAATAATTTAGCAAGAAAGTTGCCAAAGGTGTGGGGTACCTGCATTGAGAGGTCCCCCTTCAGCACAGAGCTGCTTCACTGAGAGTATTGTGTGGTTGCATTTTCAATTAAATAATTAAATGCTGGGCGTCCTAAAACTGCCTGGATCATTGTCTCAAAAYGAGGACTGCAGAACTGCATCCAGGTCCCTCACCCTTGGGGCTCAATTCAAATCCATCTGTTTCATTCTTCAAACACTGTTTTAATCACCAGGTAGCAAGTAAGTTGGAGATGSAGATATGTGACAAAGTGAAAAAAAAGTGCAGATAAATGGATAAAAATTCTTAAAAAGAAGAAGTGGGCYATGTATCCCTGGGAATTGAGGGTTCTWGGCTCCAGGCAGTTTGATTATACAYTCCATTTTWAACAAAATGCAGGAGTTCTCTAAGTTAATTCAAAGGACATCTAATACTACTTGCTTGGTAAAGAGTGAAACACTACTGAGCAAAACTGAACATCTCTGCTTCAGAACACTGAATTTACTTCTGTAATTTGCACTGAAACAGGAATATTGATAATATTTTTTTCCCCCATGTAATTATTTTCCCTTTCCACTTGTGGGTTTGAGGGAGTTTTCATTTTGGTTTTGGCTTTTGTTTTTCTTTGTTTGGGTTTTTGTTTGTTTTGTTTGATTTGGTTTTGTCAAGTCCTTTTCTCTGGTTACTCTTTAGGTATACTATAAATATTTTAAGCTTAGATTTTCTTGCAATTGCTTTAGAATAACAAAAACAAATGCTTGTGCACATGTGTAGCTACTTCAGTACACAGTGTAACAGTGTGCAAATTATATAAATATATGCTGTCATATTCCTGAAATATTCTATCATATTAAAGACATAATCAATATGTAAGTTATGCTGCAGTTTTTCCAGTTTTCAGAGAGCAAAGATCTAACAGTGACTCTCAGGGTGRAAATTCCAGAGCAATGTGATAATCTTGCCAAACAGGCTAACAAGAACACAGGGCTAATTTGCAGCTGAATAACTTTATCCTGAATCTCATCTCCTTTTTCAGCCATCCTGCTTGGTGTGTAACAATGCTSTTTCTGCATTACACTTGCAAAAATAATCCTCTAGTCATTTTGCTCAACCAAAGAGCCTGAATTTTGTGGACATAGATTAGGCTTGCACTAGAAATTTGGTTTTGCCCTTTTTTTTTTTTTTAATAAGAAACTGTAGCAAGAGCAGGCAAAAACTTGACTATGGAAAATGCCTGGTGAGGAAATACATTCCTGTATCCAAAGCCTTCTATAATTTCACTCACTGTTCTGGAATCTCACCTCACCACTTAATCCATGAGGCCTCATGGAACACCAAAGAAGAGAATCTCTTTTCAGAAATCTTCAGAAATGCATGTTGTCAGCAAAATTCGTATCATGGACAAATTTAAAACAAATAAACTTGGCAATAAGGCACCTTTACATCAAGTTTGGTGCCACGATTGTGGAACGAGAACAATTGTAGAATGACTAGGAGTCTGCTGATGTGATTTAAAAACTAAATTCTGTARATAAAATTTGGAACTCACGGATAGCAGAATATTGATAAAAGTATGTTTGGTTTTTTCCTTCCCCCACCCTTGCCTCCTTCCCCCACTAGGTCAGGGTGTTGCTTGCTTTGCATCTGGCTGAATTTTGCTTTATGTGCCAATTTCTGTGTTCTTAAGAGCTCCAGTAAAAACCGCTGCTCCCATCCCACCAGGGGTCACACCAAAACTTGASCAACAGTTCTCATGACAACCAAATTCTCTTGGCCTGGGTAAGGAATAGCTGAGATGGCTTATGAGAAAGGCAAATACATTTACTTTATGTTACATAGTTAGAAAATATAGTAGTGAAGAAGAAATTTTAGGAGGAGACTTTGATCTTTCCCTTGTGTGTAGCTGAGAGATGCTAGGGGAAGAAATTATCCCAACGTGCTCCTTTAAAATCTTCACCATTCTTTAAAAATGCCAAATTTAGCCTTCCTAACTTGTTTTAAATCAACTTGATTTTTTTTTTTATTAGTGTTCACATCTGCAAGGGAGGCCAATTTATTCATTGGACGACATCTTCTGAACAACAGGTTTGATTTTGAAGCATTCACAGATGATAACCTGGAAAGGGAATGCTATGAAGAGCTCTGCAATTATGAAGAAGCAAGAGAAATTTTTGAAGACCCTGATAGAACGGTAGCAGTTTAAATTGAATTTCGTTTAATGAGGGAGGTTATTGGCTAAATAACCGTATTTTTGTACACAAATCATTGTAAGGTAAATTTTTGTACACAGATTATTGTAACATAAATTATTGTACACAAATACTGTAACTCCTCTAACACAGCACTGAGAGATGACTACTTATTTTGTTCTAAAAGCRGATATCCCAATTACGTGGGGTTCTTGCTTCATACACAGTGAATGCCCTTGAATATGTTGAATAATGTCTTAATATATCAATAATGGCTTAATATATGAATGCTGTCTTAATAGATGGATATTGTCTTAAAGACTTTAGATGTTGCCTTTAATTCTGCAAACAAATAGAAATGAAGCTTCAGAATTCCCACTTGTGGCTATTCCTAGATTTTCCRGATTTCTGGATTTTTTAGTAACTTCTCAGCATCCAGTTTAAATGTTTCACATTATTAATTATAAATGTATTAATTGGCTGATTGCCTCCTTGTGTSATGCTCAGAAGTGTTTTGTAAGAGGCCAGTGTGGAGCAAAGCTGCAGTTCAGCTATTGCTGAGTATTCCTTAGCACCACATTCTACCTCCCTGCCCAGACGTGGCTGAGAAGAAACCTGGTATAGAAATATAGAAATATAGATATAAAAAGAAACAATGAGAAACCTTTCAGCTCAGTAAAGGAATGTGAGGATTTTCTGAAGACTGGTTGTTGTWCAAGCAGCAAGAATCTTTTTGTGGTTCTAGGTGTGCTCTGCAGAAAGAGTGAGGAATTSACCCCTGTTCTAAGGGTGGAAGTGTTAGCTTGCCATTGCTAACAATTTCCTAAGAAAAAGGTCAAATTGCTAAATTGAAATCTTGCTGGAGTCTTCTGCTTGGTAGCAAAAGTGAAAATTATAACTCAACACATTTAATGCCCGATGGTCATAARACGTTCAAGTTTTTCTCTTAAATGAATCCCACTATTTTTCCTGGCTGATGTGAATTCAAATGTTGGAAATTGAAGAATTTAACTTTGCCTCAAATACTGTTTTTAGGGATTTGCAAAAAAATAATTGTAAGCATTTTTGGTGTCAGAATATACCCTAATTTCTATTGTAATCTGGCAGAAATATGAGGTAACACTGTACAGTTAAATATACTTTTTTCTTTCACCAACTGGGATCTGAGAAATTTTAATGCAAAGTTGTGGAAGAAAAATACCATGGGATGAGTAAATGCAAATCCCTCAGCAGGAGTTATTTCTGTTTATGCCACTGTTAAATTCTGCCCAAGGTATCATATTAAATAAAAGTCAATAGGCCTGTAACTGATGTATCTCATATAAATCTGATTCTTTTTGGGTTTTATAGATGGAGTTTTGGAAGGACTACTCAACTAAAGGCCCTAAAATAAAATTAGGTAAGTMATCTTTTTACTTTTTTGTTATATTGCAATATTTTCTGGTTGTTATAATAGTACATTCTTAATAGATCATGCAATCAGTTAAGGAAATCAGAAATTATCTTTTTACTAAACATCGCTGTGAACTGTACAAATATAGTTAATTTTCTGATATGATAAAACTGAAGCATCTTGGAGTGGGATCCATTATAGGTCTGTAGGTMATTTCCTTGACCATTCCTTTATTACACAATTGGTAAACTTTGCTGTAATTCTGTGGCTGCTCCTGTGGTTTGGTTTTGTTTTTTCTCCCCCCTAATTCTTTAATAGTAATACATAACAGCCTGATTTAGGCTCAGAGTAGTCTGATGCCAGATATTTTTAATAAATTTAATAATTAATTTTAATTCATTTAATAATTTTATTTTAATAAAAAATAGTCAGTTGGACCTGATCAAGATCACAAGTACATGAAGGAACATTTGGAAGGCTTTGGAAGACAGGCATCTCCACAGTTTCATGCAGAGAAAAGGGGGCATCGGCTCCCTTTTGCTTTAAGTTGACTGTGAATGATTCTCTTGGGTTGTGCTGCTCAGGTTTAAAGCTTCTAAGAGCAAGTGAGACACTTGTGGAAGGAGCAGCCTGATAGCAGTGCAAAAGTAGTATTTTACAGCGARCACTGCAGGCTGGGTAGATGGAAAGAACACAGTGAAAATCACCCATGTTTTCTCTCCAGGGGATGAGGCACTACAGAAGATCAACGTCACWGGACTGCTCATCAGCCTGGTTGCTGCTGGAGTGCTCTTGGTTATAATTGTACTGATTATCTTCTACTGCTGCAAGAGCAGATGCAAATCAAGGCAACCACCAGGGTAAGGAATTTCACTGCTTAAAAACCCCAAACGCGCACAAAACCAACTCTTGCTTATGAGTGGCATTTAAAAATGACCCTGGGTTGGCCTAACTGTTGTATTCTCAGAAAATCCAGTGGAAGTTCTAGTTCTTACTTGCCTAGAAGCAAAGTTAAGTGAGCACCAACAGTAGTTAATAACACAAAAACATAAAACAATATTGCACACCCAAACCTTTGGGTTTGCCTTTTTTTTARTTCTCTGTGTGTGTTCTTCATTTCAAAATATTCTTACTAAGATGATGGAATAATTTTAGTAGGTGGGGGCCTGCAATGGGAAGTCTAACATGTTCTGTTGGTGCTTTCAAATAAGCTGTATGCTCTCATGGCATGTGCTCTACCTCAGATGTGGAGTAGTTGTGGCAGGAGATGATGAAGCAGTTTGGAGGAAATGCTTTTTCACCAAGTCTCTTCTCCTGAATGCTCCTTTGTCCTAATCTTGAAAGGAATATAAAAGGATTCTGTGCTTCCTCTTCCCTATGAATTTCACATTACTGAGCTGTTCTTACCCCGTGGTTTGGAGAGAGTATTTGGCTTCTGGTCTTTGTGAGCACTGAAGGCATGGTTTTTCTCTTGTGGGGTTGTTTTTGGTTGTTTGGGGTTTTGTTTATTTTATGCTTAAGGCTTAATTGTGGCATTCACATTCTCTGAAAAATCCACCCAGGATTTTTSTCCTGGGAAKCTGAGAAGCCTCAGAGAAAAAGGAAAGCAGTTGTTATCTSATTTGCTTCTCCTGTGTTGTGCCCACATGTGGGATGTGTTTGGAGATTCTTTACCCGCAGGTGATTGTTCCATTGGATTCTGCTGGGAGTTGTTTTCACTCTCTGGCCAGTCAGGGCCAAGCTGTGTCRGGACTCTAGAAAGARWCACRAGTTTTCATTATTATCTTTTTAGCATTCTGTAAGTRTCCTTTGTGTATTCTTTAGCATAGTTTAGTATAGCATTCTYTAATATAATATAGTATCATWAAATAATAAATTAACCTTCTGAGAACACGGAGTCAGMTKCATCATTCCTTCCTTCATCGGGGCATCCCACAAACACAATACCTCATCTTCTTGCTTCCCTTTAAAGCAGAACTTTCCACTTACCTGCCGTTCCCTTTGTTTAGGTACGTGGSTTATGTGAGGAGCAGAAGGAGGAATTCAGCCAACATCTTCAGGAGGCACGAGGAGTTCTCCTTGCAGCCCCTTCCCGGCGACCCGGAGCTGCCCACCTACGAGCAGGCAGTGAGCTCCGACGGCCAGCACGCCGTGCCCCCGCCCCCTTACCCGGGGCCCCCCGGGCACCCTCGGCTCTTCAGAAAGTCCATGTCCCTCCCTGGGCCCTAGGCACGACCCTGCTGCTGGGCGCAGGGCGGGCTGCCGGAACACAACGTGCTTTTGAAAAAAGTGCGCGCTTACCTTGCACATTGCAAGATGACTTCCAGAAATGTGAAAGATCTTCTGGACAACGAGGGAGGAGCGAATTCCCGTTTGGGAAAAGAGATCACCTGGCACAAAGGCTGCAGGACTGTTCTTTGCACAAAGGCACCGTGTCAAGAGGAGAGAATGCAGAGAGAGCAAGTCTTGTACTGCTGCCCTCTTCCTTATGAGCCATCCCATCAAACTATTGGTGTTTCATTMATAGTTTCATCTTCTTTTTCTTCAGAAAGAACAGTTTTAATTGCTCATATTGACACTAGCTGTTTTTTGTGACTTAATATTTTAAACCACCATAAGAAGTCTACTTTGTTGTTTGACATACTCACTTCTTTGCTGAGTGAATTTTCTATTCATTCTTGTAATAGACYTGAGTGCAAAAATTATTTCATGGCTTGATCTGTCAAATATATATATATATTTATATATATATATAGTACTGCTGGTGGATTACACTGGTTTGGTTTAGACATTGCTGGTCACACGACTTAATTGGTTGTATTTTTATGGTCATAACTTTGCATCAAAAGGAAGCATTCATTATGTGGCACACTACCAATTCAGGCAAAGCACACTGGCATCAAATTGTTTTGATGTTGAACAGTAAATACCCGGTCAAAGAGAGGAAATAGAATACTGTGGGCCAGTGGATGTTGAGCCAAAGGCCAGAGATTTGTCCCTTTTTAAAAAGCTACCCAGGTTTCACAACTAATGTTTCTTTCATAGTTTAAAGGCTGAAATGTAGAGAGAAACATTTAACTTTCAAACCAAAGCCTGACCTACCCCCTAGAAGCACTTTAATAAGTGTGTCTTGCCCTACAGGGATGACAAAATGATACTTTTAAGCAGAATGAAACACCATATTAGATCAAAAATCAAGAGCCAAGAACTCCTGGGAGTTATTGGTTCTCTTTGTCAAGGCAGTTTCTGTATCTACAGCTGTAGCCACCATGAATTTTACATCTTATTAAAATATCAACCCCCAGCATTATGCAGCCTATGGATCTTGCTGAGCAAATTGCTGCCCATCCCTTGTGTCCCCTCCTCAGCAGAGGAAGCCRGAGCAGAGGGGCTCACAGAAGACGTCAGGCTGTTTGACAGTGGCTGTGCAGTTAAGGCACAAACAAATAAGGAATTTTTTAAGATGAAAAAAAATCCCCTCTTTCCCCCCGCCATTGATTCAATTTGCTGACAACAGCAAATTCTATTTCAATTTGGTGCCTACAATCCACTTTATATTATAAGTTAAAGGATTAAGGGTTGAAATGAAGATGAAATATTTCACTGAATCTTACTGGTTTTAACATACTGGAAGCTACAGTGTTGTTGGGTGAGATGCAGAAATTTGAGATTTTCAATCTGTAAATGTCTTTGCAATGATGGAAACACTTCAAATCTTGGAATGTAAAGGCAGTACACTGACAGAGCTACACAATGAAGTCTTGCCCTTTGAAAAACAAAAACAGTGCAGTTGGTAGCATTGCCATTGGTGTTCCTGTTCACAAAACTTCACCAAACAATTTGGCTTTTGGTGAGTCACAAATCTCTCTCCAGCTTCTTWTTTTTGTTGAGAGATGGGGGAATCYCCATGTTGGGATGTTTCAATGCACTTTTGCCCTACTTGTGAAAGCATTTTGAAGTTCTTGAAGTTCTGTAAGACTGAAATAAATGAATTGTGCGAGGTCACTGTTGATTATCAAAATWCAAGGTTATGACAAGCTATGCAATCATAAGCTTGGCAAAAACATTCTCCCATATTTCCCTTTCATTTAGCTAACAATTTTTCAATTTTTTTTAACGTGCATTTTGAGCTCTAGGGCACACTTTTACCTAGATTTTTCCTGGGACTCAAAAATTACTAACTTATGGAACTGACAGGAKCAGTGCAAAGGAAAGGGGCTTGTGACCATCCAGAGATTCTTTAATGTCACTACAGGCATCTGGAAAAGCCAAGTTTTAAATACACTACAGAAATCATACAGAATTCCATTCAATCACTGGAAATTTGATTTTTCTACTGTTCCTACAAATTATTTGCAGCTGATTCCATGCAATGCAAGGAAAATCTCGTCTTATAATTAATAAAAAAAACTTCAGAGGGTGCAACTGTTAAACATCAATGGTGTAGTKCTTTGGGCAGTAAAGGGCCCTTTCAGTAGAGTAAAACACTCACATTTACTCAAGGAGTCCGTGCCTTAGACCCTGAGAATGTGCAGGGACTGACWTTCAAACACTGGTTGCACATAGCATGGTAATTTGGAAGCCACATCCTGCCCTTTGCAAAGAAGGAGCAAAGTTGAAAATTYAGTTGAATACAGTGTAAACTCACCTCTCCTTGCAGAGGGACAGAATTCCTTTGGATGGCACYTGTTTGGGTT
Source organism: Cardinalis cardinalis (assembly GCA_014549065.1). Lineage (NCBI taxonomy): Eukaryota > Metazoa > Chordata > Aves > Passeriformes > Cardinalidae > Cardinalis > Cardinalis cardinalis. The sequence goes on from JACDOX010000194.1 coordinate 899,269, forward strand.
GAGCTTGTTTTCCTTCCTTCATGCACTGACTCCTGGCCCACTCTTACCTCGTGTCTTGTCTCTTTTTAGAAATCATGATTCAACATGCTTAACAGAGGGAAAATCAACAAGAGACAGACTGTGGGCAGTTATGAATTTAGATTAAAATTCAAACCCATTTGTTTTGCCACACTTGCAAATTTTACATGTAGCTTCTTTTGAATTAGAATACATAAAGCAGCAAATGACTTGTACTTGTAACWGCAAATAATCCTGACAGAGACCAAGGTTAGATTGGATATTGGGAAAAAAKCCTTTACTGTGAGGGTGGTGCTGCACAGGCTGCCCTGTGAAGAAGCTGTGGCTGCCCCTGGATCCCTGGAAGTGTCCTAGGCCAGGTTGGATGGGGCTTGGAGCAAGCTGGTCCTGTGGAAGGCGTCCCTGCCCATGGCAGGGTGTCGGAACTCGATGATCTTTAAGGTCCCTTCCAATCCAAAGCATTTTGTGATTAAGTAGGAAGAGGAGGAGGGAGATTTTTGAGGAGCAAAGCAGCAGCAAGTTAACTTAACTGGTATAGAGATGTAAACTATCAGTGTTTTCATTTTGGTGTTTTCCAGGACCTTTAGGAGAGACAGTGGATTTTAAGTGATTTAACAGAGATCTACCATGACAGCTGAAAACAGAACTGTCTGAACAAAGCACTGGTTAACACAAATGCTCTGCTTCAAACATGTCACTGTAAGTGCTGTTAGCCATCGCCTTGAACAATTTTCCAGAACAGCCTTTTCAGCATCACAGAAGATTACAGCATGCAACCTTTTACAAAACAAGACAGTTTATTAATTAGGGCAAATAATGAGGGTCAGGAAAGTGATCTCTGGCWGTGTCAGCTGAAAAATAAATCACTGAACCTGCTTGCTGCTGYGATAAGAAAGCCTGCTGTGTGATCTATCAATTTTGCATTTGTAGGTTGGGGGGTTGTTGGGGCTTTTGTGAATTCATTGGAACAGCAAAACCAAAGTACCATGTGAAAGTTCATTTCCTCACCACAGCTGATGAAATTGTGAGCTCTGAAGCTTTTGATTCTGGTCCTGTCARGGTTTTTATTGGCTGCAGCTGAACTGGGATTGGAGCAAAAAATGAGATAACTGATCACTTCAGGTAATAAAAAGTATAATGCTCTGCCAAATGCTTTACCACAATGCTGTTGCCAAAGCCAGTTCAGAGTATTCTGTTGTTATAAGGATGCCCACCTCTATTAACTGGAATGTTTCCGTCTGATCTGCCCTTAAAAGTTAGATTTGAAGTCTGAAAAGCATAGCAAAATTCCTTATCATTGTTCAGATTATCAGCTGTGAATAAGATTAATTTATTACCTGCAGCTTAGCAACACTCTTTCTAGCTTTAAATAAACCATCAAAGTAATAAAAAAACCCCAAAACAAGCAACAAACCAAACTTTTCTGTCCACAGTCTCTCCTGCCAATAGAAGTTTTGCTGCTGCTATCCTTGCTTGCTCCATGTGGTATAGAGAACAGGAAGGAAATTCTGGGTTTAAAATCCATTTTCAAACATTTCAAGCATGGTCTTTCCATACTATAAACATCTTTCAATTCATTCCTGTCACTACAAATTTATCATTATCATTTCCACAGTACAGAACTTGCATGTGTTTTCCTCTCAAAAATCTTARGCAGATCTTCTCAAATAACCTGCTCTTTGTTTAGCTATTTTTGACTATTTCCAGTCATTTCTGAACTGTATAAACAATTACTTAATCTTATGAACATATTTCCTTCTACTCATCTGTCAGAACAATTTGAAYGCACTTGTCACTGGCTGTATTTAATTCTAACTTTGATTTCAAGTGCTGTCATATTTGGGGTGAGGGGTAGCAATATTTTAAGCTCTGCTAGTCTCTATATTGTTTTGTGAAACAATTTCCAAATAAATTAAATTATATAAATTAAGCACGGCAAAAGAGAAAATGCTAATTTAGCCTATGATTAAAAAATGAAAAAAACCTCGGACAACCCTTTTGATTTCTTTTAAATTGAATTGGTAATGACTCTTCTGAAAGCACCTAAAGGGGGCTTAGAGGMAAATGGAGACAAACTTCTTGGCAGGGCCTGTTGTGACAGGATAAGTGGTAATGGTTTTAAACTGAAAGAGGTTTAGACTACATATAAGGAAGGGGTTTTTTACCATGAGGATGGTGAAACACTGGCACAGGTTGCCCAGAGAAGTTTWGGATCCATCYCTGGAAAGATTCAAGGCCAGGCTGGATGGGGCTCCATCCATGAAGGTGTTCCTGCCCATGGCAGGGGGGTGGAATTTGATGCCCTTTGGAGTTCCCTTCCAGCCCAAACCATTTTACTGTTAGATGATTCTTCATGCCATACAGCACTCATTGTAGAGAGAAAGGGCTGTGGTTTGTTTTCTTTGACACTGGCGATTTCTAGTCTGGACAAAATCTTCCTGCTCCGCTGCTCCAGTTTAGCTGAGCATCTGAGTTCCTGAACTGCAGGCACTGAACTCCTCAAGACTTAGCCAGGTGTGAACCCTTCCACCTTCCTTGACTTTTGTCAGGCCTTTGGTGAGCAGATTTAACGCGATGGTATGACCAAAAAATACCCCTTTCCTAGGGGTAGTGAAGTAGGATCAGTCCCCYTCTGTCCTCCTCTGGTGAGGAGCAGAAGAGGCGTGCAAAAGCAAGGCAGGAAGCAGGAGTTCCTCGGGGTAATGGGGATTTCAATCTGAACTGGAGGCACACGTGATGCAGCGTGTGTGGAATTCCTCAGAGAGGCAGGAGGGCAGCTAGACAGAGCAAACATGCATCACAGTGAATTTCACTAAATTAAGCCACTCTTGACTTACCCTCCGGAAAAAAATAGTCAGAGCTGTGCTCTTTCTTCCAATCAGCCAAGAGGAGCTGAGCTCCCCACAAACTACCCAAATCCCCTATATTTGAACATCCAGTGAAGGTTTTTAACCAGACAACTGAACTGATATTTGAAATACAGCTGATGGGATAGATGCTTCATTCTCTTGGGACAACAAATCCACCTTCCACTCCATTTATATAAATTAATCATGTCAAAAGAGAGAATGCTAATTTAGCCTATGATTTAAAGAAATGAAAAAACCTCTGACAACCCTTTTGATTTCTTTTAGATGGAGTTGGTAACACTTTCTTCCATGCTATGGTTGGTAACACGCAGACCACTGAAGCACTGAAACAGCAGGGCCCATCAGATGCAGGCATCTTGCTGCCTGCATTCTGGGAGCCTCACACTCTAAAGGGAGCAGACAGACTTCAAAGCATCTGAAAAACTACTTCAATCTAGAAACTGGTGCAGTTAAACATAAGTTTTGAAATGACCTCATTTAAATTTCTGAAGCAGCGCCTACTTCATTTAAGAAACAAGAAACACCTCTGATTGCTCAGTGGAGTTCAAGCTCCAGTTTAGTTTCTCTAAAGATCAACAAGTATTGAATACATAAACATCCAACATTTCACATTAAACACTCAGCATTGATATCATGCAAAGGAAAATATCTTCTAGTAAGAATTAAAATAAAACATTTCCTATTAAAAATATGAGTTTGTTCAAGATCAATGGTTTTATTTAGGTTTTTTTTCCTATGTGCAATGTCATTGCACATTTCTCCCACTTACCTTATACCAGTTCTGGTCCTTACTAGATCCTTTCATAAATCATCCAGTGAAAACATAGRCAGCTCTCTCAGGACTGGGTGATTTGGGGCAACACAAGTGCAGTGGTGGCACCTTGGAAGGAGTGGAAGCACATGGCCAGGAGSAGGATTGGGAACAAGAAGGAAACAAGATCTTTCTCCTCATTGCTGCAGCGAGCTCTCCACCAGCTCCATCATCTTTTGTCGTGTCAGAAGTCAAGCTTTCAAAGGTCAACTTTAGCTCAATAAAATGAATTCTGAAGGTTTTGCTTCATTTGTTTGTACATATATTCAAGTTTTCAAATAAATGCACAGAGCGATGTAAATGAAGGAATTCAAAGGAGAGCATTTGCTGTGAGGTTCCAGGACTGAGTGTGCTCTTTGAAAGGCAGCACTCTCTTCCCTATTCACACATCTCTTGATGCCTAGCTTATGTTTAAAGAGGCCACATGCCAAATTAAATGCAAAATCTAATCTGCAAACAACTATTAAAACAACTGCAATTTTCTGCTTTGGTCAGAATCCCAATTACAACAACAAACAACGCAGCCAGTGAGTAATAACAAGCCTAACCAAAACTCRTGTTATTACTGCCTATCTGATCTACTCACTCATTCCTGCTCCTGCAGGATACCACAGGCTGGCAGCAGCCACAGCCTGCACAGAGGTGCTGCGTCCAGGATGTGCAGCTGTCCAACAGAGCTCAACAGAAACACGTGCTGCAGAAATCTCATTTTGTGCACTTTTCACAATGTGTTGATACATCAGACCCAATTCAGCTTTGGYCTGAACTTCTTCAAACTTCATCTGATTAGATACATTCAAGTTATTTGATTGTTTTATCTTTGAAACATTAGTTTTTGAAAAAGAATGTCCTCAAGTCTCCAAAACACTGTTTCCAAACAATTGTGAAGATTCGTTCTCTCAGCACAAGGCTATTCATTAAATTTGTCTCTAAAGCTTTTGTTGACACATGGTTAGCCACTGAAAGCACTAAGGTGTTTGTGTATGTTAGCAAACTATTTATGACACTGTGATAGTTCTAAAATAAAATGCTATCACGTGCTGAAATACAATCCTTTTTGTGCACTTGCAACAACCAAGCTGTGATCTCAGACTTCCACCACTACCTGCACCTTCTGCTCTTAACTACTGTCTTCCATCTACAGCAGGTGAAGCTGCTGATCCAGCGTGTGCATCTGACTACTCTTCCATGATTCYTTTCAGTCCACCAAAACTTGCCCTAAAGCACACTAAGAATTTTGCTGCAAAGCCCAGTTTACAGGTTTAGCTGAAAGCCTCTTAAAGGAATCAAAAAYATTTTGGCACAAAAACGCAATGGAAGAGCCAGAGCAAGACCAAAAGCAGGCATCATCTGCTATGGAAAAGCAAAGTACAGGAGCAGTGCTCTCTGTGAAAGAAGGCACTGGGGATAGAGAGGCATTGGAAAAACAGCATAGAGCCAGGTTTGTTGCACCTGCAGCGGAAAGGAAGCCAAAGGCACAGGCACCACGTGCTGCCCCAAGCACAAGGGCCCCCAGTGGTGCTGGCCTGGCTCTGACACCCAGGACACCATTCAAGCTGTAACACACCACGTCCCTCTTCTGCAGAGCCAGTTATGGGGGGGCTGGACAGCTGGCCTGCAAACAAAGCTGAGTTAATGGAAGAAAAAGCAATTGATGATTTTCCAGTGTATCCATAGCAAGGAGGAAGACAAGGCWGTCAGCATGGAAACAGATTAAAAAGTGTCACCCTGTTTTTCTAGGTTTTTCTAAGCATTCTGATGTTGRTATTCTTGTAATGAAGTTTCTTGCACACTTTTCTGTAAATAATTATKGTTTTACATTCTTTTCTGGAGGAGGAGAAATTTGATGCACTGTTGGTTTGTCCAGTGTCATTGGAGAGGTGGCACTGTCACCCTCCAATCCACTGTCACTTTTGRAARTCTATAAATGTTGGAGTCAGGAAATAAACTTCCCTTCTTTTTAACCTTGGAARTTCCAGYGTGCATGTMATTTTATTTCGTGTCCTATTGTGACAGAAAAGATACATGAAAATTTTTGTAAGCTAGACTACGTACATAAGTAAATGTGTATATGTGCCTTATTAAATTTCTGTAAAACTTTTGCCRATTACATTGATGCTAATYGCTTTGCACCAATGAATATAGTAAGTTATTGTGATGTAGTTAATTACTTARGATCATGCTTTGTTAAGAGTATATAAGCTGGAGAACACAAACAAAAACTTTTTCTTCTTGGATCCTGATCACGTGTGTCTATGTCACGTCTGGCCTAGCAGTGGCAGCCAGTCCTGTACATGCCATCTTTCAGTGGTGCAGGTGAAGGTGGTGCTGTGGTGCAGTGGTGCT
>JACDOX010000194.1:918306-969558 GCA_014549065.1 Cardinalis cardinalis
AACGGCCCCGCCCCCCGACTCTTTCCGCGCTCCCGCTGGCGGCGGCGGGGCGGGCGGTCTCTCCGCCCCGGAGGCTCGCGTCGGGCTGCGGCGCGGGTTCAAGAGTTCACGCGTCCCTGGCCGGCTCCCGGAGGGGAGCGGGGCCGCGGGCACCGGCGCTGCCCGGCCGAACAATGCTGCCCGCYGGGGCACCGCGCCAGCATCCCCCGCGCCCGGCCGTTTCTCCGCCGGTGTGCGCTCCGCTGAGCCGGGCGAACCKCTTCGCTCTAAAGCGCTGCTCCGCGGCGTGCGGAGCCTCCTCCTCTCGGCCAAAACTTGTCTGGAGCGATTCAGTCCCGCGGAGAGTTCTGCAAAGTTCCGGGAAGTGCGGGGAAAATTCAGGATATCTTATTGGCATCGGGTTGCTTCTTGATTGTGTAACTCTGCCAGCTAAAAGGAGTATTCTCTAGGCGATGAGATTTTCGTTATCGCCTGCCTTTTATGTCTYTCGCTTGATTTATCTGCAGTTCCCATCTCGACGGCGTTTAAAGGTAAAAGAGAATCTCGGGCTAAAAATACCCCRTCGAAATAGGTGCGCTAATAGATGACTTTGCACTTGGTTCTGAAAGTGGTCAGACATGTCTGATAAGATTAATAGATTATCAGGTCAGAAGGACTGTTGCAATCATCTAGACTGACCTCTTCAAAATGCAGGCCATAGAACTTTTTTTTTTTTCCTGATCTGTGTTTGAAAGTAGAGCTTACGTTTTAGAAGGTGTAGTCAAAAATTTCCGATGAGGCAAAATTCAGCGCGGTTCTTGGTAAAGCACACAAGTGGCTGATTTATGTTGTGTTTCTGATATGCAGAGGGCTGCCTTGAGCTTCTGGCCACTGAGCCTTGTTTATAGCCTCATCAACGCTGAAAATATGTCGAGTATGAATTCTTATGAATTTCAATTAATTTCTTGCTTTACTTATTTTTCTTAATAAAAATCCCATAGTCTTTTGAAGTTTATTGCCCGAGATATTTTTTTCTTGCTGCTTTAGTTATTCTCCCAGATTTCTTTCAGATTTCCTCCAAGTTGTCGATTTCCCTTCCTGAATTGTGCGCGTTGCATTGGAGATGCAGTTAAGGCTGTGAGAAGGTCTCAGGATGGCATGTGAGGCTGTACATTCCCTGGCATGTGAGGCTGTACATTCCCTGTTTCACAGAGAATTGCAGCCTTTTGGCCAAACCCTTGCCCCGTGAAGCTCTTGAGCCTGTTTCTCTGAGGAGTTGCTTGCATGGCAAAGTAAGGTCTCCATATRATTCTTTGCAATTTTTCTTCCTAACCGCTGAAGTGCTTTTGGTCATGTTGCTGTGTTGATTTCAGTGGAAGTCAGTGACTTGTCCTTTCTGTATTGCTTTTGCCCATTCTCTTCACCTCTTGAGGATCATCCCAGCTGTTTGGAGATGATTTGGATTTCCCAGGTCATTTAAGAATAGTTACTGCAGAAGCAGAAGTGGGTCTTACTTGGATTTTASAGGAAAAACAAGTGCTTGATGATTTTTTAAAAATATTTAAAATAATCCCCTGGTTTTACAATACATCTTGCAAATTTTTTTTAATAGCTGCTGYATTAATGCAGTCTTAAATGTACATTTTGGGGATTCTTTAGAAGAAATGGCGTGGAGAAAAATCCCAAGATAAGTACCATGCAGAAGCTCAGTAGTTCACTGCCTGCTGTCTATACCAATCAAATTAGTATTACTGCATCCCTGTATGATATAGCAATATTTATACCATGCTTCAGGAAACACTGTGGAGAAAACTTTGTTTTAGTTCTTTGAAATTTCATCTCCAGATTCTATACGTGGTGACAAATGATGCATTTAAAATGTGTTGGCTGAAACATTTAAACTTTTTTCTTTAACTGTACCAAGAACAGGGAAACACCGAGTCATTAATCATGTTTTGTGCTTGAAATTCTCCTGAACTGGCTTCTTTGGGCTCATGTCATTTTAATAAGAATTAATATACCCTGTCTTTGGCCAGATTTAAAGATTTGAACCATGCTGGACWCAGTGATGAGTAGATTCTGGGCTTTAGGTGCTTGTGGGTTCCTCTACTGCTGATAGCACTTGTCTCTGTATGGATGGAGTTGCTGAGGAGTGGGGATGGAGGAGTCGTTGCTGTCACTGCCAGGGCTTGCAGCAGCCTGGAAGGAAACTGTGAAGGTATAGATGTGCTGTGAAGGAATATGCTGTCCRTGCCCTCGACTTGTGTTACAGATCACATCACGTTTTTCAAAGTGGTGTTTCTGATTGTGGTTGACAGGTAGTCATCTTAACAGCTGAAGCTGCATTAGCCTGATGCTAAATTAAAAAATGTGTGTCATGTTCATCTGGGACGTGCTGGAAAAGAATTCAGCCTTTAGGTGATATAGATGACAATATTTCATTCAAATTTCGTAGRTATGCTCTTGCAGGCTGTGTTGTGGCAGGTCATGTTCCCTTTGTGTGGGGAGCCATGTTCACAGTCTCAGCTCATCAAAATGATTTCTCCTCCCTACAAGCGTTGCTCCTGTCTTCCTGCGCTTCACTTCAGCCATCTGGTTTTTATCCTGCTTCTTATTTCTTGCAGGCACTGTTTTGTCTGTGCAATGCCTCTACTCTTATCAACTCAAAGGAAATGTGTGGTGAAGTGTTACAAGGACATTTCTACCAGGCCTGCTGTGAYGTAACTCTTCCCATGGAATGGGAGATGGTGAATTGGGATGGAAGCTGGTGGGAATCGCTGGGATCACTCTGGTACCTAAGCAGGGACACAGTGGGACACTGCAGCCTGGTAGCAGGGGCTGAGGGGGTGCTCCTGACCCCCAGATCCCTTGCACAGCCTGCCAGCATCTTGAAGGAATTTCTGGTGGTTCTAGGAGTGCGCTGCCGCTTTTGGCCTTTTCCTGTGGCTGTCAGAAAACCCTGCCTCTGTGCTTAAACCCTCTTTTGGCCAAAAGCTGTGGAATAGCAGATGAGGTGTGCCATGCTTACTTGCTGCTTGCTCAGGAACTATTGAGTATTCAGAAACCAGCTGATGTGTAATAGTGTGAGGAACTGTTGTAATTGCTTGGAAAGAGATGTGGAGACACCTGATAATGGATGAGGTTTCTGGCTGAGTTTCTCTGACTTGGGGGTACTCATTCAAAAAAAGATTTTTACTAGYGGAAAGATCTCACTGTTCTTGTTCTTTTTTTACCACAGCTCTAAGACTCAAATCTGCTACATGTGATTAAAAGTCAGTCACAATAATTTTCTTGCTGATTTAAATTTTATGGTGATTGCCATGGTCTCTGATGTTCCTTTTTGTCTGTATCCACCTCTGTCCTACCCAAGCATATGGGGTTTTATGTCATTTAATTCAGTATGATTCTTTACAACTGATAGCACTGACATTGTTRGTGTGGCCTGTAACAGCTAATCTAAGATAAAGAGTTACTGTGATAGTTCATTTGCAAAGTTACATAAATGGGAGACTTACACTTTTATGATAAATGGTTATGATGGGTTTTTAAACTCGTTTTTGCATAGCTGTCAAACTAATGCTTATTGTAACAGCTGTGTGATAATTGTGTTTCAGTTAAGGCTCAATTTTAAATTCTAATGGGTTTTTGCATAGCTATAGGAACTCTAAGTGCAGAGTATTTTAGAGAAGATGAGAACACTTTCTTTCATCAAATGAAATTGTTCTGAGAGGTGAAACCAATGTTTGTTGTTAAACACATTCTACAAAAAGTTCCCTATGGCGTAGTATTTCAGGTGTTGAAAGGAAAGCTCATAATCTGGGAATATACTTAGAAATTTTGTACTAAAAGGCACAGAAACATTAAATAAGTTTTAAAAACATATAAAAAGTTAGGTCACTTTTAAAATCTTACCAAATTTTCTGTCAGAGTTTATATCTGAAACATTTGTACATGCAAAATAAACACAGGTAGGTAGTCCGTGGTATGGTGCRGATGCCTTACAGGGCCTTGCTGGCTTTTGTTGGCCTTCCTTTCTTTTTCTTTTTTTTYCACCTGCATTCAGCACACGCTGAAATCACAGCTGTGGGAAGGTCAAAGATTGGCTGAACAGAAGCTGAACACATTCTTGCTCTGTGTCCCACAGCTTTTCCCCGGTGCAGATGTGTGGTCATCTTGCAAAATCTTGGCTGAAGTTTCAAAACGAGCCAGCCAGGCTTGCTTGGATTTAGATGCTGCTTACCTGTGTGAGATTTAATGCCAGCTTTACATGGAAGATCTCAAGCAGTGTGTGTCATTCTGCTGCAGTGAGAAATGGTGATAAAGAACTATCTGCAGAAGGAGTGAGCCGAGACTTAGTGTGAGGGTGCAGTTACCTGAGAAGGCTGAACTGGCTGCTCAGGCTCACTGCTGCTGAAAGGGGCTCCCTTCCTCTTCCCTTGTCTTTGTTTGGTGTTKGTGCAACTGCACAGGAGCTGGTCCTGTTTGTCAGTCCATGAGAAAACTCTGCTGGCTSAAACAGTGAATGGCTTGAGCTGGGTATCTGTGCAGGAGGGCTGGAAGCCAGAGGTGGCACCTGGGGACAAGCAGGGAGCAGAGCTGTGTGGCCTTGGCAGGGATTCTTCCCCATGGTTCTGGACAGGGTTTGGATGGGCTCAGTCTTGCCATGCCACTGTCTCTGATGACCTTCCCACAGAAGTTGTGCTGCCTGCTTCCCTGGCAGGAGCACTTGGTTAGCTGGGTGCCAGATCTGTCTGCAGGTCACCTACAATGACGTTTCAGAGGGGAGCCAACATCCTCCACRCAGGGTGCAGAATACCTTGTTCTGCAAGAAGGGGGGCTTGTATTCCACCACCTATGCAAGAGGTGTTTCAGTCCCGTGTGTGTGTTTTGCCTTTCATCCTGTTAACTTTAATCATAGGTGTGTTTACCTTACACCAACAGAGAGCAACCTTTTCACCTTGTTTCTTCTGTACTTTTGCCCACCTTTTATTTTTTTCTTGGAGTTGCTGCTGATTCTGGCATAAAGCTGTCATAGGAAGGAGGCTGTTTTTAGAAAAATCCTTGTTCCTGTCAGGAAAAAAGCACCTGTGCCTGAACTATAGTAATTCTAAACAGTACTAGGGCTCTTGTAGAGTGGGTATATTTTGCATGGATATCTTWGTTGTATTTTGTCAAAGCTTTCACAAATTTGCATGTCAAGAAGTTGCTTTGCATGGTGAGTGCCTATTCCATACATTAAACAAAGAAAGGACAAACCAAAACAAAAACCAGTCAAAAGGCAGTACATTAATAGTCTCACTTCAGACTTTCCTTAGCAGCCTTAACTGTGACAAAAATAACTTTGAGCAGCGTGCAGAGTTCAGCCTTTGCAGCACAGCATTTCTTGCTGTGCCATGCAAGTGGCAGAGAAAATAAARTTCTTTGAATTTTTAAGCAAAGAGAAATGCTTTCTGAGAGGACAGTGCATGGTTATTAAGTACTAGATTGGTCTCACTGGGGAGGTTTCATAGGTTTTGGGTTTACTTCTGCTTGCTACTCTGTCATTGTTACATGGCTTCTTCTGTTTCACTGCCCTGGACAGACCTGGGGCTAAGTGGACACTTACATTCTTTAGAGCCTCCTCAGAACCTCTCTGATGATGGGCTACAAAAACAAGCAGGGAGCTCTTATTCCTGGATTTCTGCACACTTGAAAGTTTCTTATTCCGAAACAATTCAGCAAGAACCTACATATGTTTAGGCAAGCTTTTACTTTCCCATATTGCTTTTCTTGTTTTTCATCTTCCTTCTACRTGCCTACCTGTGTTGCTTGCTTAGGACTTGGAAAAGTGCAACCAGTTATGCTCAGCAGGAAGAAGGCACCCTTAGGCATCCTTATCTTARAGTAATAGTGTTTACACAGCAGGATACTAAGGAGCATTTATTCCATAATAATCCTGCAGGAGTTCTACTTGGGGCAGTCACACAGCTAGATTTCCTTGGAGATATCCCTCCTTTTTCAGCTGGAGGAGAGTTGGAGGGCTCCAGTCCTTCATTTAGCATTCCAGCTGTCTGGCAAGCTGTTCTGAGAGCTTTTGGTCATCCAGAAGGTGCCAGACAAAGGGTCACAGCCTGGGCCAGGCTGAGTGCACCAGCCTGTGGTGCACCTTCCATGCTGCCCCTTTTCCTGCCCAGGAAATCCCTCTCAGAAATATGGCAGCTTGGTGTTTCACACCACATCCTGTTTACTTTCTCTCCTCTTCGTGTCARAAATTCCAGTGCTAGACAGTGAATAATCCTTCAATCCCATGCTCGGCCCATTTCGTGATGTTCTGCTGAGTCTGCCAAGAGCAGGATTTCTAGTAAGTTTTTCTTGAATCTGAACATTTGCTCATTTGCTGTGCAAAGAGTGATTGTAGAAAGCCAGCTCCTCCCTGCTCTGAGCGCAGCCATGTGCTAACTACCTTCAGCTGCTGGCACTGCTGAGCTGGAGTTTGCTGATTGTCAGCACCACTGGAGAGAGATGGGATTTTCATCTTTTCCCCTTCAAAAAAACTCCCTTTTGTTATTGTTTTTAAGAGAATACAGGTTTTTTCACCAATCAAAGGATATTTTTTTAGTTCATGTGTGTATGCTGTTTTGGTCTGGATTAATACTTGGTTTTGTTTAGAYGTGATCATAATGAAAGCTCAAATTGGTATCAGGGGCATATTCCATGAATTTGTTTAATATAGTGTGGTTTTTCCTATCTCAAAGTAAATGCCACGTAGCTGTAACTGTATTTCTACAGTTTGGAACAATGCACGTTTTCTGGTTGAAGCATTCACAAGCAACTGGGTTCATCTGGTATTTTCAGCTAAATAGTGACTTGTGGCAAATTGAATGACAGCCAGGATCCCCTTTGTAAGGTTAAAAATGTAAGTTTAAACCTGTTCTAGGATGAGGAGAGCATTTGTGAAGAGGTATAAGAGCTAAATTCAAGAGCTATGCTAATTTTCCTTGTAAACTTGGTTAATAACACCCTGTGGTGCTTCCTTTAATGTAAAGGACTCTTTGCTGCGGTGTTTTATGGTGAACTGTGTTGTTAACATGTWAGATCTTTCCTGGGCACACCTCCTAAATTGGGATGGAAGTGGTGTTAGTCATAGGGATACCTCTGGTTATGAGTCTGAAGGAGCTCATATGAGCTGCTTAGCCCTTGTAGTGTGTTGTGGGATGTGGAAAAACCACTGTGCAGGACATGTGGATGTGCTGGGAGGCTTGGAGCCCGCCTAATGGCCCTGAACGTTTGGCTGTAGGGTGGCAGGATGTGTGATCTCAGATGTGGGCACTGGGCAGCTGCCCCATTCCATGCCAGTGGCTGCGGGCCATGAGACCGCTGCTCTTCACAGGCGTGCATTTTAACTTCACAAAACCTGGAGAAGCTGCCTTTGCTCAGTACTGCAGACTCAGTGGGGAGGGCTGTAAGTCAGGGTGATTATTCCTCGTGCCTGGCTCTCCCTAGACTGAAGCACAAGGTGTTCCAGGGGTTGTGGGACTGGAAAGTGCTTCCAGGTTTGGCGCTGAAGGGAACCCACTGACAGCATAAGATGGCTCTGTCAGTGTACAGCACACGTGTGTCTGCACTTCTTACCTCTTTCTGTGATGAAAAGCTCAGCTTCAGCATCATCCTTTCCATAGAAGTAGGAAATAAAGGGCTTAGTAAGAAAGGGGATATCAAGTCTTCCTGTAGCACCCTAAAGGTGAGGCTCAACCTTCCCACAAAATACAATGCTGTGATAACTGGGAGGATGAGGGTTGAAAAGTATTTCAATAGGTAAAATGAAYTGTGATTTTATGAAGGCTCTGATGTGGCTAACCCACATCTTGAGATAACGCTCTGCTGATTTTTATATTTTGAAATAAAATTTTGTTATTAAAAGTAATGGAACCTTTTTTGTGTGTATCTCAGCTGTAATAGAGGATTATGCTGTGTGTTCAACCATTAGTACTGGAATGATCTAGACAGGAGTTTTGAATATGCCCCAAGTACACTTTTGGCAACAGAATAGCATCACATATCAGAGAAGAAGTGTTAGATTTCCATTACTGTCTGTTACAAAACTCTTTTGAAATCGTAAGTAAAACTCTAGGAGAGAAGTGTTTATAATTTTAAAAGTCACAGCTATTCTCTTTATGCTGGGTRAAGCAAAAGCTCTTCCACAGACGGAAGGTGAGAGAAGATGATAAATAAATGTAGTGACAAAATAATCCAGTGTCTCAAAAGGCAAGAAAATAAGATTGCAGATCTTAGAGTGGTGGAAGCTACACAGGCCATAATGGGACTCCTGTTTCTGCAGGCACTGATGGAGTAGAAGCTGTCAGAGAAGATGTATGAATCCCCACAGCACTGCTTGGCAAACAAACATCTTGAAATTATTTCTGTCACTGCATTATAATGCAAATTGGGAGGAATGTGTTACAGTGTCTGCTTAAATGATACTGTCTTAATAAGGACATCAAAGTTGGTCTTGAATATTCAGAGCAGGAAAGCACTGAAAGCTCCTTTCCAGACCTTGAAATCTTCAAACATGCGTCAGGAGCTCTAGACTGACATTGTAGGGTAGTTTAATTTTAGTTTCTTTTTTGTAAGCTGCAAAGTTTCTGTTTTGGTTAAGTTACAAAGTTTTTTTTGTCAAAGCCAAGTGAAGCGGTTCCAAATTTACCAGTTCTGATTAAAAAAAAAATTATTTTGTTATATGCACTGCATTTCAGCCACAAATAACCTCATAAAGAAAGCTGGTTTAGGTTGCATGCATTAAAAAATGACATAGTTTGTCCAGTCACTTAGTAGTAATTGAAGTTTATAAATAGCTCGGTTTTATCTGAATATTAGTTTTCACATACATATTTCAAGACAGAGTTTAACCTTTTGTTTAAAACAGAATTATATTGTCTTTGTTGTTAAGAACTCTGCAGGTTACTTAATCAGACAAGCCAGCACTTGCACTCAGGTATTGAAGTCCCACTAAGACTATTTTGGCTTTCCTGTTTTTCGTTTTTAAAAGGATCAAGCATAAGGAGTTCAGACACATTAACATGGGAATAAAAGGGAGATGGACCTTTTGTGTCATAAAATCTCTTTATTTCCTTAAGAGGCGATGTATATTCAGGTGAAGAATCACRGGAACAGTGTGAACTTCTGCTTATTGAGGCAGCTCCCTGCATGTAATTTTCTASCTCAGAATCCATTTCTTAGAAGCTCCTTATCTGTGCTCCTAGAAAGCGAGGAAGYAATGAGAGTTTCCTCTCACAAGTACCTCCAGGCAGTCCTTGGCCCACATTGTGGCAGTCTCAGCCATGCTCTTGGTGGCTCTGCCTTTGGGTTGAAGGGGAAAATTACCATTATAGCTTCATTTTTAATGAAAGAGTGGAGGGAGACTGCCTTTGGAGCGTTAGGACGGGRTGTGTTCCATACTGGGTACGCAGTGGGTAATTGCACTGAAAGGGAGAATGTGCCATAGCCAGCAGGCAGTGGAGCTTGTCAGTGAAATGCTGCTCCTCTGTGCTCCACTGACGTCCCTCAGTACTGCAGTCTCGGTCTGTATTTTCCATCTTTCCAAGAGTATCTACCTTGAAGAATAATGTTGATAATACTTAAAAACATCAATATCTATCTTTTCTTGCTCTAATAGAACCACAGGCTAGGCAAATGCTAAAGATGTATGCTCTTCTTAAAAGAATGCATTATGTACCTTGAGGTATTAGTTTGAGATTATTTTCTTTTGATTTTTCAGCAGTGGACTTTATTTTTAGAGTAGCAATTTTTCTTWCTTTTGTTTCTTGTAGTGTGGGGCAGATCTGTGTGCAGAACATCTCTGTGTTTTTAAATACAGCTGCAAAAAAATTCCACCCCTTTTCCTTGTCCCCCCCTTCGCTCTCAGCTCTRGGTTTAAAGGCACAAAACTGATTTCTGGGCTGAACAGGTGAATGGGGATACAGTTCAGCATCAGAGTCACCCCGGGACGCACGGCCACTGCAGCAATTCTGGATTGTTAAATATTCTTTCTCTTGGTGCAAATACGATGTTAAGGTTTGTCTTGTCTTGTATAATCTAATGAGAGGATCAAGGGAATTAGATGCAGGGAGTAGGCTGGTTTCCTATTTTTCTTGAACCTGCCAACATTTTCAGGCTTCAACCCAAATTTGTGTTTGCACTGTCTTCCACCTCCCTCCAGTATGTCTGTGGCTGGGAAATAGAAGTGAAAAATCACATACTGTATACATTTAAAAATATTTTGCACTGAAATGAGTTTCTGGGCTGAGAAGGCATTTGTGTGTTCCATTGGAATTAATTATTGAGACATTCTCCATTTCTGATTTCTGTTGTTTTTACGGGCTTTCTCTGCTTTTAAACTTCCATAAGGGTGTTGGACAGGAGTGACTTGGTGTTAGTAATGGTATTGAACTTTCTTCCTGGGCAACTCCCTCCTCTGCTTCTTAGGGTCATGGCTTTTTTAAAATACAAGATTAAACCTATTTCTGGACTGAAGTAATCTACCTGTAACATTGGTTTTAAATTTTAATTTTATTCTGAGCTTCAGACAGCCCCTGGGTGCTGAATTACATTCTAGCTTGACTGTAGCAAACAGGGAACTCTTGCTGTTACAATGAGCAGCTGAAGGGCCATCTACCCTCCATTTCATCTGAATTAAATTCAAGTGAAATTTTCGAGTAATGCTCTTCCATTCTTTCTCCAGGAGATGTTGAGTAAGGGCAAAATAACAAAGAGAAGTATTTAAGGAAAGTAATAAACATTGTATCTAATATTAAAGCTATTATTCTAATTATATATTATAATATCTATTCTATATATACTGTATATTCTAATATCTAATATTAAAGCTATTAAATATTAATCCTAACCATGTACTTGCCAGCAGGTAATACAACCTGGAACTGCATTTTACACATCTAAAATCAARTACAGCGGACAAAAAGAGATGTGAGCTGTGTGTCAGTTTCTGTATCTTATCTTTCGGATGACATTTTTAACATTTAGGAGTGCATTTGTCAGTTTTATGGCTTTGCTTTCTGTCTCTGAGTGGAATTTGCTACAGCACAGCTGAATAGCTGGTTGGAGAGAGCCAAGTCTGAGCTTTGGGATAGAGAGGGAAGTTTGAGTGATATTTCCTCTATTCCACATATATCTCAAGKAAGATAAAATGCAAAGTGTGATTTTAAAGGTATTTTCTTGCCAGTATCACTGTTCTTTTCAATYTCCTTTGTGGTGATTTCATTAGAAGGGGGCTGTGCCGAGTCRTCTTCTCACAGGGAGCTCTTGTTTTCAGCAAGGCAAAACTGAGATCAAGTTTCTGCTCTGCCTCAAATCTGATGCCTTGTGTGCATGCTGCCTTGGTGACTTCTGTTGTTTGGGCTTGGTTGTTTTGGTCTGGCTTGTGCTGGGGCGCTGAGCTCCCTTCTCAGGGTGCTGGCAGCCCCTCTGGGCTCTCCTGGAGCCAGGAGTTCCTGTGCACCCGCTTGTCTTGGAGGCGTCCRGGTTCACTGTCCCTCGGCTCTGGAAGTGCTCTGGGATTTAATCCGGAGCTTTCTGTGGCAGTTTGCCTTTCTGTGAGAGGCACGAGGTGCCGGTGCCCAAGAGCAAGGGTTGCACCCTCTGGTCTGCTTTCCGTGTAAGCATTGTGAGTTTCCCCCGTACTTGAATGGTTGCTGGTGCTAAACTAAACGTAACCCAAACAACGGCCCAGAAAGCACCAAATCAAAATAATCAATTAATCAACCTTAAAAACTGATGAGCTCTAATGAAGATTTGCCCAGAAAATAAAGCAGAAAAATGAAAAGAATTTTGCTTAATACTTAGTAGAAGGAGTGTTATTACATAGAAAGGGGRAAAAGATACTTATGTAAAGTGTTTGTTTTCTGTTTCTGTATTTTATTCTGTATGGATGCCTAGGAGAGCATGGTTATTTGAAGAAAGTAAAAGAAATAAAAGTACTTACTTGTATGTCCAGTGTTTATTGCAGCTAAATTTTGCTTCCATGTAAAAATGATACTTCAGTCTGAGTTTGAAGTTGGGAAATGCATCCCTCGCTTGTGTGAAGCATAAACCTGATAATTGCCTTGGCACCYGAGGAGGGTGCTGAGTGCAGTGGGACTGGATAACCTTTTGCAATGGACACCTGAATTTGTGTGAAACTATTGGATTGAAGAATGCTTTGAAAAGAGATGATCGTGAGAATAGCAATGCAAACAGATGTGTGAAGGGTCCGTTCCTGACAGATTTAATCTGGGCTAACAAAAAGGAGTTGTAAATCAAGCTTGAGGTATTTTAGTAACAGTGAAGTGCTATAACTGTACAGTTTTCTTCCAGAAATTTTACTGAAGAAGTAAAAATCTTCTATTAGTCCAGCTGATGCAGCTGAAAAAAATCAGATTGATACTTGAGTCATCTAACTTCCATTGTCATACACACTTTTTGATTGTATTATTACAGCAATGACAACAAATAATAACTCTCTACAGGATATCTCTTCCATTTAATTTTAGAGTAATATTTATCTGTTCAATGAAAAATACTTTGGGGGAACTCTTTTCCAAATTTGTGTGTCAAATTAATATTATTTCCTCGCAGTAATCRCTCCATTGTGCAGTTCACTATGACAGTGGGAGTGGGAAATCACTGTGATAATCAGTGATAAGGGCCAAGTGCTTTTGGAGCAGTGCGTAACAAAGTTCCGAGTAATGGGAATGTTTCTTCASTAACTTATCTGACATTTCAGGACGAGTAACAACTTGCACAACTGTAACAAACTTCCAAACAAGAGYGCGCAGAGCTTGCTAGCCATAAGGGTGTTTGCCATGCTGGATGTATTTTTGATATGTGAATTACATGCTGTGTAAATTCATCTGTTTCAAAGTTAAGTTTTCTAAAAAGAAACCTTAAGGCGGTGATCTCTCAGGTTGCCGTGCTTGTTTAGGATAAGCTTATGTAAACTGAAGGCATATATGCGAGGCTTTTTGAGATAAGAATCTACATTCCAGCAAGCAGCAATTATACAATAAACAATTAACTGTTCAAATAAATGCAATGTTTTTTATTGAAAGACAGATTCGTTTTTGAGGTTGCGGTTGCATTAACTACGAGCTGGGAGTTTGTATTCAAAAAAAAAAAAAAGCACCATCATGTACTTAAGGCGTTCTAAGATGCCCAGCATTGCTAGAATTTTGAGGTTCTAGTAATTAACAATGTTTCTGTGTTCTGAACTTAGGGGTTATTTTGTATCCCAGTGCTAATTCTAGCACCCTCCTTGTTTCAAAGTCTTGGTCCAAGTTTGTTTTACAAGTTACTTTTGTCTTCCAGAGGGTTCTGCCTCTGTTCTGCAGGCTTGTGTTAGGGTGTCTCGTGGTATTTGTGTGTGCTGTGCCTGCCCTTTACCAAAAAAAGGTGTTTATTGTACAGGAGTGAAGAGGGGAGAAATTAATCACAGTCTTGAGCAACCAGAATAAATAGACATTTAAAATAAACAAACAAAAAACCCAAACAGACAAAAAATCCTTGCAACGATTTTTTTAATTTTCAGGTGATTAATTAAAGTTCATCCACTTTTTTCTGATGACCTTTTGTTTTTACAATTAAAGAGGAGGAATGAGGTGATATGGCTTGATATACTGCACTGGGTTTGGGGTCTTGCCTCCYCTGGAAGAGCTTTTGGTGCCAAGTGTAGCCCCAGCTGCCTGAACACCACCAGTGCCTCTCACCTGAAAATACAGAATGGGAAAAGGAAGCTGTGCTGCTGCAGGACTTTAGAGTTTGCCTTTAAAACGTGGATGAAAGAGAAGTCAGCACCACGTACTTTTATATAGGTAAAAGCTTTAGGTAAGCTTGCAAGAAAACCTAAATACAACGTATTGCTGTTGCAGGAAAGTTTCCACAAGCTCAGCATTTTTGTGAGTGAGGATAATTCTTGTGAGCAATCTGCCATGCTTCAGTTTAGGAACTTCTTTTCTCATGTAGTGCTTTTTTATTTCTTAAAAAGACCTGAAGAAGGCTTCATGTCCCTGAAGTTCTATGTTTGGAGGGTTTTTTCCCAGCTATACAAGTTTGTTCAAAAACCCCAAACTACCTTAACTTTAATTTTTTTTTTTTGTGAAAATACTTGCACTTCAATTGGCTTTATTACTTGCGTAATGTTTTACGTACAGAACACTGTTGAAATTTATTTTTTTTTGGTCTGGAAATAATAGAAACTGTTTAATGCTGTAAATAAAAAAGAAAAAATCTACAGTGTCAAGCGATCATGTCTGCCAGTTGTCCATAGCAGTGATGCAAATAGTTAGATTTCAGTCAGCATATAATAGAAATCAGTTGCTGATGCATAGAGCTGAACTGCACACAGATCTGTCCTCTACAGCATAAGCACAGGGATCTGCTGACTCTGAATTTAGGTTTGGCAATTCTCTAAATTGCAATTACTGCTGTGAAAGGTGTTACAGTGCTAGACAATGAGCACAACTGAGAAAAGCTGTAGCTGAGGTTCTTTGTTTTTTCAAAGGATTTTGGTTCATTCTCTAGGCTTGTGCTGTAGCCTGGCATGCTGACTATAGAGCATTGCTGAAGTGGAAAATACATCCCCTGATAGTGCATCTCRGGCAGGAAAGTCCTGCACAGACAGGCTCTTGCTGCTCGTGATGWGTGCAGGTCACAATGCTCTAGGAGGCTCATCTGCCTCTTAATGAAAATGAAGCAAAGCCAGCAGTGTTGCYAGCTTTTATATCATTTGGTGTCTTCTACAAAAGTTTCCCATGATGTCATGAWTCCTGGCACGGAGAGTTTAATTTTTCCTGGTGCAGAGTGCCTGCCCCTCATCCCCAGGGATGAAAGATAAGGGAAGTCTCCCTCAGAGCAGGCAGCAGGGAGGGCTGTGGCTTTCCTTGTTTGGGTTGTTTTGGCATTTGTTTACACTTGAATTTTGAATTTGAAGCAGTCTCGCATGTGCACTGGAGTTAGTAGCAGCTACCCATAAACCTGGTGTCCAAAAGCAAGRAAAGAAACAGGTAAATGCTTACTTGGTCATGCTGGCCTTCATTTTCTTCCATTTGACAGGTGGTATGCAGAGCTGAGGCTGGGGAAGCTGGAAAGTTTGGGGGTTTGTTTTGCTTCTCCCTCTGTTTTCTGCTTTTTAAACTGGAAATCATTAGGGCTTTTGGCAAGTTCCAAAGGTTTCTTGGTGTTTAGATTGCATTTGTTTCTTTTCTGCATTATTGGTTTTGCATGGACCCAGACAATCTATATTTTATGTGTGCTTCCATTAAGCCTGATTGAAACATCATGTTAATTTAGGTGACTCACTTAAAAATGTTAAATAAAAGCTGTGAATCATTAACTGGCATTTAATGCTAGGAGGTCTGAAGATGGATTTGTCACTTGGTAGTGCTTTCACTGTCAATTTTGTTAAATTGTACCAAAAGTACCAAAACCTTTTACAAAACTATTGCTCCTACAGCTTCCTMGTCATTTCAGCCTTTTAATTAAATGAGGTCCTGTAAGTTTCAATGGAATTAAAAATGGAAATGTTAAAGTGGGCATGTATTCACAGTTATCTGCTTTGCAGACTTGCTGTCAGTAAATCATTACAAAAAGTGCCCAGTGAGTGTTTCTTACAGCTGAACTCTGTCTTTCTGACCTAGGCCTTTATAAACTTTTATGTGGTCAGCTTTGATTTTTGTAAGGTTTTGCCCCACCCTAAACCCTTTGGCTTTTTCGGTTTCAATAGTACATTTTTAATCTGCTTAACATTTTTGTGATATTCTAGCAGAACTAGATCTATCTGATCTTGGGCTTTTGTTTCCCTGTATTTCTGTAACTTTTTGGCTTGTGATTGATACTTTATAACTGTTCTTTGTTTCTATAGGKGTACATTATGTTAATAATGTTTAATTTCTTCCTTAGTTTAAGCTATGGAGGAGGACATTCATCACATTCAGAAACAGACCTTCACAGACAGACATACACAGCTTCTCATCAGCTTCCTGGATACTCAACTACCCAACACCCTGCTGGTAACTGTCCTGATCGTGAGAATACTGCTTAAATAGCTTCAGAGGAAGAAGAAAAAAGCAAACCAACTGTAATGTGATTTAGATTAAAGTCGATGAATTTTATAATCAAAGGGAGTTTGTCGTGGAAGTGGTGGCAACTGGTATTAGAAAAGCTGAGTGTGTAGCAGGAGGTTAACAACTGTTAGCTTTTTATCAGAATGTTGTAAGTAGAAAGGAAAATATAAAGGGAGGTTATGCTTGGAATCATGTTTTTTGGAAAAGCTGCACTTGATTTTTTAAAATACAGCTYTTCAGGGTTTGGCCTATGCATAAGGGCAAGCGTTGTGTGCCTTCAAGCCGGGGCAGAAATGCTGCCAGCCCCTCCAGACTGGAGCAAACAGCAGAAGTGATGTGAGCTGGAGCTCTCTGCTGCTCTACTGCCGTGTGCACACTGAGACCCTGCTGGGGAAAAGTTAAAATTCATTGAAAATGTAGCAGTGGCTTAGCTGTGTTACAGCTGCCTTGGGGTCTGCTTTGATCCTGGTGATGTCCTGTCTCTGGATGCCCCAGAAGATGGGGCTGGACCTCTTCATGCTCACTTTGCAGCCCTCTCTAGGTTCCAAAGGAAGGTGTTTGAGCTCATGTGCTGACTGAGTCTGTGTCTCCTGGCCAGGTCCTTGATCAGGGTGATGGAGGGTTGGAATTGCAGTCTTGACATAATCTCAGTTACTCACAGCTCTGATCTCACCCGTGCTTCCCATTGAGCCCCCTGCTGTGGGAAGGTCTGAGCRATGGGGAACACGTGGAGGTGTTTGTTGGAACAGGGAATGCAACCAAAACCCCTTTTCATGCGCCGGTCCTATAGRTGTGTCCAAACTTCCATAAGCTGCCCAAAAGGGAGAAACTGGATATAGAAAAGTTGGACATGTTTCAGGAGGAATTCTGAATGTTTAACCAAGTCAAAACAGTACAGTGAATCTTCAGATAAGGGAAGCATTTTACTGGTGTAACCTGAGTACTGTTATAAGCACCATATTTGACATACATTTAATAATAGGTTTTAAAATGTATACTGAAGTATCAATTTACAGTTGTAGCRCTGCATAACAGTTAAACACAGAAAAATCAATGTACTTTACTTTCCTAATGTTTCATAAAGTGGGGGTTTTTAGTGAATTATGAACATATATCTGTTATTTGATTTTGCTTCTTTGAAGTTCATCTGAATTATCTGTTTTGTCTCATTTCTCTCTGCTATCATCCAGGTCTTTCAGGAATATTTGATACCAGTATGCACAGTGCTGGAGGTAACACTAAGGAAACTTCTTCAGTTATGAATTTTCTCTCTGCTATTGAGTCTCGTACTGCTCAGGCAGTCTCTTCAGGATCTACCCTTTTACCACAATTCAGGGCTCCTTCCTGGCAGACAGGTGAACATTTTCTCTTTAATAAATTTTGTCATTGTTATATTGAATGTTATATTGAATGTCATTGTTATATTGAATGTTTGGGAGAATTTGAAAAAAAATATTCTGACTGACTGAAAAGGCTGCATGTTTTCTACTTCTTTTACATCTCCATATTTAAAAATTTCAAAATCAATGAAATTATGTTAGCAAAGGATTTATATGWGCAGAAGTTCTGGTTGTTTAGAAAGAATTTAGATACATAGGATATAATTCTGTCTTTAGAGTCAAATTTATATCCCCATCTTTGTTTGGAATTAGTCTCACTAACACTTGAAGCATTTTCAGGCACACCACTTGTTCCTCCTAGCAAATCTTTCAAACTCTGTTCCCTATGACAATTTTTCTGTGGTATTAGTACTAAAATCTGTGGGTAGCTTTGGGCCCTTTGTACCCAGAAGTAATGAGCAAGGTGTTCTCAAAGAGAAAGCCTGAGGTGCATTCAGATAGAAATAAGGGATCTAACTTACAACTGAACAAACGTGCCATCTCTTTTGGCAGACTGACTGCCTTCCACAAACCTCCCCCATCTGTCAAGCCTTCTGTGCAGAGCAGGAAACTGCAGATTTTGAGCTTGCTGTAGACAGTCACACCAAGATAAGTGTTGCTGCTGCATCTGTGGGTAGCTTCAAGTTCTGGGTAATCTTATGGAGCGATTGTGCAGCTGTGCGGTGAATCGGATCTATTCACTGATCTAGCAGAAAATGTTTGAGTGGCTTTTTTCCTTTGGTGGGATGGTTTTCCTCTGTATCAGCAGGCTGATCTGTGTCTCAGTGCAGCTGTGTGATTGCTGTTCTGATTTGGGGAGGAGACACAAGGTAGCCAGAGTGGAGCTGTCCTTTTGTTGACAGTTTGCACTCCTTCTGTTAAGGGTAAGGTGCAGCTGCATTCAGTGAAGAGCTGCTCAAAAAGTTGAGACTAGAGACTGTGGCTTTTAACTCACTATTGACAAAAACAGATATGTGGGAGCACACTGGTAATCTGGCAAACAACCTTAATGTAAATCAGTTGTGAGTGCAGAGTTATGATGTGACCCGTCCTGACATCAGAATGTCAGCTGGGAAGAAATGCCTTTCCTCTTTGTCCTAGCATTTCTCCATTGCAGCCTGCCTAACAGTGAACTGTGGATAAGGGGGAGACATGCTGTGGGTCAGGTTTGATGTTGGTGCCAGTGATTGGGAGACTCCTCAATACTCATTACTAAGAACTCATTTTGCAATATTACCAGTTCTCTGAGCTTTCTGTTGTCCCTTAATACTTTTGCTGCTTCTCTGTAACCCTCAATCCTCCCAAGTGTCTATTGAGAGCTTTAACTTCACAAACTTCTTTGAGGGATAGTAAGAGCTCTTCACTCTGCAAAGTGACCTGTTTTCAGAAGGGCTTCTTGCTTTGGGGTTTTCTCCAAACTCCCCACTGCTGATTTTGGGGGAGAAAAGAAGAACATTGTTATATTTGTCCTTCCAAGCGTTCCTTTGATCTGTGTTATCAGGGTTCTGATTTCTTAGGGTGGTGAGGGTGTGTCTGTGCATGCAGCTTAGTACCTTTGCCATGCCTTTTGTCTGTTCCTGAGCAAATACTGGAATATAAAGCCCAGCAGTTCTGCCATAGTAGTGCTCCTGTGACAGGCTCTTGCCTGGTTTAAGAAGTTACGGTCATTTGGAAGGGTTTTGATTTATGGAAGAAAAAGGTAAAATACAGGTTAGATGAGAAATGAACATCTGCAGTTAAGACAGGTTTAAATTCTTCCCTTTCTTTGAGGCTTCCAGATGGCCCTTCCTTTCTGTTAGCAGTAGGGATCAGTAAAAGAGAACCCAGTTGTACATGATGTTGCAGTTTTTTAGAATAGGGGGGAAAAGTGCATTAAAACACTGATTATGCTTTCTCACTCAGAAAGACCTTATTGTTGACTAAGGAAAAATACCTTGGCATTCCTTCACTATCACATCTCTTCATATCAGTTTGTCTTGGACTGAAAGGGAGAAACAATTTATTTCTCAGCTTCACCTGAAACTTCAAAAGCAATTGTATGATCAAGTTGCAAAGTTGCAATCAGCTTAAGAAGACTTACTGTATTGTAAAATGAAATATTTTTTTAACTGRAGTATTTGTTTCAAAACAAGCTTTATTTACTGAGAGTTTTTATTTGTTCTTGAATCATGYTAAGCTAAAAAGTGTTTTAAGTGTGCAAGAAGAATCTAGAAAGGTCAAATCATTCCACTGATTTTAATTTTTTATGATTTGCTTACCCTGGTAAGTTTCCAGAGGAAACTGATTCCTTTGCAAARTTTTTAAGCTTCTCTGGGAATAAACTTGTCTTCTTCGCTTTTCTTGGTAGACTTTGGAAACAGTACACAAACTTCACCAGTGTCTGCAAGTTACAGGGTGAAAAGCAAGGTGAATGATTACAGGGTTACAGGGTGAGTGATGTGGATCACTGCTCTAAGCCTCAGAGCTTGCAAGGGAGTTTCATTCTCCTGTTTCAGCTGGAGTAGTGTGTTCTGTTGAGAAGTCTTGTTTAAGCCAGGGTGTCATACCAATGGCTGGATGCAAATGAAAACCTTATTTCTTATTTGCATAGTTGCTACTGCACCATGCAGATAATTGCTGTCTGAGGATATTTGGGACTCTCACTTCAGAAAGCATACAAATTATATTTGCTTGTACTGAAAGTCAAACCCTTCCTTTAAGAAAATGAATTGCAGAGTGTATAGACCATTAGCTATTTCACTGTATGCTCTGAAATGTTTCCCATAAAGTGAGTTATAAAATGATTGGTGAGGGTAACTCTAGGAGATGGGATTGCTTCTTAAACTGTGTATGCTTTACAMCTGCTAAGGTGTAATTTTGCCATTTTACTGTTTATTAAAGGTGGCCAGGGCTTTTGATCAGTTTAGTATGATGTTCTTTTTAAACTGCAATAAAAACTAATAAAGAGCCTTCCATTTCAAAGCAGAATTAATCTTGTACAATTTTTATAATCRACAGTTTGCATCTTAAGGATATGAGGTTTTCCCTCAGCAATTCACTGCAGGTATAGAGTTTGGGATTCTAAAAAAACCCTGCACTTCCATTTTGAAAATTACCCACGCTAAATGCCTCCCTATGTAGGTTTGGGTTTTTTTAAAAGGGTGGTCGTTCTAAAGAACATTATATTTGTAAGTGCTGGAAGAGCTTGCAAGAAGAAATGCAATGTTGTTACTTTTAAAGCTCTCTTATGCTCCTTTTTGCTCCTTGTTTTGTTTTTGTTTTGTCCAGGTATGCATTCCTCGACAGCCACAGAACTATTTGTTACTGGAGCTTTGCCAACCTCTGGAACATTTCCGCCAACCTCTGCTTTGTCAGCCTATCAGCATCCCAACACCTTCAGCAGCAGAAACTTTGCTACTACCCCTTCTCTTACTCTTCAAGATGCCACTTTCAGTGCTACATCCAACGGTCTTTTAAGTGCCCACGATCCTTTATTGCAGATTAAGACATCCCAAGGCACTGTTCCAACGGCTTTGACATTCGAGCGCCTGGGCAGCTCCGTTCTGAGTTCCAGTGTACCCCCCCAGTCATCAACATATCGTTCTGCTCAAGAATCTGCACCCCATCTTTTGCAGCCTCAGTTCAGTTTGTTGCCTTCGACCCTTGGAGGAGCCCAGCAGGTGTCTCAGGCCTACAGCACATCTGTCTTCACTGGTTCCACTGCTTCCATGGACAGAGCACTTCAGCGAGAATGTAGTGTTATTAAACACCACCAGCGGCCTTCCAGTACTCAGTCTGTCCAGCCTCAACTGACTGTTTCACAGCATTCCTTACACAGCTATTTAACAAGTACAAGTGGAGTTAACTTTCAGGATACGTCTAGGCACTCAGCGTTACCCTGCAGTCCAGTTGGAGATGTTACTCAGGTGAGCAATGGAGCACCACAGCAGAAGACTTCTCAAGTCACAGTGGAACTTGCTCAGTCGTACACATCTGCAATTCCATCGCCCGGTTTTCCCTCTGCTTCCACCACAAAAGTGAAAAACTGTTCCATGAAGCAGCCTCCGAGGTCGACAAAGACCCCCAAACCTCAGAGTGTAGCTCCCACTGTGCAGACACAAAGCTATGCCAAAACTGCACAAAACCAGAGCTCTGTCATTACGGGCCAAGCACAGATCTATTCTACAGCACAGCTCCCCAGCCTCTTGTCGGTCAGTCAGTCCCAAAACTACGTTTCGTGCCAGGCTCAGAATGTGCCGCCTGTCAGCCACTCACAGGATTTCTCATCCAGTAAGGTTGAGAAGCTGCCCTCGCTGTATAAAACATTGACTTTTTCTGGGCAATCACAAGCTATTACTTCTGACAGTCAGACTCTAAGTTACTCCTCAGAGGAACAGGTATTGACCTCAGTTCCAAATGAGAACTACTCTGGGCAAATGAGGGAACTCTCTTCAGTCAGCCAAGCTCAGAACTACTCTTCTAGTCACTCTCAGGGTTTATCTCCAGTTACCCAGTCCCAAGTTAATTTTTCATCTCAGTCACAAGTTTTAGCAGCTGTTAGTCCTTCAGAAAGCTATTCTTCAGGGCAGTCCTTAACATTAACGTCGCCTTCTCTCTCCTTTAATGCCTCTCCTCGGGTACAAACTCTTCCAGCCTCGAGCCCTAATCAAAGCTATATTTCTTTACATTCTTCTCAGAACTCTCAGTCACAAGAATCCTCCTCTCCACAGTCTCAAAAGTTTTTGCCATCTGTCCAGTCTCCTTTTGCATCCCCAGCTCACTCCCAGACGCTGCAGAACAGCAGACCTTCCTCAGAAACAAAGTCCTATGTTAAAAGGAAGTCTGACTCTAACTTGTATGCCTCGTCGAAACAGGAGGAGGAATTATCAATGCAGGACATGCAGGCATTGCAACAGCAAGCTGCTCTTGAATCTTCCACTCAAAGCCTAACAGAGGAGGAGATCAATGCTCAGGATGCATCCTACAGGGTCTCAAAAGCAAATGACAGATACTCTCAAAGTGTAATCAGAAGCAACTCTCGTCTTGAAGATCAGGTTGTTGGACTTACTCTTCAAGGAACAAAAAAAGATGAAAGAATGGTCAGTTCTGTGGAACAGCTTTCCCAACACATTGGCCATATCAGCAGCCTAAGCCATGATATCAAAAAGACAGCGAATCTAATGAGAACAACACAGGGAGCTGTGAGTGCCAAGGAACTAAACCAGCAGCATTCCCTTATGCATAAGGTACATGACAGTAAAGCTCAAGAGCAGCAGGGCCAAGTCATTAGCACACCACCACAGGTGCAGCCTCATGCTTTAAGACATGGTCATCAGCTGTGCTTGCCCGGTGCGCAGGTACTGCTGGAGTCAACCTGTGACTTGCAGATTCTTCACCAGTCAATCCTGCAGTCAGGTTTAGGACAAGCAAAGGCGTCGCCACAAGTGCAAAGAATACAGAGTCCTCAGCAGGTGGCACATCCGTTCCTGCAGATGGATGGTCACATCGTTCAAAGTAACGGGGGTCATTCTCAGCAGCAGCTTCATAGTCAGAATTCAGAAGTAATGAAAATGGACATTTCTGAGTCTTCAAAACCACTACAGCAGCATTTGACAGCAAAAGATCATTTTACTCAGACAAATCAACATGATGCAAAAAATCAGTTTGTTTCTCTTAGTTCGATATGCTTCCCAGAATCTATGCTTCTCAGCGATGAGAGGAATATATTGTCCAACGTGGATGACATCTTAGCAGCAACCGCAGCAGCCTGTGGAGTGACGCCATCTGACTTTGCCAAATCAGCCTCTAATGAAGAGGAAATCCAAACTGTTGAAAATAGCGAGGAGTCTAAAGCACAGTTCCGATCGTTAGATTCCAGACACGTGTCTTCTGTTTTCAGTGCCTCACCTACTGTAGTTGGAAAGCCAGCAAGCAGAAATAATATTTCTCTGAATGGAGGCCAAATTACTCTAAATCTTACCCCAGTGTCAACAATCCAGACGAAAGCTGTGAACCTGGATCASCAGCACCTTGAAACTTCTGATCAGACTGTACCAATGAGAATGACCTCTCCCACCCTTGGTCCTGGTCAGGAAGAGCAGGAGGCTGTTCGAGTCAAGAAGCAATCCAGCATCAGTCACGAGTCTGAAGAAGATAATGATGCTTCTGTTGATGGTGCACTGAATGCAAGGGAGACGGAGTTTGTTTCAAGTGGTAGGAGCCTAAGTGAGGAAAGTGCTGCTTCAGAGAATGATTTTAATGTGGGTGGTGATGATGGTACAGTGGCAGGTAACCAGTCAAAGGTTCCGTTGCAGCCTCTGTCKGTGCCCCAAAGTGCAGATGGAGCCATTAATAGAACGGAAGAAGAGTGCCAAGATTTAACTCAAGGAAACCTTCAGAAGAAAAAAAGCAAAGGAAAAAGCCAAAACAAAAATGCTGCAGAAGATGACAGTGCAACTCAGAAACAGGTAAAAAGAAGTGGACAGTGTAAACGTCAAAATTCAAGAGGAAATGATGCATGTTTCACATACTCTTCTCCTGTTTCTGAAGGTTGTTATGATACTTACCAACATCAGGAAAGAATGAGGCAAAAAATTAAAGAAGTTGAAGAAAAACAGCCTGAAGTCAGAACAGGATTTATTGCATCTTTTTTAGACTTTCTAAAGTCTGGGCCTAGGCAGCAGTTTTCCACTCCGGCTGTACGAATGCCAAACAGGACTAGGAGACCAGTCACACAAATAGTTCGTGCCCCTTGCCTGCAGCCCTCTGCAAAACCTCAGCCAGCAGCAGCAGCACCTGTGGCTGCTGAGGTCAGTGGAGAAAGTCCAACCAAAAAAGCCGATGAGGAACTTAAGAAAAATTTAGAAACGCTGCCTTCMTTTTCTTCTGATGAAGACGATTCTGTGGGCGGCAACCATGATCTTCAAAAGAGCATCTCTACTGCATTGTCAGCCCTGGATGAAACATCTGACAAAAAGATCAAATCAGGTAAAAGGGTTACTACAGGTGCATATGTTGAAGGAGATTTTTGTAGCTGATGGGACAAAAAAAAAGAATAATTTTATCTCTCTTCAGGTAAAGRTTTTAATTTGATTTGGTTTTGGCCACAATTAAGAGTTTTCTTCAAAAGGTGTATTGACTATGGACTAAAATAGGGTTTTCCACAATTAGAAAATATGTAAATATACTTTTTCATGCTACTTAAATAGGACTAATGCCAAAAAGTTATTTTAGCCYGCAGTTGGAATAATGTGTGTGTTCTCTTTGATTCTGGCTTGAAACACTAAATASGATTTTCATCTGGGAACATCAACAAAACATGTCAGAGGTTCTAAACCTATTTTTAAAAAATTCTACCAAGGGAATATATTCRTAATTGCCTTCAGCAGGTGATAAGTTCTTGCTARGTAAACACTCATTTTCTGTGACAAYCAAGTTGCACTGGATATGTGTGTGAAACAATTTTGGCTCTTGTAAACTGCACTCATTTACTTCTTGTAAACTGCTACTCATGGTCCAAGGTAGGATTCGTTYGAGCCATATGGATCAGGGATGTTGTAGCTCCATGTGTGTTGCTAGGTTACTAATAAAAGAGCAAAACCTGGGAGGGATTGGTTTGGGCAGGGAGGGGCAGGCAGCAACCACTGATCACAGTAGTAATTAGTTTTTCCCACACTTTTCAGTTTCACTTGTGTTACATCCATGCTGTACATCCGTGTTCAGAGCTTTTAACTGGTGGTGCTTTGTTTTGAAGTATTTTCAGCACACAGAATGTTTTTGCCTGGACAGGCCTCTTCAGTAAAGATTTTTTTTTCCCCCCCTCTGGTAAGCAATTAGAAACTATCCAGGCAATCACATAATTGTACTAATTCCAGAGAAATACCATTGTCTTCCAAAATAATCACAGGGAGAAAATGAAACATTTCTTTAACTCTTCTCAGGATTCAGAACCCGTGACCCATGAGCTGATTCTTAACAAGAGAGAATGAAGTAATGATTTCCGTTTTTAGATTAAAGGAGAAAAAAAAATTCTCCCTTTCTCTAGGTGTGACATGATTTACTGAAAAATACATAGCAAAATTAATCTTGAATTGTAATAATCACACCTAAGATACTGGGAAATCATTGCAGAATACATTGAGATGCTGAACAATGCTTCATAATTACTATTCTTTTTTTTTCTGTGGCTATTTCTATGTAATTATGTTAAGTGCATGCATTCAAAAAGGCTCTTACAGAGGATGAAGTTCCTTCTGTGTCTTTCACTTGAATATATATTGCAAATAAGAAAGCACTGATTATTTTTCTTACCAGAAAGCTGAAATCTGGCCAGTGCCAAGGCATGAGCCTCTTGCTGAAGTTTGTTAATTTTAGTAAGCCATTTCTGTGTACAATGTCCAAAGAAATATTTCAAATGTTTTTTTTTGTTGGGTGAGCGTTTCCATTAGTGAGCATTTCCATTAGGGTTTTATTTGCAGTGATTTCTTTTACGATATGATTGTATCTTCTTTGTTATCCATAAGGATATAAAATTTATGTCACTAGTTTCTGGAATTCACCTTCCTGTTTTGTGACACACAAGATTGTTTGTACGAGATGCTTAACCATGACATCTTTCTTCCTTTCTTGCTGGTGTTTTGCAAGTTTTCTAGTAATACCCTTTTCTGTCTGTTTTTGCAAATAAGTATAAATAAGTATAGACAGACAATTATTAAAACGTGGTCTTTTGTTGATGGTATTAAGTAGTACATGTACCTTTATCTGCTGTTCTGACAAATATGTAAATATACCTGAGCAACTAACAATGGCTAATTAAAGCTGTCAGAGCTCTCTCTCTCTGAAGAAAKAGAACATATTTCAATAATGTGAGGTTATGTCTCTGGAAGAACACATTTCACGTTCCAAATTAACAAATTTATTGAATGGATTTAGTGAATCTTCACTTAGTTATGTAAATAGCTTTTGCATTGACACATTAGTTTGACATTTAACTCATTTGTTTGGAGTCACTTTTGTTAAAATATGTTACCTTATCTTTTGTAAAATTTTTCAAGTGAAAAAGTCAACAATTAGCAGTGATTGTAACAAAGCTGTGAAGTGGTTTAGGTTTCCTGAGTGATATCAGTAATTGTGTTATAGTTCATATAACTTGATTTCTTTTAGATCAGCAAGTCAATGTTAAAACTAACATGCATAGAAGATTGTAAAGTAATATCTAAAAAGGATTCTAATTTTTTTCAGATGGGAAAGAATGATTTTGAAAGGTGGGACTTCTCTTTGGCTCTCTTTGGAATCTTCTTTTCCCTTCTTTGTTTTGTATCATCAGTTCTCATTGCTCACCTCTGTTAATATTAAAAGTCATTAGGCTGTTGCTAGTTTTAGTCTGGAACTTCCAGTTACATTATCACAAGATATAAATTATAAATGGCCAAAAGTCACGCAGAAAGTATTTTCATATTTCATGTGTATTTCTCTTTCTGCAATCCAATTTCAAAAGATTTATCAGCAGATAACAAGATTCAGTGTTGTAACCTTTGCTGTTGTATTTGCTTATTGTCACAAAGTACAGCAGTATTACCTGGTGATCATGTCTAACTATCAAATTGTTTTGTTAATTCCAGCTGCTAACAGATGTAGCAGTTTAATACAAACAGAGGTGTATTAGCTACAGTATTCTGGTTTTGTTTAAGATTTAGTTGTGGTCAAATACTGCTTCTATTTTAACTCCTAGAACAGGTGTTTTTCCTAGAATAGTTGCTTTTARTATAAATTGTAACAGAAAAGAAAAGAAGCCTAGCTCCATATTACATTGCTAATCCTTGATAATTTAACTGAAATTTGGATTTTTTTCTTCAGAAACTGAAAAAGTGACAGTTGTTACTGCTGCTGCCACCACCACCAGTGCTGTAGTAAAGCAGGAATCTCCACAGACAGCTGCTCCTGTAGGCAATGTGCAGGAGAAAATGAACCCAGCTGACCCCTTAAAAGTAGCTCAACAGGATGCTGTGACTTCAGAGCAATTGGCAAAAATGCAGGAGACTGTTGCAATAGAAGGATGTACTGATGAGGAGAATATGGACAGTGAAGGAGAGGGGATGTACAGAGAACGTGATGAATTTGTAGTGAAGATTGAAGATATAGAGACACTAAAGGTAATTGAATATTTGCTGGGGGGGAAACAGCACAAAACCCCTGCATATGAATTTAGCCTCAAGGAACTACCAGAAGAGGAAGGGCTGCAGATTAGTTTGCTCTTTCTATTCTAACATTCCCTGATTGCTGCCAAAATGCCTTAAAGGTGTCTTTCCAGTGCAGATTACAAACATGTTTTGAATGTACATGACCCATTTTATGCTACRTACGTAATAAAGTAAATCTGTGTGCTGGTAACCTCTGTTAGAACTTGGAATTACCTGTTTTAATATTAAACAGCATAAATTTTTCAAAGGCTCTTGACTACTTTTTTTTTTTTTAAGATAGGAGTAGACTTTCAAGTGAAACTGCAAAAGAACTTGAATGGAATTGGCTTCTGGTTCTTTGTAAGAGGTTCTGCTTTGTATTTCAACAAGAAATTATTGCCATAAGCAACCAGTACAACTCTTCACATGAGTTTATGTGAATTCCTTGTTGTCTTTGATTGTTTGGTTTGGTTTTGCTGCTTCACCATTTTAATTATTCTGCGTGTTGACCTTACTTTTTTGTTGCTATCATAGCCAGCAATGTTCTTACTGTTAGAAAATGTCTAATATTTTTGATTGCTTGTCTCTGTGCTCGTCCTCTTAAGGTGCAGTTTTAAATTAAGTYATGCTGCTTTGTCACACAAGACTAGTGTTATCAGTTTCAAATGTTCCCTTGTCACTTATAAAAGGGATTAAGGTACGTTAGGAGATATTTTGAATTTTAAGTTTGTTAGTTCAGGAGTCATGAAAAAGTAATGAGTGTTTGACTGCATTTTCCAAAAGGTTTATTTGAGTTAGTGGTTTGTTTGTAGGATCTACAGAAAATTCTCATTCAAGCTGATAATTACAAAGTTGCCTTGATGTAAACAGGACTTAATAATGACAATGCTGTAATTTTAAATGACTTATTTACATTTTATCCTTGGGTTACTTCCTCAAAAAACATGATGCACAAGCACATTTCTGGAAGAAAAATAAGCACTGCTTTTAGCAAACAATTTTTATGTTCTTCCAGGTTGCTTTGCAGACAGGAAAAGAGCCTCCAGCTATCTGGAAAGTACAGAAGGCTTTATTGCAGAAGTTTGTTCCTGAAGTGCGTGATGGCCACAGAGAGTTTGCTGCTACTAACAGTGTGAGTCCTCAGAATTCCTTGGGAAGCCTCATGGGAGCTGCTTTCCTTCRTGCAAGGCTAGGAGACTAAATTGAATATGATTCTGGCATACATTCTTAGCAATCATCCTGGAGGGGAAAACCCCCTCCAGCTCAAACTCTCCCTAAAGACATCCATGGACTGATTCTCTGCTTTCCAGCACAGGGTCTTTGATATCACTTTGATATCTTTTGTRAAGGAACAAGTTTTCCTGACCAGAGTAAAATCAGTGGAAAAAAGCTTGTGGCCAACTGCTTTCTGCAGTAGGAGCGATACAGAGAGGATACARTTTTAACAGGCAGCCTTTTGCCAGGCAGATAATGCTTTTGGGACAACACACGTGGAGAATGAAGGAAAGGGAAGAAAAGAAGCCCAGAGTAGCTCCCCTTACCTCATTGTCTTCAGTTTTCATTATTATCTGGAAATCTGGTGGAGGATTTTGTTTAAATTATAAATGYTGTAGAGTGGCTTGTTGTATTTAAACATGGGGGAGTTTAAACTGATTTTTTTCTTTAKTATTGACATTTTACTTGTTAAAACTGACAAATTTTGCTTAATATAAACACTTGTGGTTTGGGTTTTTTTCCTTTTAGTATCTTGGGTACTTTGGGGATGCAAAGACAAAATACAAACGAGTGTATGTGAAGTTTGTTGAAAATGCAAACAAAAAGGAATATGTCAGAGTATGCTCAAAAAAACCACGAATCAAGCCTGTGCAGTCAGCAAGGTATTTTATTTCAATTTGTTTTTCATTYTGCCATATTGTTTTCATACTAAGAACACAACTGTTTAAATAAACAGGAGTTATAACTTTCMAGTGTATTAATTGTGCTTTAATATGGAAACTGAGAACTGTCTGGTTTGCTTMAGGAAATTAAATATAAATTACTGCTTTGTCTTCCTTACTCTATTCTGTTCCATAATCAGTTATTTTGGAGGTGTTAGGGTTCTGCATGCTGTTTCTATGTCATCCTTTGCCCTACAAGCCTGCTAGTGTAATGATTTTAATTTTCTGTGTGTTGTTTTCTCATATCCTGTGGACTTTGCTAGTTAGGTAGTTTTTTTCTGGGTTGCTTTAATGACCATTCTGTCCTGGTACACTGGAGGTACCATGCTTTCTTCACAATCCTGGGAAGTAAATTTAAAAGCAGATGTTCATGACWGTGCTCCTTATTCAGGAAAACACTGGAGTTTTAAGTCTAGTTTGCTCTCACAGAAAGCAGTGCCATCAGAGAATCAATTTTGTGAAATAATCCTGTTCTACTAAAAGTAGCTGGGATTTTGATGCACCTCTTTTCTTGGGCTGTGGAGGGCTGTTCCAGCACCTGTTCTTGCAGTGCTCTGAAGCAACCCTCACTTTTAACAAAACGTGATTGTGATGAGCTTGTTATGCTTCTGCTGTTCTCTCAGTACTGCTTTTGGCTTTCTTTGTACTGCATGTTGTGTTTCTGGAGAAATCAGTCAGATCCCACCTGTGTGTGTGTTTCACTGAGCTCCATTAAGTGAGGTCTTTCAGCTTCCTCCTTTGGGGCAGACTTTCCATTGCTCTCATCCTTCTACTCTCTGTTGTCTCTGTCCATTTTGGTTTGAAATCTCCATTTCTGACAGATGTCTAGAATTATTCTCAGTGTTCCAGAAGATACTGGCAATGTTTCTGCTGTACATATCACTGCTTTCCCATCCTGACAAAACTCTTAGCACTTCCCAAGATTGTATTCCCTGCCATGCTCTCAAAACTGTATTGTGTTATCAGTCCTAAAGTACAGAACTTTGTGTTTCWGATATTAACATTCCTGTTTGTTTCCTGTGCTGAGGGGTGGGAAGAGAAAGGCGTTGTTTAGTCAAGTAGTGTTTAAAAAATATTGTAGTATATAAAATGGGTACAACCTAATACCCAGTTACAGTGAAATAAGTGTATATAATCAGTGGGGAGTATATTCTGGTTAAATGAGATTATAGTTATTTTATTACTGCCAAAACTTGTGTGGTCATTATATTCATAAACATTCTCCTCATAATATTGCAGAACTATTCACTGCAAACCTAGTAATAGCAACATCAAACCCCCTGACCCACCAACGCCAAAACCAGCAGCAACAAAAGTCTCTTCTGTGAAACCCAAAGCTAAACAGCCAAAGGTAAAGGCTGAACCACCACCAAAGAAAAGGAAAAAGTGGAAAGAAGAATTCTCGTCTTCCCAGTCTGATTCTTCACCTGAGGCCCAGAGTGAAGAAGATGGTGAGTGAGATCCCATTGCTGGCACCCAGGTCCTTTTAAACTGAACTGAGAAGAGTATTATAAAATTGCATTGTTTGATCTTGCACATTTTTCTGTACAGGCCTCAGAAAGAAAATATAAAATCCAACAGCACCGTGCAAAATGAGTTTCTTAAAACTTCTCAGTTGCTGTTGGTGTTTAAGCAAATGTGTACAACTGATTTTATTTCAAATGTAGTTTATCTACATGAGTTCATATTTTACCGCTTGCTGTCTGTGACAGGTACAATTGTAGGAGGAGAAACCAATTTGTTTTTTGAATACAACTTAAGAATGAGATTCTTCATTAGTTTTCCATTGCAACTGAATGTCATGTCTAAAATAACATTTCTGTAGTGTTTGCCTGCATGCAGATGTGGGCAGAATTTAGATGCTGCTGTTCTTTTTTCAGAACCAAGGGGAAAAAGCAGTTGAGTTTTTGGCTGCTCCRTTGCTTATCTGAATGCCAGCTGTTCAAATGTAGCCTGCTGAGCASATTTGCTATTAAGACATTGATAGAACAT
Source organism: Cardinalis cardinalis (assembly GCA_014549065.1). Taxonomy (NCBI): domain Eukaryota; kingdom Metazoa; phylum Chordata; class Aves; order Passeriformes; family Cardinalidae; genus Cardinalis; species Cardinalis cardinalis. The sequence goes on from JACDOX010000194.1 coordinate 949,842, forward strand.
TGAGATTCAGTGTTTGCAGGAGCTCTCCAGAAGAAAAAGGGATTTCTGAAATATCCAGTGTTTATAGGGGTTACCTGTGCTAGCAGATTTACAGTGCATTTTGCAGGCTTCTATTTCCTGTATGTTTGAAACAAAGCCATGTRTTGCTCCTACTTRATTATTGCTGCATTTCTAAAGCATCCTGGTGACTTTTAAATATAGATACACCATCACTGGTGTACTGGCACGCTGCCTCTGTGAGGACAGCACCTCTGAAATAATTTTCAGGCAAACTTGCCCAAGTAACACTCTCCATATTTAAGACCTCAAGTAACCTGGTGATGATGGTCATCCCTGAGGGAGTTGAGCAGCCTTGCTGGCTGAAYCACTGCAAAACCCTGGTGTCAGACATGGAGCCTATAAAAACTGCAGAATGCTTCCTCGTACTGATGTGCATGTTAAAATTGCTGTCTATGAAAAAATAAAAGCTTCCTCAGAGTAAGAATAAGTATGCTTATATCTCTTCACTGATAAAGGTTTTTTTGCCTTTTTTATTTTTGTGAGTTTAAAAGTGAGGTGTGATTGATTCAGTGGTATGCAGGCTCCTAGGTGACATCATTAGTACTCAAAAATTCTTTTTCCTGTTGGATGATTTCAAATCTTGCAATTTTGGGAGGTACTTGCCTTGATGTGAAAATTAGGGCACTTAGGGTTCTTCACCTGACTGAATTTATAAATTACCCTGTTTCTCTGAACTTTCATCTACACCAATAGGAAAATGTTTTAATTCCTTAAAATATAATCTAAATACTGATAGTTAAAAATGGAACCATTTGTACCATATTTGGTGTCTGCCCCTGGTTTTGATGTGTAAGTAGTTTCTTGCAATAGACTGCACTGAATTTTCATCTCTTGGGGTACCAGTAGGGGTCACTTGTGTTTTAAGAGAGAAACCTTCAGTTTTGAAAAACACAAGTGTTTTTAGGATATTGAAGGGAAAAAAAATCATTCTATGCTGTTGACTTTTCAGAGGTTGTACCTCCAGCTCCACTTGTTACTCGTTTTTTGAATACAAGAGCTATGAAAGAGACTTTCAAGAGCTACATGGAGTTGCTTGTGAGCATTGCCTTGGATCCAGACACAATGCAAGCCTTGGAAAAGAGCAATGGTACAGTATGTTTAACACTTGTGTGTTCTTACTAGATTTTAAGGTCATTAATCAGTAAAGCAAATGTTCTTTTAAAAAAACCCACAAACATAACAAAATTCGAGTTACAGAACCTCAACTGAAGAATCTACACGTTATGTGTGTATATATATATTTTTGTGTTATCTCTTTGAAGAGTCWAAGTAACTTGGGAATATTGTTTTATCTTCTTTGCTGCATTAGAATTTTGCTGTGAATGTCAGAATTGAGCTATTTGTTCCTACAGTTACTGTACTTCAAACCTTAGCAAAGATTTATTTAAATTTAGAGTTTCAAGTCTGTCTGCTTTCTTATGAAGAAATAGGCATATAACTATAAGTAGATATGATTCCTCCTACTATTAAAAATTCAGCTTTTAAAACTCTGAAATCTTGAAATCCTYATCAAATAAAAYTATATTAATGCACACTTTTTCTTTGGAGCTAAATATTTGGATTTGTTTATCCGAGTAGACTCCAGGGTACAAAACTCCTATTTCTCAAAACTCCTATTTCTCAAAATGTAGTAAAGCACTCACATTCAAAGATAGAGGTTGCAAAAGAGAAATCCTTTCATGTGTTATTTAGTTGCAAGCTGTTGTTTTGTACTATATTCTGTTTGACTGTCTTTTAAAAMATCCTTTCTAGCCTCTCCTCTCCTGCCTCTCTTGATCTGACTGTGCATCAGTGCACACTTATCTCAAGATTTCAGACCCAAGCATTATGTCAGTAGTCCCACTAAAATCAAAGTAATTGGTTTTATTTATAAAATGCTCCATACTGAGCTGTAAATTTTATTCCTGGTCACATGCCTGTGTTCAGCTGTATATTGTTCGATTCACAGTGGTTTATCAGATAACTTTTATCAGTAAGCACTYTCCTCAATTCTTTTTTTTGTTATAAATGCCAGCAAGACCATTTCTTGTAAAATGGAATAACAAATGTCAAAACCATCCACTGGTCTTGATAAAACTGCCAGCTGTATTGCACAGAAGAGGATTATCTAGGAATTGGTGTAAAATTGTCTCTAATATTTATACTCTATATTGCTCTATCTGAATTTATCCTTGCAGCAAGGGAAACTCAGAGAAGGAGCAGGATTCCAGTCAGCAATTAAACTTCATACTATCTRCACCAGCTTAGTGGGCTGATCAAAAAAAAAAAGATTTTTCTCTCACATTTGAAATTAGATTATGTGCCAATTGCTTTATGTTTTACTTTCCACATTGTATACTAATGGGTCAAAATATAGAATGAATATGAACCTCCTTATTGTGCATCCCTTAATAATCAACTGCTGTGGGTTTTGATGTGTCTTTTAGATGAGCTGCTTTTGCCTCACATGAGAAAGATTGATGGAATGCTGAATGACAACAGGAAGAGGCTGCTGTCCAAATTGCGCTTGGATCACGCTTTCAAGGTACTCTCTTTCAAACTCTAGGCTTTTAAAAGTGGTGTTCTGGGTRAATCACTGAATCCATACCATGCAGGCTAAAACTCTACAGCTTAAAACTCATTTGGAACAGCAGTTATAAATTTAGTGCTTGCATTTGGAGAATATTTTGGGATGGAGRAGTTCATACTGCAGAGGTGAAGTTCTAGTTTTGCTCCCCATGCTTTCTGGTTCGTTCTCAAGCATTTTTTCCTTTAAGCTTTTCAAATTTGCCAGAAGAAAATCTGTTTCCTRTCCTTCTAGAGCTTTTGGTTAAGTGATTGTATTGCCTAAAAATAAACTTACATGAAATTGCTATGCTGTGAAGCAGATGTCTGAACCTCTTTGAAGTAGAGAACATGATCAGAGGAGTTTAAAACCAGGACAGAGGGATGCAAGAACAACTCATTTGTGTGCTCTTTCGTGTATCTTCAGCATGGAAGGTTGAGAAAAGTGTGGATAACAAGCCCATATTACAGCAGCTTTGACGTGGTAATAAAAAACCAGGTCTGGATGTGGCCAGGGAAGAGAGAAGCCGTACCATCTCAGTAGAGAGAAGGTAAACAGGAGGATAATCMCTGTGCTTCCCACTGTTCCCACCCACCCTCCAAGCAACAATGCAGAGCTTGCAAGTGCAGGAAGGTGATTTGCACTCATGTTAGAAAGGTTAGAAAAGATCAGTCCCAGCTGTTAACCCAGCTCTGCCAAGTCCACCACTAAACCCTGCCCCAAAGTGCCGCCACATCTGCTGCACGTGCCTCAGAGACCCCCAGGGATGGTGACTCCACCRCTTCCCTGGGCAGCCTCTTCTAGTACTTCATAACCTTCCTGGTSAGGAAATCTTTGGTGATATCCACTCTAAATATCCCATTTTCTCTTGTCCTGCTGCTTGGGAATAAGACACCCTTTTGTCAGTGTCTGTAATCAGACTGATGATTTGTTCTTGTAACRGTTTTGAGGCCAACAACAGTAAAGGAGGCCTGGATATGCACACCATCACCAAACTTGTTCTTTGCCTCACTTTCCCTGTCCTCCTTTCCTCTGTACTGTCCCCCAGCACAGAGACACTTGGAGAATGAGTGCTGTTCTTTATGCTGCTGTGAGCTTATAGCTGACAACTAGGTGAGGAGGGAGATAATAACAGACTTGAAAGTTCTGCTCTTTTCCRTCATGAAACCTTTTCCCCCATTCCATGTCTGGTAAATTCTGTGGGACATAAGGGGGCTTTGWTTCAGGGAGGAGACCACCATCAACCAACTGCAATTCACATGATCCTTGAACTTTTTTAATGTTAGTTATGGTGTTTTCCCAACAGCTGAACAATTTGTACCTCCTTGAACAGAATTATTGTGGCTTCCTCCTTACAGTAAAAAGGCCTGGGGTGGGCTGTGTAATTTCAAATGCACAGAGCCTCAGAGAGGTAGCATGTGTTAACCCTCCATTTCTTGGTTTTTTGTCATGGTAAGAATTTGGTGTTAAGAGTTATTAATATAGATACCTCTTTTTGACCTGTCTGTGCAGAGAAGATAGACCAGTTAAGGGAAGATACAAATTTGTAGAATTTCAGTTACATTCACAGTACACAAAAAGTGAGAGGTAGTCACACTTGATTTTTTCCCAGTTTAAGGAGGGAAAGCTACTATAATTCTCTGTAATTCCAACATGTAATTAAGCTGGAGTTCTTAGTGAATACAATAGCTTTGCTGTGTGTTCACTTAGCAGCAGATTATGTGCCRTATCTCTGAAGTTAACTTCAGACTGTATTCCATCATATCATCTGCAAGATGTTAATGAAGTTCATGGATGTAAGGAAGGGATCTGCTAGTGATGTCACCTGCAGGACAGAAAACCTTTTCTGTTTTTCTTCTGATGTGACAATGCCAACTGGTGCCATCCTTGGGTCGATGTCTTGGATAAAAATGAAATGCCTACTTKTCATCATAAGTGCTTGTGTTGGTTAGGAAAATGTGTCTGATGCTCTTTAAGATACAGAAGGTTTCTGTTCCACCTCATTTGTCATTCTCTGATACCATTCAGTTTAGGAGTTTTTACTGTTTTGCATTGATAGGCRTGGATGAATTTAATACTGTTTTTCCACTGGATACAGTTAATATGGAATATGTTAGCACTGTATTACAAACCAAAGCAGACACTGAAGTTAGCAGTCAGTGTTTGGTAGTTTTGCCTGTAACATTTTTTGTAATTCTAACAGTTCATTGCAWCCTTTGGGTAATAGTTGTTGCAAACAAAATTATGAAATAATATTGCTGCTTTAGTTGAAGATCAGTAAGTGAAGCATCTCAGCTGAAATGTGTAAACTTCATTTGAAAATAATGATGTGGCATTTGGAGAACATTTTGGGATGATAATCCAAAAGATGCAGTGGTCACTAGTATTTACTTCATTCCAGTTCACATTTGTCTGGTGGAGGTCAGTGGTGTGGCCATGGAACTGTTCTGGTTCTTAGGAATTCTCCAGAGGAGGCCAGAGCCCCTTGACACTCCAAATCAGCCTTGAGGAAGGCTATTTTASTGGATAGCAAAACTAAATAATTCARACCTGTGTAGGTTGTTCCACTTTGGAAGTATTGCAAGGAAGACTGGATATGCACAAGACTGGCTGGTCAAGGTTCCTGCTACCACTGTGCAGGAGATTTAATAGCTGTTTACTGAGAGGTTTGCTTAATGAAGTAAAAAATGGCTGATATAGATTAAGAGCTAATAAATTACAGATAGGGGAAGTTGTTGTAGTCAGGTACTGTTTATTAAAAGAAAATATAAAAATGGAGTCAACTTCATATTTTAACCCAATAGTCCCAGAAAGGTCCTTAAGCTGCATTGATTCATTTTTCCATTTGTGTATTTTTCTGCCTCATGGTGGAGTGTAATACAAAGATGTATGTTTATTTAATGTGAAACATATTTTTCAGGGCCAGATGATGTAGCATAGCAGGACTATTTCAAAGCAGCTGCTAACATAATGCTGTATTTGTTCAACAAAATTGGATTCAAATTTACTCATGCAAATAATGTAGAATTGAAGCTGACAGAAATGCAGTTCGCTCTCATGAGTTAAAATGTCTTCAACTTGTACTTTTTTGAACCAGCCTTCTACTTCACTGTGCATAAGCTTTTCTGCCTTACAGATCTGATGATATGCAATTTGTTTGTAATTTGCAAAATMTGGGACAAAACCTATGAAGATATTTAGGCATCCAATCCCCACGTGCGTGACTATGCATGAAATACTTGGAGATCTTCAAGTCACTTAGCCTTAGAAATTCTTGGGTAGAAATGGCATGGAAAGCAATTTAGAAGTTGAAAATTGTCCTGTGGAGCATTTTTTCCCTCCTCTCTTTCTAGTGAGAGAATCACAGATGTTAATCTGATGTACAGTGAAAGGATCTGCTGGAATTGAAAARTTACAGTAGTCAGGAGCAGGTAGTCATGCTTTCCAAACCAGATTTGGTGGTATAATCTGATGAAGACACTTTATCAGGTCTTTGTGGAAGAATAATTTTTTTCCTAATAGGCTGGAGTCTAATCTTTTCAAGGAAGAAAGGCCAATTTATCACCAATGTGGCCACTATTGGGKTTTTTTTCATAATTCTTTGTCTTTGTGTGCTCTGTTGAAGAACGCTTTGGAAAACTTTCCTGAACTGACAGTGGTCACTCGGGATTCCAAGACAAAGTGTGGAGGGACATCTGTGTCTAAGATCAAAATGAATGGTAAAGCTTACAACAAGAAAACACTGAGGGCTTCTAAATCAACCACTAAATCAGCACAGGTGAGTGTTCACAGGGTTTGTTGCTGCCACCATCTGACTKGTGCTGTGATAACCATGTTTCTATGAAACACTGCTTACGTGTTAGCTGCTTTGGTTGGTTAATCAACATATAAAATCTTTGAGAGAGGTGCTTTTTGTGTAACAAGGGAATGTTAAAAACCAACATTTAAAGGAGTACATTAAATCATTACTGTAACTCATATGTGAAACATGGTTTGTCAGCTTCCTGGGCTGTTGCTGGAGCAGCAGCAGTTTGCCTTCACCATTGCTGCTGTAGATCATAATAGTAAGTCATATTATAATAATAACATATAATAATCATAATAACAGTTTCTTATGCTTGCTGCAAAGTAAATGATGCAATGGCTTCTAGATCAAAAATTTAATAAAAGTAGTGTTAACCTTGTAAAATCTGAGATCAGATAACACTTCTTAAAAATTGAGCTCTATCTGGTTCCATTTCTCATTTTCAATGGCAGAATGAAGCTGTGTATCTTAAATTTAAAAAAAAAAATTKAAAAACCACATGGAGAACATTTAAGAAGCACGTATTGTTTATTTCCATAAATGCTGGTTTAGGGCAAATTTGGTAGAGAATTTCCAAAGGGGGCCTCTCCAGAAAACAAACCCACATGGTCCCTCCCCCCCAACCRGTTTGGGAAGAATTCCTCAGAGAGAAGTGGAAAGAACCTGTTTATTTGACAGGCACAGCACCACCCCCCAGCACACAAAATGAGCAATACCGGGTGACACCACTCTGGAAAAGATGACAAATTCAGAAAGTCTCTCTCGGGGGTGGTCGCTCTGTKCTCAGTCCCTCCGGCGCTGGGCAGCTGCTGCAGCCACAAGGTGCAAACTCTCGGTGTTCCCAGGTCCCAGTCTGGAGCAGGTTCAGGGTGGTCGGAAAAAAAGAAGATAAACAGTCCAGGAAGCAATATGGACTGTTTAGCTAAACTAGCCAGAAGCAGGAGCAAAGCAGGCAAGAGCAAGCTAGAGAGCGAGAGAGAGAGACCAAAAAGCCAAAGCAAAAGCTGCTGTCTCGGTGTCCCAGCCAGGCTGATGAGAAAACCAAAACAAACCTTTCACTCCTCAGAGCCAGTCCTAAAGGTACAGAACACAATATCCAACATTAACAGAACACATGAATGGGGATACAAGCATCAGAACGTCACCCTAGGACACCATGGAATTCCTGGGGAACACTCTAACTAGATTTGGCTTTTTATCTTTGTCTCCCTGCAGTAAATAGTGGCTTGACAAATGACCTGTACGTATAGCTCACACTCATATTCCTTGCCAAATTAACCTAATTTTTAGGTAAGCACAAATCAGCTTTCTCAAGCACAAAGTCTGTGTCTTTTGCAATGATAACCATCAATCTGGTAGAATAATGGTTAAACTTTGGTAGTTCTTGGAGTACTTCTTGAGAAGGGTGTGTCATACCCATTTTGGGTCTGCAGTGCATTCAGGATGACTGAAAGCATTCTCACACCTGGTTTTGATAAAACAACATGGGAAGTGGAGATAGATAATTAAGATATAAGGGGAATCACAGTTTGCCAGGTATGTCACAATAATGATTTGAATGAAGCACTCAATTTCTGAATTGCTGAAAAAAATTGTTTACAGAAGAAAATGTCTTTCATGTGTCCTGGTAAATAACATGAATTTTCCTAAAATAATTGTTCTTTTTGCAGGAGTTTACAGTGGATCCAGAAAAAATACAGTTGTATTCTTTGTATCACTCACTCCATCATTACAAATACCACATATATCTAACATGTAAAGAAGAGGTAAGTATTGCTCTCATTCTTTGCATTCTCTGAGGGAATTGAGTCCAACTTGAGAGGTTGTTCTCTCATTCTTGGTAAATGAGTATGGAATGAGGCCTCCTATTTTAATTAATTCTTTATGGCAAGCAAAGGCTTCGCTGACCACATGGGTTGCCCCTCATGGGAGCTGCTGCTTAGAACATTCAGATGTGGGGCTTGCAAGGTTTGTGGGATTCCCTGAAGTGTTCTTCACTGCTATCCAAAATAAACAAAACAAATGTGTATTTATTTGTCAGTGTATTTAACTTCTTGGATCTAAAAGGATTTTTTTTGGTCTTAGAATGCTGTGCCTTTATTTCTTCTGCAAATCCTTGCTGGAAATATTTCAGGTAGCAGAAATACAAGAGCTGAGCTCTGGCTTAGTTGTTAAGAAATGCATTTTGGGGGGCATTACCCTTGTTTTTAAAACTCAGAAATTTTCTGGCAGAGAAGGTTCATATTTAACTGCAGACTTTTATAAAAATGAAAATTCTCCAATTCTGGCAGCCTAATGTGTGTGTGCATCTCTCTCCCCCTCCTTCTCTTTTTTTAAACAGATTTCTTCTGTTCAGAAGACAAGTGCAGATCTAGGCCAGGAAGAGATCGTGCAACTGTGCATGAAAAACATAAAATGGGTGGAGGATCTTTTTGAAAAGTTTGGTGAACTCTTGAATCGTGTCCAGCAGAAATGCTCCTAACAGAAATGTGTCCCAAATCCCACATTTTTCTATGGCACTAACCTGATGGAACAGAAAGCTCAGAGAGAGGCTCTGATTTCTTTCACAATGCCAGACTGCATTCTTGTTCGTAGCCATTTTTATTTCTCTTTATGGAACTCTGTGCCTTGGCTCGTGCTAAGGAAAAGTGATGCTGCCAAGGAAATCAGTCCTTTGGAGATGGAACTAAACATAAACCTAACCACATTTTTAACCTGAAGAGTTTTTTTCAATTTTTTAAACTATTGGATAACTTAGTTTTATTTTCAGAAATGTTTTTGACAAGTGATGAAGCATGCACTACATATACTTTTTTTCTTTTTTACTGCTCAACAGATAACAACACTTAAAATACTACAGGTTTTCCATCCCTGACTAAGTGAGAGAAAAGGCATCGTTGGGGCGAACTAATTTTTACATGTCTGGCCACCAAATTTAGAGTTTTGTACATTTTGTGAACAGAGCTGGAGTGACATCAGTTTCTGCATACGTATATTGCCATCATAAAATCCAGAAATTTCATTATGCTTTATGGACTCCTTTTACTATTGTCATGTTTGGGAGACCGAACATGGAGTTGGTGCAATCCTATGACTGCTTTTGTGTCAAATTTTATTGTAATGAAAGACAATGACCTTAACTATTTTCCCTGTTTTGAAGAAAAATATTTTCCTTTATATTGTGGTTTTTTTTTTCTTTTGGAAAAAAAAAATCAATTGTACATTTTATCTCACTAATAGTTGTATTTTTCACAGAGGAAATATTGTGGTTAAAATTGTTACATGTATCTTTGTAATACACTTTCCATTGTTTTCAGTAAATCCTATTCATTTATATGTTGATTTTATATTGTAAACTATGTATCTCGAGGTAACCCTTTTGTTTATACAGGTTTGCTTCAGTGTTAACCAGAATAATGCATAATGCATACTAGACTAGTTTTGCTTTAAGTGTAGTTGTGTTAGACACTGCAATTATTTTCTGGTATGTGAAAATAAATTTCTTACTAAACTAGCACTTGATTAACTGAGAGTTTAAATGAAGAGCTACTACACTTTATCTTGGTCAACAAAGATTGTTGATTGGAAATAGACTATATGCAGTGTTAAACACAGCTTACATAATTGTTTGTAGAACTGGCAGTTGCAGAGCTGTTCTCTTTTTGGTGCCTTTCAAGTCTTCAGACATCTTTGTAGCTTTTCTCCCCCCTCCAGGTTGTAAACACTTAGTAGTGCCACTAGTCACACTCAGACAATGAATGTAATGGGCTCTGATCAGGAGAACATTTTCTTTAAATTTGCCAATAGAATGCCTTACTGAGTCATTCAGAATGGAGATGTACTCTACTGGCATCCTAAAAAGAAAGTCATRTTGGTCTTTTTTCAGAAAATGTCAAAAAACCCCTTCATTCCTTTATCCTTTTACTGCCACTTAGTGCCTTAATTTCAGCCAAGAGAGCAGGGTTCACTATTCATTGGCCAAATGAAGTAATGTTCATTGCCATGTGACCTTTCCCCCATGTTTTGATCCTATTTAGTTGTTAAATATTCATTAGACTGTAGAACTATAAAGAGTTTAATGAATAGATGTGAAAATGAAATTATTTGATCTTGAGCAAGCAAATAGAGGTTTGAATATTAAAGTATGTACAGAATTTTAGCTGATTAGATTTAGAACCTTGTAGGATGTTTACCATATTTCCAAAGCTTTTCATCCTTAAAAAGCAATAATTCTCCTTCACAATTGGTGTGCAGACTACGATGAACAGGAATGGGTATGTGCCCTTGCCTTTTTTAAAGCCTCTTCCTGGTGGTTTTGCTTTAGGAAGGGAGGTCACAGTCGTGCTAATGACACATTGTGCTACTGCTGTGTCTGCAATTATCAAGGAGAGGAGCTGGGGTTGGGGTTAGGCAGAAATGTGCAGATGGTTAGAGCAATCACGGAGCTAATTAATCCCCACGGTGAAAAGAGGGGTAGCTGTGGGGGTAAGGAATTTCTATGGTGTCAGTCCTGTGAATCTAGAGGGTGAAACCCAAACAGCAGAGTCACCAGCCTTGGCAGCAGTCAGATAAAATTATTTTAATATAAATGTGYGCACTGGAGTAGAAACGTGCCTGGTACGCTCTTCAGTCACGAGTGGGCATTCCCAAATTGCCATCCCTTACTGGGAGGGCTGGCAGTGCCTGGAGGTTGATGACAGGGAGTGACTTGCCCAGGCAGAGTTCTGTGGTCACATTACAGTTTGGAAACTCCTAGTCTGTGGCTTTAAAAATCATGAGGATACAGACTGAGGGAACAATGGAATCAGCTCCTTGGTGGTGTAGGAAAGAGCTGGTCAGACTTTGTCTCTCCCACGCCCCTTCCTAATGAAGCAGTGTTGAGAGAGTTCTCTGTGCTTTCYAGAAGATTACCACTACTGTGTACTTACTCTGGATTTTCGAATCTAGAAGTAGCTTTAGAAAGCTGCTTTCAGTCCTTAGAAGCTGAAAATAAAAGMAATGAGAGGCTTTTGGAGTAGCTTGTCCCTGTTTAAAAAAGAAGTAATTTTAGCAACAACCATTAAAAAAAAAAAGGGGGTGGGGGGCCAGGATGCTCTGCACTGCCATGGAAGGTGACCTGGCTTATTTTTGGCTGGTTTGTTCCCAAGGCCAGTTAAACAAGCACTGTGCCTGTAGAAGACAGGAAAAACTTGTCTTGAATAAAAGTCATTGCCCCAGACTATTAAAGATTAATATAACGGAGCTTCCATCTTTGTCTTGGGGTGCAGAAATGGTGGCTGGATTGTTAATTTACCAAACCAGAATAAGTAAAAACATGAAGCTCTTGAGTGTGTTGAAGGGTCATAAATCAAAGCAAAGCTTTGTTAGTAGGATTGGACAGGTTTTTTTATACTGAAGCAAACTTAATGAAAAAGTCAATGTACAAATTACTTTTTTTTTGCACAAATCCTTTGTTTTGTTGCATTTTAGATAATGAAGTCTGCACCCACACCTCAGATGTTTTCCCCTTGGAGTAACAGTGAGGTCTTCATCCTTAAATATGACAGTGCAAGTTGAGCACTGCTTTGACTGCAAGAGAAGATGCACTGGCAAGGAACAAAGCCCTCCTTGGACTGTGAATTAGCAGAACAGGAATGAAACAAATTGCATAATCAGTTATTTAGCTTTGAATTCCATTATTCTTTCCTTTAGTGTGGCATCCCAATTTACACTGGCTTTGGTTTTATTCAAATACAGCATTGCTCTTCAAGGCAGGTTTGCTCTGAGATGCTACYCCCAAAGTTTTGCTAGCAAAAAATCAGACACAAATTGGTTTGAGAAATTGTTTCTGAAAACAGCTAAGGACTTTAGGGTCTTTGAGGTTCTGTGGCATGTAATGTATTCATATATTGTCAAAATGAAATACTACTTTTTAAAAAGTCAGATCTTACAGGCTGTCTTCCAAGTAAATGATTCCCATAGGAAATATATTTTAAATATTATTTAAATATTTACTACTATTTAAAACAATTTTAAAGCAGGAAAGCTAATACTATGGTCACAAAATGTCAGTGTGTCACCAACCATTTCTTATTTTGTTGCCAGCACTTGACATTTGGTCTCTCTTACCCTATTATGAACCTGTGCATTTCACAGTGCACATTCTGCCATATTTTATTATTTAAGCTAATATTAACATGTCATTGGTAATAAATGCATGTTTTTCTGCATATCTGTTCTACATATGGCAAAAATGAAGCTAGGGCTAATTAAGAGACACTATGCATTCTTAGTCCAGATTTTCAGGTGGTCCATAATACAATGTATGGAAATGTGAAAAAGGACAGTTTTGTACCATTCATGATGTTATTAACTAAACCCATTAAAGTGAAAACACTTTTTAAACAAAAAYCTTATAATGCTTAGTCATTTGTTATTAAAATAATAAGTCTTGAAAAGTTAAGATTGTTGGAAGCAAATTGGCAATTTGGAATATTTCCTATATTTTCTGCTTGCGACATGAAGAAATACAGTTCTGTGGCTGGGTTTGTTTGGGTTTTTTTTCATTATGTTGCCTGAACTGAGCATGTCTGCTTGATCTGGATTTTTTAATTCTGGGTTCTAAATGTGAATTAATTTGTACAATACAGCTGCCAGATCTTCCACTGCTGTGGTGAGTGGGGAGCCAGCCTGTTGGGGCAAGAGAGAATCTGCTGCTGTGGTTCAGGTGGGCTTTACCTGAACTTCAGTCTTTTCATTTGTTCTCTTTCTTGCCGGACTGGCATGTCATCTCTGTGTGCCTTAGAAGAAAAGGTGCTGCACAGAGTTTGGGGATTTTTGCCCCCAGCCACAAGGAATGACCCTGGATGTTCTTAGCGGCGTTTCCCCCTCACACAGGGGGCTGAGCCCCCCTCCCATGCTGTGGATATTGTCCGTAAGATCCACAGCAGCCCTTCTCTGAGCAACTTGTTTGCAGAAAAAGGAGGTTCTGGAGGTTGGAATATTTTTTTTAATGGCCCTCTGTATAAGCTTCTGCCCAAACCAAGATGAGTATAAAATGAGTCATTTTCCCATGCAATTGATTGTTGTTTTGTCAAAAAAATACTTTGGGAAGCAGGTAGGCAAAGAATGTCCTATTGCAATCCTGAAGGTTTCAATGCTGTGTTTCAGATACAGCTTTTAATTTCTGAAGATTTTTTTTTTCAAAAAGAATAAGGAAGAAGCTGAATGCACACAGCTTTTTAAAAAAGGAAAGCAGCTCCTACTATCAGCAGTTTGTGGGTAAGTACCTTAGGCAATCAAAATTACTTGCCCTGCATTAGCTATTTGCCTTTTCCATAGATAACCTAACAAATCTTTGTTTCATTTCTAGAAACTGAAGAAGAGAAAACCATATTAAAATTCTTTTCCTTTGATTTCTTAAAAGAATACAGGACTAAATACAGAGAACAAGATTTTTGTAAAGGAGAAAAATAAATGGTGAGTCAGGGAAAACAGCAAAAAACATTTCAGGGCTGTACTCTCTCATTTGTCCTGAGTATGTCTGGGGTTCTTGCTTTTAAAAGTTCCACTGGGCATTTTCTTTCCTTTGTGTGTGCTTAATTTTGGTTGGTTTTGTTGGGGTGTTTTAGCTACCTGATGCCCAAAGGGTAGAGGGAAGCAGCAGAGCCTATGAGCAGGACTGAAGGAGCAGCTAAGGTCCTTCATTTTAGTTTTTATTAATAAATGAGGTTTTTATTTACATGTGTTATTTGAAATTGTAAACTATATAATTGGGAATACATGTTGTAGCCTTCTCAAACTCCCATAACATGTGATAGAAAGATCTTTTAAGTAAAATTATGTTGGTTTGCATCATCCTTTCCTTTCTAACTGTGCTGGCYGCTAGTGTGATTTGTCTGTGCATTATTTATGTAGCAGATATCTTTGCTGTGGCAACAGAAGGTAAGTGATATGATAATTGAATAAAAGCTGGAGCATCAATGTTTTATTATGTGCTTAGGTCAAATGGGCAGCTGTTCAAAGCTCTGGGAGAATGAGGATTTAGAGCTCTTCCCTAAGTAAAGCAGCTTTGGTGGCCTCTGAAACCTCCCAGATTTTTGTTGTTGGTCAGAATGCAGAAATTGCTGTCCCTACAGCTTTCCTAACAAACAACCGTAAGGAAACACTTCTTTGTTTCAGTGGAGCCTCCAGCAACTTTGTTTAGAGGTAGTTTGACCACAGTCAATGGACTTTGCACTGGAGGAGTTGAAAGGAGTGCTGACATGTTCTGTGAGAGTCCAAGTGTTGCAGTTCTGGAGCCAGCTGCCTTAGATAAACCCCAGGTAACAGGAAATGCTCAGCCTGGGACTGTCACTTTCTCTTTGACATGAACCAGCTCCCTTTGGGTTTAGTGGGGTAATAAAATTCTGCAAGATGCTTCTGAGGACAYTTTCCTGTCCTAAACCATGGGCCTGGCCAAATAGGGCATGATTGAGTTAGGTGGCCTCAGCACATTGTGCAGTAATATCAAATGTAAATTACAGATTCCTGCTTCTAACATACAGAAACAATAAGCCTGATTCTCTGCCCYAGAGTATACAGGATATGCAGCTGTTTTCTAAGAAAATCAAAACAAAGGGTCAAAATCAGGAATTCAGTTTTGCTCAGCAAATCCATTTAGGGTTCTCACTTTTCTCCCCCCTCACCCACTAGCTCCTGCTATCCCATTAAGCTGCTGCCACTAGTGAGTGCTTGTGGGATTGTGCCCTTTTCTGACCCAGACATGGGGCAACTGAGAGCTGTTTTAATGTTWTAATTCCCACCATCACAATCAGAAATGAACTATKTCCTAATTAAAATACATCATAAGTGTTTCTTATCAACTTTTCCTACACCATGCTATAAATACCTTAAAACCAATAATCTAAAATTATCCCTCATAAGTCCCACTACAATACATCTTTCATAGTTCTATTTCTCTAAAATATCTAAATTTATTTATAAAACCATTCTTTAAAACTTGTTTCTAGTTCCATTTCTCTCTCAACAATGTCTGTCCTATTCCATAACGTTTCTAAGTCAACATTTTTTATCTCAAAGTTTACATACAATACATACTATGTAAACCTTCTGTCAAACTTTAAGGAATTCTCTACAATTTCTTACAAGTGCTCACTGAGGAGGAGGAACATGGAACTTGTCCCACAGTGAAGTTACCACCTGTATTTGTTTTGGTTTAAGGTAAATTTTGGAGAGAACTTTTTAAAGGGTTTTTTTAAAKAAAGTATATTTAATTGGCTTTTCTCTCCAACCGGTCTGGGAGAAAATATTTGGAGAAAAGTGGAAAAAAATGTTTATTAAATAATAAAATTTAAACAATRGACATAGAAACACAAGAGGTTTCAGCTGTGTTTCCTAGAGAAGCCTGTGGTACGGGGGAGACTCTTCTCTTCTTGATGAACTGAGAATTGATTGTCTGAGGAGTGTTGATAGGCTGAGTTAGTTATCAGAGGGGTAGTAACTGAATTGAGAATCCCATGTTTTGTCTTACTGGGATGTGTTAGAAATTTGGTGGGGGGGAGGAGGAATGTTTTAGAAAGTTTTCATTCTGAGTTCTGTGTGTGTTTCTTTTTGCATATAGTTGTAAGTTAATRAAGTCTTTTTCCTTTATTCCTAAGTTAAAGCCTGCTTTGCTCTATTCCTGGTCACATCTCACAGCAGACACTAAAGAAAATATATTGTCATGAGAGCATTAGCATTGTGCCAAACCCTGACAGCACCTCGCCCAGCTTCAGGTGGACATCCCTGCTCCTTGTGGCTACGAACCGGTGAGAGCTGCTCCCCCAATTCTGAGCTCACCCAAAGCCCCGTCCAGCAGTAACTGGGTCAGCGTCTTGTGATGTCAAACAGCAGAGTTAGCACTGCTCAGCAGGGAAATGGCCCCTCCCAGCTGGGCACCTCAGCTGTTCACAGTGTCTGGCTGCCCTTCTGGCTGAGCAGGTTTCTGGCCTGCAGAGGACACCGAGCCTTCCCTGTTCTGAAAGGAGGCTTTGCATACTAAATATTTTTCTTTACCAGCCAGGTTCACGGCTTGATCGGGGCTATAAAATTGGTTGGGAGARGTTCTCTGTATAGTGCAAAAAAGTTTTTTTAACATGAACCAACTTATGAATAATTAAAGAAATATAGGTATTTAAATTTTCTAGTTAATATGCATCATAGCTTGACAATACGATATCAGTGTAAGTAATATACTTTTCTTAGAAGTTAGAAATCTGTTATTGATTTTAGTAGGTGACTTTTAGGTTTTTAAAATGCTGACAGGTGCAAATWCTTAGTTRAAAGACTTTGCAGCTGAAATTTGCTTATGATATTAGTAAATTCCTGTTCTATGTATGCTTTGGACCTAGAATGTTAGGAAGATTATATTCTTTGAATCTCCTAGGTCRATCWAGATATATTACAAGTAGAAATACTAAGARAAAACTTATTAACCTCCATTCCAGGATCTCTTTAATACACAGTAGCCCGTACCTGAGACAGAAGTGTCATGTTTTCTTAGGAACTGTAATCCAGACAGCAGTGCCAGGACTCATTTAGGAACAGTGCMGTCAGTCTCTCGTTACAGCATCTAATCATGCTTGAAGTCCCAGGAAACCTCCACTAGAGGGAAAAGTGGGAAAGTCCACTTAAGACAAAAYCTTTTCTCTTTATTAAGACTGAGAAATGGGAGCTTGTGACATCACAGGTGTGGTGAGGTTGCTCCGTTCCCACTTCCTTGCCGTGAGCCACCTGCAGGACCAGTGTGTGCCRGCTGCTGTGGCTCCTCCTGGAGTGTGAGGAATGGATTTGTAGAGAGCTCTAGGTCAAGAAAATAGTATTGTCCAAAAAACTGGACAATACTCTTTTCTTAACCTAGAGATGGGGCRCCTGAGAAGTCTTTTAAAAACTTTTATTCTTATGARAAAAGTGAGACAATACAGATGATGTAACTCACACTATCRCAATTAGAAGCTATTTTCTAACTACTATACACTTACAAATGTTTATAAGAGTGTTTTACTACATCAGTAGTAAAAGGAAGTTTTTAAGGAAAACTAATCATCTGAAACTACTCCTCGTGAGTCTTACCACAATACATCTTCTATAGTTCTATTTGTCTAAAGTATCTAGTCTTATTTGTAAAACCATCTTTTGAAACTCTTAGTATCTAAATATCTAAAGTATTTCTAAATATCTAAATTATCTCAAGTACTATAGTTCTATTTCTCTAAAGTATCTAGTCTTATTTGTAAAACCATCTTTAGAAACTCTTTTCTAACTCCATTTCTCTCTCAACGCCATCTATCCTAATTCCGTAACATCTCTAAGGTCAGCATTTCCTATCTCCCAGTTTACAAACAAGCGGGTGAGCTTTCCAGACGCTCTGTACGCGTGCAGCCCGTGTTCCAGCGGGGCTCAGTGTGCAGCAGCTGGCCCAGCCCGCCGTGCTCCCGCAGACACATCCATGGCTATTCCAGCCCGCCAGTGGAAGCGTGGAGCTCCGGGACAATGCTCCCTTTGTCGCCAGAACCTGCTGTCCTGGCAGCTTGTTTATTGTTCCAGGCTCTTCAGAAAGGCCAGGGTGGAATCCTTACAGATTTCACGTCACCAGAACATTCCAGGGCTGCCCTTCAGGAGTGAGTGGTGCTCTCACCCAGGCCAGGGGCGCTCTGTGCTGGGGCAGGAGCCCTGGTCGCTGGTGGAATCATTGTATCCCTCAGAACCTGCACCTGTGTCTTGGTTTGGAAGGACAGGAGTCTGCTAGGGAAGGCAGGAGCCTCCCCTGAAATGGAGAATGAAACCCTCCCCRCCCCTCCCAATTGCTATAAATTTTAAATCAAGGGGCTCTCAGGCAAAAAATAAAGGAACAGGAAATAACAGTTCTTTAATAGGGAAGGAAAARTAAAAKGATAAAATAAACAATGCAGTAAACCAAAACAACACTGCCAGAGTCAGAACCCAGCCTGACACCCTGTGGGTCAGGGTGCTGGCAGCAGTCCCATTGGAATTGTGGCTCAGCCCTCCTGCAGTGTCAGGGGTGGCTCTGCTGGAGCAAGGGGGTCCTGTAGAGAAGGATGTGTTCTTCCTCCAAAGATCCCGTGGAAGAAGAGGCAGCTGCTGTTCCTCTGGGAATCCAGTGGAGAAGCCGTGCCATGTTCCAAAAACCTCTGGATTATATCCGGGTAGGAATGCTTGGCTCCTCCCCCTGGGCTCCCATCTCCCAATGGGATGCTGCAGTTCTTATCAGCCATGCAGKGACATTCAATAGCTGTTATCAGCAGATGTCCCCTCCCCAGGGGGGTGTGATTGTGGTCGCTCAGAGAGAGATAAGGCACACTGCCCACTTGGCAAAGATAATCTGCCATACAGATGGCCATAGAATACATCTTGCCTTGCAATCTGGAACACCTATCCATGCAGGGCMACCCCAGTGCAGGGCACAGTGTGCTCTGACTCCATGGTTCAGAAAGCTGAACAAATGCTATACTGTGAGCTATACACTRGATAGCTGTAAGTATATAGCCTATAAGTGTATAAGCTATAAGTATCTAGCTGTAAGCTATACTATATTACACTAATGCTATACTAAATTACATASTAAAGAGATACTACACTAAAGAATACTAASGAAAAACTTGTGACTGTCTCCAGACAGTCAGGACACACGTGGATCCAATTGGCCAATCAATCCAAACAGCAGAATSCAATTAACAAATCACTTTGGGTAAACAMTCTCCATAACACATTGCACATGTGCCMAACAACAGGAGCAGCAAGTAGAGATAAGAATTGTCTTATTTTCTTCTCTGAGCTTCTCACTGCCTTTCCCTAGGAGAAATCCTTGGGAACTTGTGCCTGCTGCTCTCTGTGGCGAGAGCTGTGGCCACGCTGTGCCATCCTCTTYTGTAATTCCTTTGTAGATGGGAAATGGGACCGAGCAGGGTGAGTGAGTGAGTAACCTGCTCTGCATCCTCAGGGAGAGTTCTGTGCTCTGCAGCCCCAAGCAATGCTCCTGCTCGGAGCTGCCAATGGCAGAACCTGCCAGTCAGCACGAAGGACATTCCCTGTGCCAGCTCTGTAATCTGCCYTCAGATCTGTCCAGCTTGTCAAACAGCCCTTTGCAATCTGGTATTGCGTGAATAGCTGTCATGTTCTTAAATTTGAGATTGCCAGATGTRAAAAATGTGTATTTTATGATTGGCTTTTCGCAAATATTAAAATGAATGTTATATGTGTTGTGTTAGAAAGTGATGCTGTATTAATTCTCTTAAGTACTGTGTTAARTATAGYKTTAGGTTATAAMA
>JACDOX010000194.1:969593-985003 GCA_014549065.1 Cardinalis cardinalis
TTTTTTAAAGAAAGGACTTGCAGCGAGATAGCAACCACAGGACCTGARTCTTTCAGAGAAAAAKAATTTATTGCTCCATTATCAGGAGAAACRAACTTCTTCCCGCCTCGAGGCCGCTGTCAGGATTCAGAGGAAGAAGCTGACACTGCCCAGACAGAATCCTGTGTTTGAATGGGATTYATGCATCATGGATGAGGTGTATGAATATGCAACAGGTTATTGTTTTAAGGGTTAATCCTTTGTTAACRGGTGCCCTTTTTCGGGCTGGTGCTGCCCAGAAAAAGGTACCCGGATGTCCATAACTCTTTGTATTTATTCTCTCATATTGTCCTAATCCAAATTGTCCAAATTATTATYACTCTAATTGTATTACTATTTTTATAACCATTTTATTACTATTAAACTTTTAAAAAATTTAAAAACAAGTGATTGGCATTTTTCACACCAGAGAAGAGTTTTCCCATTTTTATAGGTCCCTTTCATTACTGAAAACCTTTTGCACTGGCTTTTATATCCTCAGGCGTCGAAGTAGAGCAGATTTGATAATGCCCTGATAATTGTAGCAATTTCTGTAACAGAAGCTGTTGATTTTCCCTTCCACGAGGATCTCTGTGCGACAGTGCACCAAATGCTGAACTTTAATTTGTCTCGACATTTGTCAATGGAATGGAGCAACATTTTAAGGGTTACTCTTTATAATGTACTCCTTTCATCAACTTCACCACTGCAGTGAATACAAGCATTGTTGATATTTAAGTGGGGAAAAAACAGAAGTGTAACTGTTCTAAATAACTGGAATATTTTTCTGAATTTTTATGGTAATTATTAATTGCTTTGCTTTTTCAGAAACAGAAAACGATTGGGTTCAACAGATCCTGATGACAATGGCAATAAATTTTATGTAYATATATCATTTAAGCTGTGTTGATATACACTTAATCTTTAAAGCTTTATTGCTGTGGAAAGACATTAGAAATCTAAAGAATAACGTTTGGTATAGAAGAGAGAACCTTCTGACATGCTTGAGATGTAAGAGAGGCATTTGAAATGCAGAGTTCTATGTTAACCATTCAAGAAAGTGGAATCTGAATTCATTTGAAAATAAGAAATTGGATGGTACTGTTCTGCAAAAATCCCTCTTTATTTCCTAGGCAATTTTCAGTGATAAGTCACTGTCTATTTTGGTGTTTAAAATTTGAATAATAATTGGGACACTGAACAATTCTRGGTTTTAAAACAGCTTATGTTCCAGCTTTGGTGTCCTTCCAGTTTTGTTTTGTTTTTTTTAAGTTATGAAATTAAAACTTTTTCCTGTGTTTTTTTCAAGAACACATAACATTTCCCAGTCACTTAATCAAGCATTGCTCTGTTGCAGATAAAACAGCAGCACCCCTATAGAACAGAACAGCACCCCTATAAAGTAGAATATTTTCCATTGATATGCCTCTCATGTTTTTACGTTGTAAGGCCTTAYATCCAATTAGATCTGCTTCRTTATCTGGAAGAATAGTGCTCAGAATATTTGGAAATTASAGGTGCTGCCGCTTCCCCATCCTGGTTGGGAGCCCAGATTCCAGGTTCATTATGGGAAAAGCTTTTTGCATTTTGCATGCAGGTGTGCATCATTGCTCCCTTTGTGAGCTGCAGGTTTCCATTTTGCCTTCTCTCCCTCCACGATCAGACAAGACCTGAACGTGGGTCTTTATCCTTTACCATCTTTATCCTTGAGCACACACTTAATTGACGTGAGGAAGCTGATCAACAGACATGCCTGAATTTGTGGCTGTTGAATTTAAATACTCTGATTCTGCTTTATGCTTCTAATTAAACCCTACAGGTCTTAGATGAGACTCAGAAATTCTTGAAAACTGAAGTTTTTAAGTTCTTCAAAACACAACCACTCTCTTGATCCTTTTGTGGCTGGTAGGAGTATTTCTAGATGACCTGGAAAGAAATGAAAATAGATTTTTATTTTGCTGTTCCTTGCTGTAAAAGTCCTTTATAACAGTTGAAAAGAATCTGACACAACTGCGGACTGTTGTTAGGACTAGGACTTCTGTTAAAAATACATTGGTCTCAAACGATTTTATGAATAAATTATGTTAATTGCATCTTTGTAATTGGCATTCTCTTGTGCATCGTGTGTTCAGCTGGAGGTTGATTGGGGGAATCTGCTGTGCAAGGGGAAACAGATACAGGGAGTTGTACTTTTATCCTGAGCTCTCTCCACCTTGGTCTGAGGAATTCCCCTAGCCARGACCATCCAGGCTGCACTATTTAAAGTGACTAAATAAAGCTATAAACGAATTATTATATTGTCAGTAATTTTGTATACATTAATAATGGCATAAAAGTTTAMCTGTGCTTTAGGAAAGCATTTTATAATAATATTATTTTAAGAAATAGCAAAAGATGGCGTTTCTCAGATCCTGTCTGACCAGCCAGTATCTGCTGCCTGCCCCTGTCAGCACTGGGCATGAAGGCAAAGGCAGAAATCCAGGGTAGGCTGTTGATCCCCTGAAGATAAAGTACAGGAGTAAAACCTTACAAACTTCTCAGAGAGCAGCCCTCGGTGCMTTGGCTGTGGCTGTTCTGTTCCCTGCAAGCAGAGTTTGACAAGTCATTCTCCATGGGAAGGTGCAATGTTCTGACTGCTGCACCTCCTACTCCAAAAYGTTTGTGGGTTCGAGTTCTCTCAAGATCAGGGGAACCACAGCAGCATGATTGACTGCATCACTTTATTTCAACAACTGTGCAAAAATACATCATTTTTWAAAATTAAAATTGGTTCAGTATTTATTGATTTGCAGTTATAGTTTCGCAATGCATCAAAAATTCTAGCATCACACTGCTGCAAAAGCAGGGAATAATTAAACAGGGCATTATATGTTATTTTATTGGGTTCTTATTGGCACCTGTGAATCAAGACTACTTTTTTTAAAGAAGGGATTTATCTTCCCTTCTTTCCCCAACAAATAAATCTCTGTTAGTCACTTCCTATTGTTCAGGAAATAAGATGAACTTTATTTTTTTTCCTACAGCTTGAATAGGTTCCTTTCTCTGTGCCCAGAGACTTAAGCCTTCCTTGTCTGAAAAATTTCACAAAACCTTCCATTTTTAGAACTCCCTTTTTCAAATACTGTACTCAGGCAATGAAACATGAAGAAATGTTTGTCTGCCACCAGTCTGTGGTACCTAGTTGCCTGTAGGAACTTTTCACAGCTCCAAATGCAGTGCATTGTCTCTTTATTTGCATACAATGAGCAAACTTGCAGGGCCCTACCTGTAAGTGTGACAAATGAGGATAGAAGAAGGCTGCCCTGAGCTTCAGTGGATGGCAAACATCCTGCATTTCCACCTGCTAGCACAGAATTCGACRTAGAGCAGGCTAAAGTTCAATAATCTGATGACTCAAAGTGAATTTTTGAATCACTTGTAACATTGGATTATTTGGTCTTTAATGTGCATTACATTCTTCTGAATCTGTGCCCCATGGAGATCAGTTAGGCTTCGCCTGTTCCTATGGAAATCAATCCAAAACCCATGAATTATGTTATGTTCTTCTAATACATTTCCATTGAGTWAGAATATCAAAATCCTTGATTTGTAATAGAAAATTATACTTTGTACAGAGGAGGAAATTATGTTGGATCTCTCAGCAGTTTGCTGCAGGCAGTAGAAAAAACCACTTATTACTCTGAAAATGAATTTATTTTTTATTTCATTGCAATGAGAAATGCCAGCTGCCATAATGAGCAGCTCAYGGAAGACATCACAAGCAAACTTCAACCACATGTGCTGTTCCAGCTGTGTGTCCCACGGGAAGAGCCAAGGACAGCATTCAGGTGTCCAGCCGTGGGCACGGACAAGGGCTTTGCTCAGTTAACACACAGAAATAGATCTGGGCTTTGAAATGACACAGTAAATAGGGGGAAATAAAGAGAATTGTTGAAGAGACGTGAAGCTCCTGGAGTGGGTCCAGCCGAGGAGGGCAGTGAGGATGACTGCAAGGAAAGGCAGAGGGAGCTGGGCCTGCTCAGCCTGGAGAAGGGAACAGAGGGGGGATCTCATCCATGTGCAGAAACATCCACAGCCGAGGGGAGGGAGCCAGCGCTTCTCAGTGGTGCCCAGCACTGGGACACAAGGCAATGAGCAAAAACTGACCCACGGGAGGAGTGGATCTGAAGCTGAGGAAGAGCTTCTCGCTGTGCAGTGATCGCACCCTGGACAGACCGCCCGGAGAGGCTGTGGGGTCTCGCTCCGTGAGATGTTCCAGACCCATCTGGCCACAGTCCTGTGCCACGTGCTCTGGGACGGGCAGGGAGGCTGGGCCAGGTGTCCCCTGGGGCCCTTCCAGCCTGGCCCAGCGGGGATTTGGTGAAATCCCCCCTGTTGTGCTCTGGCACCAGGGACACGCGTCCTGCTGCCAGGGGTGCTGCAGGAGGGGTCAGGGCTGCTCTCAGCTGTGTGTCAGAGCACAGCACCTGGGGTGCTCTCCCACAACCTGCAGCACCAGCTCCGGGCAGCATTTCCWCCCTTCCCACAGCAGCCACTTCACTTCCCTATGGACACTGCCAGCCTTATCTGGAGTAACGTGTCCGGTTCTGGGCTCCTCAGTGCCCAGAGAGGCAGAGGTTCCATCCTCTCCCTCAGAGGAGAAAATTATTGCCCTCTGGCAAAAATGGGGTCATGAGGACAGAGTTCCTGTGGTGAAGAGACATTTCTGTGAGTTTTTCAGGTGGACAAAACACCTTGGATTTTTTGTTCATATTCTGTATGCCTTTGATATGTATATATATGGGAATGTATGGAATTGATATTTGAAGACACTTCTTATCGGGGACTTGCATTTCCTCGGATTTATCCGTCATTCAGAACTTTCCTCCCMGTTTTGAAACGGAAAGCACCTTCATGTCAGTGGATTGCAAACATCCTGCAAAACAGACACGGAACTATCAGAGAGGGTCCAGTGGAAGGTCACAAAGATGGTCAGGGGTCTGGAGCATCTCTCTCAAAAGGAGAAACTGCAGGAGCCGGACCTGTTCAGTGTGGAGAAGAGAAGACTGAGAGGGGATCTCATCAACGCACATAAACATCTCAAAGACAGGCGACGAGAGGCCGGTGCCAGGCTCTTTTGGTCACGCCCAGGGACCGGACGAGGAGCACTAAAACACCAGGAGTTCCASCTCGGTACGAGGAAGAGTTTTCCCACTGAGGTGCCAGCGCACAGGAGCAGCCGCCCCAGCGCCACCCGAGCGCGCTGCTGCGGCACCTCGCCGGCGGGAATGACGCCGGGCGCTCTCCGGCGGCCCCCGCCTCCCTCGGGGCAGCAACCGGCCCGGCCCTGCCGAGCGCCGCTTCGCTGCCCCTCCTGCCCGCTCCTGGGGCGGTCGCTGCCCCTCCTGCCCGCTCCTGGGCACCGCCCCGGGGCGGGGGCGCGGCAGCTCCGCCCCCGCGGGCTCCGAGAGCCCCGAGAGCCGCCCCGGCGCGGCAGACGCGCGGAGCGGGCGCTCGCCATGGCCACGGTGCGGGAGAAGGCGGCGGCTCTGAGCCTCAGCGCGGTGTGCAGCCCCGCCGCCAGGCCGCCGGGTACGGCCCGGCACCGGGGAGCGGGGCGGGGAATGGGAGCGGGATCGGCGGCGCGGGCGTGGAGCGGGATGCGGCTCCCGGCGGCGGCAGCWGCGCTCGGCGCCTTTCCCGGCTGCGGGAGGTTCAAAACTTGGCCGCGCTCCGGGAGCCGCTTCCGCGGGGATCCCGTCCCGGCTGTGCCCGCTCCGCCGGGCGGGCGGCAGCGCTGGGGACCCGCGGGCCCCTGCCCTGCCTTGCCCTGCCCTGCCTTGCCTTGCCCTGCCGTGCCTTGCCTTGCCCTGCCTTGCCGTGCCCTGCCCCGCCGTGCCCGCGGAGCTGCCGCCGGGGCGGCTGCCAGGGAGGCTCGGGCAGCTCCGCGGCCGCAGCGGGGCTCAGGAGCAGGTGCCTCGGTAGCGCGRCGCAAGCGGGGACATCGGGCGCGCTCGCTGGGAGTGGGTTTTGCCCTTTTTCTTTCCCCACCTGACCTTTGTGGAAAGTTGTTGTCTTAATGGCACGCTTCATACCGCTTCCCTCAGAAAAGATCCCAAGGCTCTGTGTGTGTAAGGAAGCGCTGGTAAGGCTGTGAGTGGTAGGTAAAGCATTGCAGGTGTTTGTGTTTATTCTAGCGACAAGAAACCAGCGTGGTTGTGTGTTTGGTGGTGTCGGGTTTGGGGTTCTTCCCTCCCAAAGAGCATAGCTGGCTATTGGAATGTAGGGCAGGAAGCGAATTCTGTGTTCGTTGCGTTTGTTCTGCCTTCCTGAAGGTGTCAGCGGGTGTGTCAGCAGTTGTGTACCTTGTCCGTCTTGTACTTTTAAAGCTTTGGAAATTGGAGGTTCTGGGAGATTTCTGCAATGCTGTGTGTTAGAAATCTTTTCTCTCTCTCTCTTTTTTTTTTTTCTGGCTTGAATCTTTTCCGAAACAAAAGATGCTGTCTTTCTGAAGTGTTGGTGTGTTCCTTGCTTTCTCTCCCTCTTCGCAGTCTTCACTGCCCCTCTACCTTTCCTTTTCCCCGTGCTTATTTGTTAATTTGGGCTTTCCTGCAGCTGGGGATCAGCTGAAAACTGATTGGTGATTTGGTGCCCCAAACTGGAATACACCTCTCTAACTAAAGCCACTTCAGACTAAACAGAGCAGAAACAACCACCTCCTGCATCTCTGTGGAAAGCGCTCGTGGTAATATGTTCCAGAAGGAGTTGCATGTTGTTGTTTTTTTCAAACACTGCCTTGCACTGTTAATTCATTTGGTTTGAGGTCTGTCACAATCCCAGCTGGCTTTCTGTAGGATTGCTGCCAACTCCTCCTTCCATATTTTGTCCTTCAGCTTTTGATTTCTCTCTTCTTCGTCTGCTTTCACTCTTGGTAAATTATTCATCTGACTTACTGAAAAGCGTSTTCTAATTCTAGCCTCCCTGGTGGCTGCAGCTCTCCGCAGTTGGGTGCCACCTGCTTAAAAACAAACTTCGTGTGTTTTTGAGTCCTTGCGGAGGCTGAGCGTAGCCTCGGGTCAAACTGTTGGCTGCTGGCATTTTGTTCTAATCGGGCTGGTAAATGAGTAATGGTTCGGTGGTTTCGCGGGGGGAGGGAGCCCGGGCTGGCTCGCGGAAGCGGCCCGGGGACAGCGGGAGCGCGGGTGGCAGAGGGCTCGCTGGTGCCGCCGGTGTGGCGTCGGTGCCGTCTCCAGAGAGCCCGCGGGCTTGGTGGTGGTGTGCTCAGCGCTATGTTAGGTGTGCGCACAGTCCTGGAGCCAGCAGGGTCCTGGGGAGTCTCTTCATCCCGTTCCCTGCCCGGCCGCGTTGCCCTGGTGGTGCTGTGGAGGAGCCGGGGTGTTAGGGGCGCATGCAGCTGGCTCGTGGTTCTGCAAGGGTGGCCATCAGGTGGCCAAGGGACGCGCAAAAGGACAAAGTGAGAGGCTGAAAAAACAGGAACTCCTGGTTGCAAAGCTTTAGGCTGGTGTAGCGAGGGCAACCACCAAAGAGAGAGAGGGAGGGAGGCAGTGGCGCAGGGCAGGCAGACTTGCTGAGGAAGTAACACAGTGTTAATGCCTGAGCAACCCGAGCCAAAGTGGAAGTCTGAAAGGTTTTTAAGCCCTTGCGAGGCTGACGAAAGCTGGAAGCCAGGAAGGGGGCTGTTCTCCGCGGCTGCAGCGTGAATTCGGGCTTTGTGTGTGTGTCCTCAGGCTTCAGCCTGGCGCAGAAGCCGTTCGGAGCCACCTTCGTCTGGAGCAGCATTATCAGCGCCCTCCAAACGCAGGTGGAAGTGAAGAAGCGCCGCCAGAACCTCAAGAGTTACCACGACTGCTTCATTGGCTCGGATGCGGTGGATGTCGTCTTTGGCCACCTCCTGCAGAACAAGTATTTCGGGGACGTGGATATCTCCCGGGCCAAGGCGGTGCGCGTGTGCCAGGCGCTGATGGACTGCAAGGTGTTCGAGGCCGTCTCGACCAGGGTCTTCGGCAAAGACAAACGCGCCGCCTTCGAGGACAGCAGCTGCAGCCTCTACAGGTTCACAAACGCCTCCAAGCAGGCAGAGCTGGAGAGGGATTACCAGCAGTGTGCCCCGCAGAGGTTAGTGCGTGGAGGTGAAGAGAAATTATTTACGAGAGGAAAATGTTATGTGTTCTGGGGGAGAGAAGAGCAAGCTTGTACATTGAARGGGTAAAAATAGACGCTGCATAGATGTTTGTGGAGATGTGGGTGGAAGACAGGTAGGAAAGAGCAATTTGAAGAGGGCAAACCGCACAGCCTACACGGCTGCTTGTTTTCTCTGTCTGTTATCACCTCGCCTTGGGGGAGGGAGGTGCGAGGGTGGAAATTAAGTGCATTTACATACTGATCTAAATCACTATCACCAGCTGGAACTCGGGTGCATCAAACAGGCTAATGCAACAGGGCAATCTTTAGTCACTGCACATCTAGCTCTGGCATAAACCAGTAATCCACGCAGCTTCTAAGAAAAAAATGTTTTCTCCTTTCACCATCTTCGCTTTGCTACACTTCCAACTTAGCTCCTTTWTTAATTGTTTCTCTATGCATGTATGACTTGTTCCCAGGCAGGGTAGCAGGCTGTTCTGCTGTTCTGCTATTGCACTCCATCCTAGAACCAGAGGCAAGTGCCAYGGTGAGGTTTTTTTGTTTCCCTGTCCCTTTAGGAGTGGGCAAAGAARTCCCTGGTGCTCACTAACCCCTCACGAAGCAGAAGGTGTAGATGCCACTTTGCCACAGAACTTCCCTTCAGCAGGTTTTGTGAAGYGTTCATCTCTTCACCTACTCTGACATATTCTTACAAGAAACTCCGTGGGTGTGTTTAATGCAGTAGTTTCAGCAACGTGCACTTTTGGARATTGTAAATGGTGTTGACCCAAAATTCCTTATTTGACTGACATATTCATGTGAGTAGCAAGTGTGAACTTGAGTGCATCAACCCTGATGAAAAAAGTAGAGGAACAGAGAATAAAAATACTTCCTGTGTCCTGCTTCTCCCCTCTCTCCCACTGGCTCTTCTTCTTTCCTAAAGCATACCGTCCCAAGTCTTTATTTAAAAAGAGAATTCATGAGAAATTAAAATCACTTTAATTATATGTGCTATTTAAAAATACTTCCATCACAAGAGCTGTTTAAGTGAGACTTAGAATATATTGAACAAACAGTCATTAAACAGGATTATTCCTGTTTTATTAGTGTAGAATGAGGGTGTTTTTCTTCTGGGCAGGGCCCAGATCCATTGGGTTACATTTCTTCATTTAGTCAAAGGAACAGCTCTGCCAATACCTGCATATCCATGTCAAAGATAGTGGGCATCAAAAAGATACTGCAGTGCCCTAAAACAAAGAAGAGTTGGGAATTGAAATCATACAGCTGTGCTTGGAGGAACAGTAAKTTTGTGGCTGGAGTGGTTCTGTTACATGCAAATAATTTTTGTATGTATGAGACATTCTCCTGGGTGACTTGGACAGAGGAAATGTCAGGCAGGGGAGACAAGGGGGATTATGTAAATATCTATACAGGAGAAAATTTTTGATCTTGGGACAGTTACCCATATCTGTATGTTGCATGACACATTTGGTTATCCATATATATGGTTATACATATATATATATAAAAACTGGTTTTAATCTCAGATATGAGAACAGCACGTTGCTCTACTCTACCCCATTCAAACCAGAAAGCTTGGAGGATCTTTGGGAAAACCTGAGTCTAAATCCTGCAAGCAGCCCTCAAGTGAACGTCTCAGACAGCTTGTCCCGTCGAGGTAAGCCAAATAATGTGCCAGTCATGGTCTGTGGGAGAAGGAAGGAGCATCTGCAGGACTTGTGCCCCTCAGGCCGGAGAGGGAGGCAAGCTGACAGTCACAGTATTTTGGTTTGAACACCATGTCATGAAAAGGCACRTTATATTTGTTGCAGGCTTGCCTTTTGCCTTTTTATTTCATCAGACAAGAGGCATTATCTCTTGAYTGAAATAAATCAGCGTTGACTTTTGTGGAGAAGAATACCCAATGTGTAGGGCTTGATTTGAGTTAGAAATATTCATAATACTCAGTTACCTGCACTACTTGTGCTGGTTTTAGTCAGGGCAAATAGTCTGCTGTTAGCTGGAAGTGAATTGTGTRTCTGCACATCCAGCACTCCTTCAGTATTGTGCGAAACTCTTCTTGACAATTCATTGCTTGTCTTTCAGACCAGACTATGATCTGATGTGTTATTTCCTTTGGTTAAAAGTGCTAATGCATCCTAGAAACTGTGGTTTCACCATGGGGAAATATTCAAGGAAGCTGTGATAAGGAGAGTGTCACTGTTGTACTTTATTTTTCATCCCTTATCTAGAACAAAGATTGTTTGCAAATTAGAGCACAAAGAGTGTAAGGCACTTCAGATTTATTCGAAAAGCAGCTCTCCCACACTTGTAGCTAACTAAACAAATGGGTAATTCTTGCCTTTTTGTGGTGATTAGAGGCACTTCAAGCTGATAAGAGCCACATGCTTTGCTACTGCAAGTCTCTACTTTGGTAAAATCATTCTGTTAGGTCAGGCCCCATGGGAGGAGGGGGAGTTATCTTCCTTGGGATCAGTTTTTGCACGTGCTGAGTCTCCCCGTGCTTTGTGTATTGGCCTTTCCCAGTTATTAATGAAGTGTGGCAAGAACAAACAATTGCTCGCCTGCTGCAGCTGGTGGACCTGCCTCTCCTGGAGTCTCTGCTGGAGCACCAGGAGATCAGACCCCAGCTGCCAGAGCCCAGGAGGGCACCTGGGTATGTCATCACCAGCAACTACCTGGACAGGGAGATCCTCAAGGCTTTCAGTGACTCTCAGTAAGTAATCACTGCTGTCCTCTGCAGCTCTGGAAAGCTTTCTGCTCTCAGGGGAGTGTAAAGCACAGTTGGTCTTTGGGGGCACGTAGCAAGTGCAGCAGTCCCAGTCCTGYAGAAAGGATGTGAGCAGGTGCTTTTTGCCCTGTTGGACTTGACTGGAATAACTGGTGAAGAMCAATTGCTTGGTGAGAATGTCTGCTGAACACTGGGATGGGTTTTGAATGCAATGACAGTAGTTGATGGTATTCAGAGGGGAAATTCTTTGTTGCGTTGAGGGAAGAATAGAGGGTTTGTAATCATCATGCAAGTTTTTCCTGGAGACATTGCTTGTGAGGAACTAGTTTAGTGTCTCCTACTGTATTCAAAGAGCTAAGAATGCTGAGCTTGAAACTGTGCATAGRGTTGAAAACATTCTCAGAAAAACTTGTAGCAGTCTGAATCAGATCAAGGTTCACGTTTCTGTTTATCCAGCGATAATTGTGTCCTTATCTAACAGTAGAGGACATGATTGACTTTGGGTTTTACTGCTTGGGACTGTTTACTTGTGGGTTACTAATTTTTCATCTTGATTAAATACATAACAAAGAGGCTTATGGCTGTGATCTGCCCGAGTGTGTCAGGTGAAGTGTGTTGTGTGTGCATTTCCAATGGGTTTTAGTGCCCACACACGCAGTTTTCAGTGTGATAAAGGAACCAGTCTGCCTGCCCTCTGTGGAAAGCATTGCAGCTCTGAAGGGCATCCACAAYTGAAGGTACAACCCCAGACCTCTCTGTCTTCCAGGACAGACGAGTGGCTCTCAGCAGCCATTGATTGCTTGGAATATCTTCCCGATCATATGGTGGTGGATATCAGCAGGAACCTGCCTGATCAGCCAGACAAAGCAGATTCCTGGAAGCTGCTGCTGTTTGAAAACATTGGSAGATACTACGGCCAAAAAAAGGAGCCACTCTTAAGCCATGCATCTGAAATTCATTTAGGAATTGCAGAACTACTAGGTAAGTAAAATAGAGCTGTGTTCCAGTGCTTATGTGAGATATGTACTGAGAAACGGAGTGTTTACCTCAGGAGCCGAGATTAAAAGCTGACTTCTACAAGTGGTTTGGTTTGGTTTTGTTTGGGGGTTTTATGTATGGTTGGGGTTCTTTTTAAATTCCGAGTCATGAAGACTGTTCTTTGACATTTTGGTTCTTACTGTATGCAGTTCTGTAATCATTGTTCAGGTCTGTGTAGAGTGGCTGTGAAAGCAGAGTGTTATTATTTGGTACTAGCTGGTATCCATGGAAGTCAGATATCCATGGGAAATGAAATATAAATATAGCCTAATAGTAAATATTTAGGCTGTAAGAACTAAACTGAAAGCTGTAGATGCTTGGTACCTCATTGATAACTTTTAGTTTTTTCTTCTTTACTTGTTTTTAAATTTTGTTTGGACAGCATTTTAGAAAGCTTTTGATGTTCTCAACATTTTATCCCAGATGTCCTYATTTTTCATAAGTTCTCTGCCTTGATTATTCTCCTTTTTTCATGTTAACTGGAATACGTTGCATTTATATCCCATTCTTCCTCTCTACATGGTAAAGGATGTTAGCACAACCTACTTCATTTAAACAATTCACAACTCTAAAATGCCTATTCTGCATAGTAAGGCAAATTAAAACTTAGCARAGTTCTACAAAGTAATTTGCAATTAACTCAAACTAGCCCATGTATCTAGGACATATTCCTCAGTTTGTGTGATGTCTTTATTACCACAAGCAGAGGTCGTTCTTTTTTTTTTTAATAGAAACATTTTCCTTTTTCCTTTCTCAGTACTTCTCATCCCCTTCAAGATGGCTGAACTGTGACTGAACTTAATTACAAGGGAGCTTTAATGCCAGGCTGAAGGTCTGTGTGTGAGATGTTGTCAGAGGCTCTGCAAGCAGCTCTCCTCAGCCTGGGAGAGGTTTTTGGGAGAATGGATTGCTGTGTTTGGCAGGCTCTGTTTAGAGAGAAGGGCATCTCTTCAGGGGCTAATKCAGGTGCTTTATGGTAACATTTATTTAACTGAATATGGAATGGATCCCTTTCTCTCTCCCCAGTGAATGGGAAGATGGAGCAGTCTTTAGAAGCTGTTCAGCTCTATTTGAAGCTCCTAGACAGCCAAGTCAGGGAGGAGTTCAGGAGACTGCTCTACTTCATGGCTGTTGCAGCACATAATTCTGAGCTCAAGCTACAGAAGGAGGTAAATCTGCATTCTTAACAGTTGTTTTACTTATTCTGAAATCCAGACTGCCCGGGTACTGGTCAGAAAACACCTTTGTAGTTTAAATTTGTGACTACAGGAAAAGCCATGTCTCAGAAGAACAAAGGTGGTGCCCTTCCTATTGGGGGACACTAACTCTCCTCTTCTGGTCATTATTTCCCTTTGTTCTTTAGAGTGACAACAGGATGGTTGTGAAAAGGACGTTCTCTAAAGCTATTATCAACAATAAAAACCTATCCAGAGGGAAAACTGACCTCCTGATCTTGTTCCTTGTGGACAACCAGAGAGATGTGTTAAAGGTAGGAGCTCGAAAATGGCCAGGTTTTGTTTATCTGAAAGTTCATGGGGAACTTTCATGGAAAAGCTGCTGTTGCCTTGTCCTCTCTTTCTGTTCCAGATCCCAGGGGCACTGCACAAAATGGTCAGCAATAAACTGCTGGCCCTGCAGAAGGGCCAGGATCCCAGCAAGATACCAGGTAACCCTTCCCACTGAGCTTTGTAATCTTGTCATGCCCCCAAATGAGAAATGCAAAAAAAGTTTGTAACAATGGCTGAGGGTGGGTCCCTGGAATCTCGAGAGTGGGTGGAGTGTGGTGATAATCCTCTCGCCTTTCCTTTCAGGTTACACCTTTTGCCAAAAGCTGGATGAGAGAGAGTATCGCTCCAACACAGAGAAGACCACCAAGGAKGAGCTGCTCTCTCTATTGAAAGCTATTGATGAAGATTCAAAGCTCTCTGACAAAGAGAGAAAGAGGCTGCTAGATCAGTTTCATAGTAGTAATCCAAGTATTTTTATGCAGTATTTTGGAGACAGAGTTACTAATTTTGTGTAAATATTGATTACTTTGTATACCCCAGCAGTGAAAACACTAATATATTTGTAAATCTTTTATATTCATGTATCTGCCTAATAAAGTTATTTTGTGGAAATTGATGGAATTTATGCAATTATTACCAATACCAACAGTAACTGAGTTTGACCTTTATTTATAGTTTAGCTTTTTTTTATTGTTAATTGCTATAGGACCAAAATAATTCTTTTTCCTCCCCAAAAGCCAAGTACTCCCTCTATTTGAGTATCCAAATCGCTGAGATGGAAGACACCATGAATGAAATCTCTCTGCCACCTTTTGCCTCAGCACTGAATTTTCTGTTGTTTTGGTTTTTTTTCCCTTAATTTGCCTTAGGTTATGTGAGTATGACATAACATTGATCTTTGACTTGCTGTGTGCTGGAGAGAGCTAAAAAGCATGTTCTGCTAGATACTGCACAGCTTTTCTTCAGGCTTGCCAGCCAACTCACCCATGTGTGTGCTGAATTACTGTGCTGTTTTAAGCTCAAATGGCACCATAGTGTGGAACTGGCTCTCCTGGGGTGGTGAAGTCAGTCTGGATTCTTAAGTCAGTCTGGCTTTGGTTGCCACAGGATGTGCTGTCAGTGGCTGGTTATCTTCAT
Source organism: Cardinalis cardinalis (assembly GCA_014549065.1). Taxonomy (NCBI): domain Eukaryota; kingdom Metazoa; phylum Chordata; class Aves; order Passeriformes; family Cardinalidae; genus Cardinalis; species Cardinalis cardinalis. Next base: position 984,168 of record JACDOX010000194.1, read on the forward strand.
CCCTGCAGGGTTTTGCTCTGTCTGTAACTCTTACTGATGGCACCARCTGTAATTAGAAAAGTGCTGGGGCAAATGAAGGGCCTTTGGCTTTTCCTGTGGCATTTCTTCTTCATGGCTGGGCTTCAGTGGAAATACCAAGATTTGCAASTCAGGCAACTGCAATCACATGTGTATATATATAACATGATCAGATATCTAATTTTGACTCTTGTGGAGTCAGCTTTGGAATGATATCACCAAAACTTCATTACAGCTGCTGTTGGGAAAAAAAAAAAAAACCACCAAATTTTGTTCAATTTCAAGTGTTGAGCTCTGTTCTTTTATTTAGGAGCAAAACCKAATTTAATTATGATAACAAAATAGTAATAACAGTTACAGACACATGTGGTGAGCTGTTCTTAAAAAGCATCATCTTGTGTCAGACTCTCATGTCTCACTAACTAATGCTTCAGTGATTACTGGTGTCTGCTGCTAGGGGCCAGAGTGTTTCTCTGAAATGGAGCTGAAGGGCTTGGTGTGCAACAGGACAATGTTTCATTGTGTCCTGATGGGGGATGGAAGACAAAAATGTAAAAAGCTGCTTCAAGTTAATTGGAAAGGATTTCTAAAAATAATCAGTTCCTGAAACCTAGCAAGGAAGCACAAGCCTTTATAGTAGTYATAGTTCTTAGTTTTCACTGAAAGGTTTTTATTATGAATGCACTTCCTCAGAAAAATTGTCTTTAAAATGTGGGGGCGGAAATCCTAAGTCGGCGGTGGTGTTGGATTGGTTTGCTCTTCAGCAGAAGTGTTTTCCCTCTCCACCTGCTGGCTGCGGTACCATCCCGGCCGGGAGC
>JACDOX010000194.1:985988-1013223 GCA_014549065.1 Cardinalis cardinalis
GGGCGGGCTCAGCTTCGCATCTCCCCCGTTCGGCCCAGCAACCCACGGCCCCCCGGGGCTCGTTCCCCCCCTTCGCCCATTGATGAAGCCCGGAGCTCCCGGGCCTTGCGAAGGGGAAACGTGGCGGGAGCGGCGGCGCTGCCGCAGSGCCGGTGGGGATGGGGACGGTGCCGTGTGAGCTGCCGGTAGGGACGGGCTGGCAGGGCCTCACACGGCACCGGCGGCGGAGGAAACAGCGCGGCTCCACAGCAGCCCTTCGGCTGGGGACGGCGGGCAGGCTGCGGCTTGCCTGCTAGCGGGTTAGGAGGGAAAGCGGCTGTGCTGTGGCCAGGGAAACCGRGGAAGGGCGGAGTTCGGCGCCCGGGAAAGAGCCGGGAGTGCTGGGCCGGGGCTCAGGGCGGCTCTCGGGGCTGCCTCGGACTGTGGGGATGGCGCTGGGAGCCAGGAGCTGCTGCTCCAGCCCTGTGTGTGCTCCAGGGCAGCACAGTGAAGTTTATTTAGTGCTGATCTTATGTGTGCTCCAGGGCAGCACAGTGAAGTTTATTTCATGCCCACTCTGTGTGTGCTCCAGGGCAGCACAGTGAGGTTTATTTAGTGCTGATCTTATGTGTGCTCCAGGGCAGCGCAGTGAAGTTTATTTCATGCCCACTCTGTGTGTGCTCCAGTTTATTTCACGCAGGTGCCCATCACATTGTTTGAGGAGCTGTAATGAAATGAAGCTGTGGAAAATGTTTTGTTTAGATTTTAATTTGTTGTGTTTTTCTTCTTGCTTTTCTGTTCTCATTAAAAATAAATGCAAGGGAAGTGGCAAGAAGTGGAGTTTGCTCTGTTAAGAGTTGGAATTGTTTCTGTGAAAGGAGGGATGATGGTCATGCTTCTGGAAGAGGTATTGTCAAGCTTATTTACCCAGTGGAAAGAGGATATGTTCTAGATGTGGTCTGGCAATAATAGCAGTAATCCATCAGAAAAGAGCAGACTATTGCAAACTAAACAACTAAACCAACAAGTGTGCCTGTTTACATCATCTGCTGAGCAGTCATTTGGTAGAATGGCCCAGGAGTTCTAATACCTGCCCTCCGTAGCTGAAATAGGATTTTTCTAAAACAAATGGTAATTAATTGAAATTTGGGCTGGGTTGGAAACTGTGGCTCTTGAGCTGCCWTTTTATGGAAGGGAACACTTTAGGGTGTCGTCTGCGTGGTGGGAATGACRGCCTGCTGGGCAAAGCTGGGGCTAGGAAGCATCAGACTGATGATCTTGTCCCTGTCATTTATCTTCTGTGAGTCCTCARGCAGCTGAACTCAAACCTCAGCTTCACCTCTATGAGATTGATTGCTTTTCTCTGCTTTTCTCAGGGTAGTGAGGATAACGTGCAGTGAGAGGTTGCAAGGCACTGGGAATTGTTGTGTGCATTAAAGACTTAAGTGAGGCTTGGTTGAGTAATCTTTGTGGTTCAGATTTGACTTCAGGAGGATGCTTTGTGGAAGAAATGGGTGGGAAGCACRACCATCTAGTCTGGAATGAGTGTGGAAACCTTTATGATAATGCTTTTATCCTAGCCAAATTCAACAACAGGTTTCTCTCTCTCTCTCTAACCAGTGCTATTTCATATTTGATATTGCAGTGGTTGCTATGCTCTTTTCTGTGCCCAGCCCTTTTATTAACAGAGCTCCTCATCCTCCATCTCGAGGTGGAGCGAGTCTAGCAGTACCTGTACTGATGCCTGTGTGCCAGGGGTGTTCTCCTGTGGTGTTCATCCCCAGCTTCTCGTGCTTTTTCTCTTCTAAAATAGAAATGGCACAGTGCTGTGGGCAGTGTGTTGCATGCTGTTGTCTCTCATGCATSGAGCAAGATGATGATCCTGAGTCATTGCTGTAGAGCAGAGCTGTTCCTTACGTGCCCTGAGCTTTCCAGCTGTCCTGAGGAGTCACATTGTGCAATCAATTTAAGCCCTGGTGGAGCAGGGTTAGTTATTGCAGCTGTTGTATGAAAATAAATCTCAGTGCTGCATTTTATATTCCTGCACTRTTGCTTGCTTCTGCTGCATCCTCTTCAGGGTAGTTTTTGAGGCTGTATTTTCTCTCAGTGGCTGTGAGGTGCCTCTGGAGAGTGTCTGTCTTGCTGAGAACTTGGTTTATTTCAAAATGTGAAAGTGGAGATGGTGGGGTACTAGCAGAAAGAGGAAGCTGTTATTTTTCCAGGAGCTTTCTTTTATTTTGAAAGCAGGCTCTTCCGGACTCCCACTTCACAGAACATCTAAGTTATTTAATTTAGAGACATCATATGCTCTCTGAGAGATTTCTGTGAAATTAAAGCCTGAGCAGCAGCTTCCTGTGTGATAGTTTTCAATGGTGCATGTAGAAATGACATTCTTGATAGGGAAATCTRAGAATGAAATAAGTGGAGATAAGGAACCAAGTGAGACTTGGTTTTCTATGGTAATTTTTTCCCTGTAACTTTGGGTACCCTGCAGGTGTCTGCAATGTGATAGAAATATCCTTTAGTATGTAATGTCTAATAAACCAAGATTTTAATTACAAAAGCTATTCTTTACTGTCTTAATTTTAAAAACCCAAACAACTGTGATATTTTTTGCATAAATCAGGGCTCTTAAATGTAGTGAAAATATGGGAATAGAATTTTATATTAATTTCTTTCTAGTTCTTTTGCTGCTTCTTAATGCTTTTGGATGGCTCAGAGGGAAGTTCTTAAGCTGTGAGCAGTTGGGGCAGACCATAGTTYAGGGATATGTTATGTTCAGGAAGATTTGTTGCTGTGTAGTAAGGAAATGTTGCCTCATAATCTTTTGTAAAACCTGTTTGTGGCGTTGTTCTGAAGGTGGTTTTTGTTGTTCTCTTAAAAGCAGTGCTAGGAAAGAAAACAGTTGATTTTTCTCTCATCTGTGTCATTATGGCAAGGGAACAGTTGGAGATTTTTGAGAACTGACTAGGACTGCAGATGAAATAAATGGTAGCTGTGTTGAAAGCACCCCATTTTGTGGAAGATGGGAAGTGAGTCACTGAGTCCAGGTCTCCTGCCATTATGGGAATGACATCATAGAACTCTTCATAAGAATTCTTTCATTCTTAATTTTTTCTSTTAATCAAGAGGACTCTTGGTTATGTTTACCCTCTCAGCCATGTCAGAAAATGCTTATTCATTCTCTTTTTCATATTTTTTCTTTTTGTAAAGAACCAACTGAAAATGTCKCAGAATCCTGACAAGCTAAATTCAAGTGAAGAGAAGTTGAGTGCTTTGGAGGAGGATGAGGAGGAGAGCTTGGACAACTCGGATCAGGCTGTCCGAAAAAGAATACGACAGAGTGCTCCAGGGTGCCACAGAGATGATACACCCAAGTGTAAGCAAAACTGCTTTATGAAGTAAATACACCAAAAAAAAGGCAATTCTGTAATTAAAAAGGCAATTCTGTAATTGTTGTTGAGAGCAATCCTAGTGTTTTATAGCATTCTGTGCAAGTTGGACTGTCTTGCAATTAAATACACCGTGACTCTTGATGTTATGCCTTGAAACTTTAACACTTTTCTCCCTGTTTTCTTTTTATTTCCCTAATTGTACACAATGACCACGTTKCTCTGAGCCACGTGTATCCTAAATATCCCGGTGTGTTTGTGCTCTTGGAATGGGTGAACACCACCCCAGTGTGTTCCAGCTAAACTGACTTTGCCTTATCAGCTGAACCTTCTGCATTGCTGCAGCCCCACTGCAGGGCAGAAAAGGCTGTTATCAACAAAGGGATGTCCTGCCAGCCCCCTCACAAAATAAATGGAAAGTTATATATTTAATCCTAATGCTACTTCCACATAAGCTGGACTGCATATTTTTCCTAAGGCATATTTTTCTTTGCCATTCTGCTTCTAACATGAAGGTCTGGAGGCAATATGGGAGCCAATATTTCTGGCAAATCTGTAGATAAAACCAATGGGAAGTTTTTTTGGCTCCAGGGATTCAATTCAAAGAAGCAGAAGTGCTCAGGCTTCTATATTTCTGTAGGGAGTAACATTTTGTTTGTTGCATTCTTTTTATTTTTTGGTTGTGTTCAGTGTGGTGTTACTCAGGGGAGATGTTCTGAGGGAGTTTCTGTTCCCATGCCTTGCTGGCTGCCTGGTGGGAAATGGAGTGTTTGTATGGAGAGAGGCTCTGAACACGAGGAAGGAAAAAGCAAGGCACAGTCTAGCACTGCACTGTACCACAAAGAGGTGGTTTGACTCAAGCCCTTCCCTCCTGTAAGGGAGCAGGTATGAGAATGAAGTGATGTGATTTAGGAGCARTCTTTGGCCAATGAAAGAGTCTTAGCTCTTAGAGCCCCCAGTGCTGGAGTGAAGTCATTTGGCACTCGGACAAGAGCACTGTGCATTTGCTGTCTGCTGGTTCTTCTCAGAATATCARTCCTTGCTGTGTTCCCAGAGTCACTATGCAAGGTTCAGCTCCAAGCAGAAGGAAGTAAGGATTTAGGAGGGCTGYGTGAAAAGAGCAAGATATTGATGAAAAACAAGCACATTGGARCCCAGCTGTATAAACTCAGAAGAACTCTGCATGGCAGACAAGTGATGGACACTTCCTTTTGAGAGACCTTTTCTGTGTAATCGCTAAAGTCCAATCAACATGGGTTATCAGATGAGACGGTTGTAGTTTGCCTGAAACATTGCTCAGGGAGCCCAGCCTATGGAGATCCCTGCTTGGTTTCTTTCCCTGTTGGGATTAGTGTGTTGCTCCCATGCCTGTAGCTGAAGTGAAAGAGCTAGAGACTGGAATGGATCCATCAGGGCACCAACCCTGTCACCCAGTCTGAGGCTGCTGGCCCACCCTGCTCACTCCCAAATGCCTGCCAGGGGAAGAGCTCCTAAGCACTGGTGCTGCTGTTCTCTGTTGTTTGACTAATGGCCTCTGGGGGAAAAAAARAAAAGAGTTTGGAGGAGTGCCATTTGCATTGGAAGTAGTGAGAATAATTAGCTACTGGTGTGCTGCTGCTTAACAGTGATGGTGATTGTTTGTTGACTGCTTTCATGATGAMATCACTTCCTTGAAAAATGTAAAACTGAAATGGCAATGTCTGCACAATGCTTGTGGAAGTAGTATGGTGAAAATGCTGCTGTTTGTGATTATTTCTTCCTACAATGTGGAGAAAGATTGCAAGATGCTCTTAAGCCATCCTAAAGAAGTATTGGTTTGTRTGGGGGGTTTTCTTTGGAGGTGGTTTTTAAAAGAGCTTGATAGAAGCAATTGACACACCAAGCCCAGAATATCAACTGGGATCCACTCCTTGGTTTTTTGAAATACTCCAAACCTGTGTCATCCACCAGATGGGAAAGGMGGGGAAGGAAAGGAAAAAATCTTCAGCTGATGCTGTCCTTTGACCCTGTGTACTGTCAATAAGGTGGAAAGGGTCCAAAAGACTCTTTCTGCAGGCTGTTGTTGAGAGCTGTCTGACAGTGTAATTGATGTTGCAGCCAGTCCCTCTCGGCCTGTGTCCATAGAAGAGCTCATGGAGACAGCAAAGGGAGTCACCAACATGGCACTGGCACATGAAATTGTGGTGAATGGAGACTTCCAGATAAAGCCAGCTGAATTGCCAGAACACAGGTAAGGTTGGTACCAAATATGAAATAAAATTGTGTTTGTAGAACTGCAGAGCAGCTCTGGGRGTTCAGGTAAAGGCTCTGGCTGGTGCCTTGCCTGGGAGGAAGTAGGAAAGAATATAAGAAGAAGGTGGTAACTGTGCAGTTCTGCTTCCCCAGATGTGTGTGTGTGAAAGGAGAACCTCTTGGATTAACTGGAGATGTGTGGTGCAAACCCAGAGTGCTGTGGTTACTGTTGTGTCCCCTTGTCCCAGGACTCAGAGGCTGCAGCCTTCCCAGTACCCCAGGCTGGCTGCAGATGTAGGTAGTGCTTTTAGCAATTTGTAAGCTTTCATTGCCTGTGGGAGTAASAGGAAACTGGTTATTTTAGCTTTTCCTGTCTGTTTCTTCAGGCATATTTTGGGAAGAGATTCCTGTGTTTTATTAGGTTGCTCCTTTCAGGTTGGAAGCCTTTCCTTCTCTGTGGAGTCTGCAGTAATTGTGTGCCCTGCTGAGAGGGGAGAGGGAGAGCAGAGGAAGCTTCATCTTCTGTTTTTCTCTCTCTCACACACAGTGAGGTGTGGCTGACAGCCTCCTGGCTTGAGCTGGGACAGGGGGTGATTATTTCATGGAGGGAACTTGGTCTCCACTGGGGCCAGTGTTGAAGTTACACCTGGTGTGAACAGGAGCTGTCACTATTTTGAATTAGGAATTGGTACTGAAGCAGTGGAATTAATTTATTTTTTGTATACAGACTGATCTGGGCCCTYATCTCAGAGTAGGTGCAATACTTATGTAGTGAAACCCAAGATTTTGTGTCAGGGAAATTACTTAATTTCTGTTAGGTTTACTACTGAATTTTGTGTAGTGGAATTGATTTTACTTAGTGGGGCCTTTGAAAGGAACATGAATACTGGTCTTTTGAAGACAAAATGTCATTTTTGCTATTTTTGTTTTGGTCCAGTTTTCTAGTAGCATGTGATAAATACTTTGAAGGGTTTTACTTTGTAGCCACCTTTGCTGGTGTGTAACCTTGTATTGGGACATAAACCATTCCAAATCCTGCGTCCAGTTTTTCTTGCTTTTCTGAGTAACTTTAAATGATGGATCTCTGTTAATCATCATATCATTACTACTACATTATATTCATATTATTACATGCTGTGCYTCAGGAGCTGCAGGTTATCTTTGTAAGGTGGTGCAGAGACCAGTATCATTCTTTTTAACATGTTTATTCACAGCTTAGAGAAGAAAGTCAGAGATATTGTGCATAAAGCTTTCTGGGATTGTCTGGAAGCTCAGCTGAAGGAAGATCCCCCAACATATGATCATGCAATTAAGTTATTGGGAGAAATTAAAGAGGTAAGATGATGTGATATGAAGGGAAATGATTGAATTTGAGTAGCTGYATTGAGATGAATGAGCAAAAGTGGTTGGAGTTTGGCTTTTCATAAAAAATCCTTTTGTTCTTTTTCATTACTGTATCACTGTGAACATATACAAGCTGTATAATCCTAGAGGAGAAATTTGAATATAAAACCAAGTGCAAAAGCATGTRAGGTGATTAACAGGTAAACAATACCAGTTCCATAATTCCAAGCTTCTTCATGTTGTGGCACTGGTATTAGTTATGGAATCAGTGAGATGCTCCAACACTGGGCTGATAAAACCAAGCACAACAGTCTAAAGTGTGATCTGTGCCACAGAGGATTTGCCACTTAGTAACTTCAGTATCACACAGTGTGAGGTGAAACACTTGGAGTTGGTTTAAAAATAAAAAAAAATCAATTCTTTATTGTTTAGATAAGAATCCCTGGTAGTGTTCAAGGCCAGGTTGGATGGGGCATTAAGCAAACTGGTTTAGTGGGAGGTGACCCTGCCCCTGGCAGGCTTTTGGAACTAAGTAGTCTTTAAGGTCTCTCCTGCCCCAAACCATTTTATAATTCTATAATTCTGTGAGAGGTGGTTCAGTAACTGTTTGGATCCTTGTAGTCTTTGATGTAGAACCAATGCACTGTTAACTTTCCATTTCAGAGTCTTCTGTCGTTCTTGTTGCCTGGTCATACTAGACTGAGAAGCCAGATTACAGAAGTCCTTGACCTGGATTTGATAAAACAGGAGGCAGAGAATGGGGCCCTTGACATTTCTAAGTTGGTCAAATTTGTTATTGGGATGATGGGGACTCTCTGTGCTCCAGCTCGAGATGAAGACATTAAGAAACTGAAAGATATTAATGAAATAGTTCCTCTTTTCAGGTACTGAAATGTATTTATTAGTCTTGTTCAGAATCCCTTCAATAATTTTAGAAGTGGAGGGGGTAATTTGAAACTCCTAGAAAGAAAAGAGTAATAGGGAAAGGGATGTAGCTGTGGGTGTGAAGGGGAGAGATGCTCCRGGAGTCATTAACAAGGGCCATCTCTGATCTGGTGAGTTGGAGTATTTGTCTGGCTCCTGCATGTCACTGAAGGACATTTGCTTAAATGTCAAATGCAAATAAGCTCTAAGGTAGCAGATGAATAATCAGTTTGTATMAGAATTGAATGTCAACAGCAGGTGAAAAGAGCACACAGGGGCTTAGGGGAAAAGCATTGCTGGTTTCCAGCCAGTTTGTCCTTTCCTCCCAGTTGGAGCTCTCTTTACCCCAGTCCCTGTGTCATTCCCTGTCAGTTCTAAAGGGAGAGTGTGTTCCACATCTGGGAGCATGCAGGCTTCTGCTTTGCCCCCATGTTCTCAGTGGAACAGCTCAAGGTCTCAGTCGTTGGGAGAAGCTTCATTAACCTTGCTGTTTTCTGGTTTGAAAAGCTTCCAGGAGTTCAGGATTGACTTGGCAGAAATATTGCCAGCAGGAATTAGGTTGCTTTGAAATGAAGGTGTTTTTCTTTGGTGTTTGTTTGTTTTTTCTTTTTTGCCCCTTGGATCTGATTATTCACTTCCCACTGAGGTTGGCTTTCCAGTCTGCCAACAGCCATGGCATGCAAGGAAAAACAGATATCTTTTCATATGCAATACTGCACATCCTGGGAGATAAAATCTATGGAGCTAGTGAAGTTAATTCCATGAAAGCTTTTTTACAGGAGAGCGAGATTTGTTTCCCACTTGGAAGAGGCACATGCATGCATGTACCTGCTTGCTCCAGCTTTCTCTGTCTCATGCTCTGAAGTTGTTAAGCTGTTACTGTTTCCCATGCATGTTTTTGCTCTTTCTTTAGAGAACCTGTAATAAATCTTGTAAACAGCACCTCTGAAACATCTGCAGCCTCGAATAACTTTTTCTGTTTGTTTGTTTAGAGCAATTTTCTCTGTATTAGACCTAATGAAAATGGATATGGCAAACTTCGCTGTCAGTAGTATTAGGCCAAAATTAATGCAGCAGTCTGCTGAATATGAAAGAAAGAAGTTTCAGGAGTTTCTTGAGAAACAGCCAAGTATGACTTTGTTCCTTTCTTTCTTCCCCCCTGACCTCCCAGTAAACTGCGTGTCTTTGCTTGTAGATCATGAAAAGAACTCAGATATTTTTATAAGTTCTAGAATTCGTATGGTAAATGACATTCTGGGGCTTGTGCCCCTAAACTGATGTTAGAAAAAGCCTGCCAGAACAATAGCTGTGCCCTTGGTACAATCAGTTTAATTTCAGTACAGTGTAGGGCATGATTACCCAGCATCATCTCACCTCTGATTTCCTGTAGCTGTGTGGTTTTGTTTTAGATGTTCTGCTTGATGCAATAAATGAAATGCATGTCATACCTGATATCATGGGCATTAGTCGTAGTAACTAATGGGATTGTTTGGAGATTATTGGTGGAAGAACCTAACTGTGAAAAGGAATTTTCTCAACAAGTGTTTTTTTCCCTGCTCTTCCAGATTCTTTAGACCTTGTCACAAAGTGGTTGCAAGAAGCAGCAGATGATCTTGCAAAGGTGGGACATGAAATGTTGCCTCCCCACTGCAATGATGGTTCCACTGGTGGAGCTTCTGCTTTGTGCTTCACTGCTGTACAAAATCAGGCCTATCTGAAGCTTCTGAAGTGGGATCACGTGAACAGGCCTTTTCCAGAAGTAGGTATTTAACAGAAAAATTGGTTCTGTGCGTGTTCCACTCCTCTATTCCCAGCACACAGCAGAAGCTGTTGGGATTTGTAGCCTGGCAACACATACAGTGCTAAACCATTGGTGTCTGACTGGGAGATGGGGCAGCTGTAACTTGTGTCTCAGTGCTGAARGCTGCTTAGCTGGGGGAGAGGAGCCAGTGCTTCTCACTGTGCTCCTGTTGCCGCCCTGCTGTTCCCTTTGCTGACCCTTCCCAGCCCTGCAGACTGACTCCCTGCTGTGCTGGCTCCCTCCCTTCCTCCCTGCAGACGCTGCTGATGGACCAGACACGCTTCCTGGAGATGCAGCTGGAGCTGGAGCAGCTGCTGGTGGTGGGGACGGTGCTGCTGRTCACGTTCAGTGCAGCAGGCCCAGCGCTCATCGACGTGCCTGGCTTCGCCGACAGGATCAAAACCATCGTCAAGGTGCTGCTGACAGGAATGCATCTCCCGTGAGTACAGCAGTCCTGCTCTCAGGGCAGCTGGAGCTCTCCTGGCAGCCTGGGAAATGACCAGCTTAAGCCACTTTCTGGCTGGGGACTGCAGGAAGTGCAGAGGAGGTGATGAGGGCTTTCTATGAATCCAGTTTTTCTTCAGCTAACTCACACTGAGCTGTCTTTCCTTAATCTGCTCTTTCATGGTGTGTACAAGCTGCTCTTTTTAGAGTGAGTTTTTCATGGTGCCAGGCTGGCACAGGAGAGTGCCAGCAGCTGCCCCTGCTCAGAGTTTGGGCCAGGCTCCCCAAAAACCTGGGAGATAAAAATCTATGGAGCTAGTGAAGTTCATTCCATGGAAGCTTTTTTACAGGAGAGCAAGATTTGTTTCCCACTTGGAAGAGGCGCTTGAGGTGTGGCACAGTGAGCTGCCTGCAGATTCAGTGATTACACCTCCAGGTTTTGCTTTAGTCACAGCTGTCCTCAGGCAGAAAGTCAGCTCTTATGCGTATGGATTGTTCAGGCTTGAAGTCTTGAATGCTCTCCTACTTCCTTGCTTTAGATCTCAGCTTTATTTTTCATGTATATATAATTGGATTAATCTTTATAATTGGTTTTATCTCCATTATGCTTTTCCCACTACATTTGATAAGTAAGGCAACTCTAATTGAATGATTTATTTTTAAAAAGTGGGAAAACAGTGAGTAACTAATACAGTTGTGCTGTACCTCATGTTTCCTAGCTCCTTTAACCTGAAGGAATCCCTGGCCACCGTGGGTGAGAAGGTGTGTGCTGAGGTGAACGGCTGCCTTTCCCAGCATGGCTTTACCCCGTTCTCAGCTGAGAGGGAGGCTGTGCTGAAGGGGCAGATCCAGGCAGTGGCCAGCCCAGATAACTCCATCTCCAAGCTCATAGGTAGGTCTGGAGAGTGCTCTGCTCTGCCTGTCTGTGGGGCTGGGGCTGGGCCATGTGCAGGGCTCCTCTTTCCCTGCAGTTTCCACGTAGTTTCCATGTTGTCTTTCCAACTTGCTGACCACGTTCAGGCTTGTTGCATTTCACATGAGGTGACGCTGTTTCTAATTCACCATCTCTTCTGCAAACAAACCAAGCCCCTTTTTTTCCAGATTCTCGAATTCAAAAGTTTCTGGAGAATTATCTTGCATCCAGTCACCAGAAATCATTGCCTGCCATTCCTGGAGGATTAGGCCCCATTCAGAGGGAGCTGGAGGAGATTGCTGCCAAGTACATTCGTCTTGTCAACTACAACAGAATGGTCTTCAGCCCTTACTATGATGCAGTCCTTGGCAGAATACTGACTAAGGAAGAATCCCAAATTGTAGGGAAGTCAGAAGAATCATAAAACCAGTCTGTGTGCTATCACTACAGTATTGTCAGCTATTAAATAAAACTTGTACCAATATTTGTCTAGGAAAACAGCTTTCCGTGTAAATACTGGTTCCTTTTAACCCACGAGTGCTGACTGGTGAGGGACACAGAGGAGATCCARAAGGGTTCTGAGGTAAAAGAGAGATGAATTTCTAATATAGTTATGCAACCTGGGGAAGGGGATATCGTGGCAGTTTTCTGGCTGCAATTTTTAGATTTTTGAGCTGGTGATAGGTAGGGCAAGTTTAAGAACCAAACTTTGTATTTTAAGTGGCTCATTTCAGGACATTTAACTCTTAATTTACAGTGAACTTAGTTTAATTTATCCAGAGCTGATTAGCAATGGCTCTTCCCAGAAGAGGTGATTTGGTTTTTTAAAAAAATCTTACTTTAAAGAATTAATTAAGTTAAAATTCTAAAGATGAACTTTACCAGACAAAACACCAAGCCAAGCAGCACTTTACTGTAACATTATGGTGAGTATGGTAGGCTTACTAGTTTTTTCTGTATTTTACTGCATTTTTAATAGCATTTTTTTGCTGTTTACCTGCAGATGTTACAAAACATAATATATTTTTGTAGCAAATTTTCTGGTTATTGGGTAACTGTCCTCTGCTATGTACAGTACTCCCAGAGGTGGCAATCTTATAGATTGCAGCTGTATTTATATCTTGTAAAGATTTCAGAAAGGGCAGAGCTAAAACGTTTTGATAAAAGTGACATTTCKTACCTTTTTTTTTTGCTAGTAATTTACTCCTTTTTAGGTGAAATACTAATTTTGAAGTAAATTCTCATTTGCAGAAGGTGGATTTAAAGTGTGTGAAACTTTAGGTTGAAAATTTTGGGCTTTTTTAAAAACTACATCAGGGGATGGTTGCATATTCAATCATGTCTTCAAAAATATCATGTGCAGAGCACTGTGGGCAGTATAAGTGATTTTAATGTACTGTGAGAGGTGAATGGTTTGATGTTAGTTTGAAYATACAGGGAATCTTTTAGTAGATTTTTTTCACTTTCTAGATGTGTTCTTGAAACTTAGAATATTTGTAGGTCTCGAATTTAATAAGCTACATGTTGTATAGAGGAGAAGAGCCCAGTGATCTTACATTGCAATCTCAGGCTCAGCTGGGAGGTAAGTGAAATTTTCCTCTGGTTGAGCACAACTGTGTATTACAGTAATCAATATTTGATGGTTTTGTGAAAGCAAAGTTTGTAGTTACTCACAGTAAGTGGCCCAGGTATGAGATTGTCCAAAGCAGAACGCGCTGACTTTAAAAAAAACAACAAGGCAGGTGAAATAAATGATTGAAGGGCCCTTGTATTGCCAACAGGCAGGTTAATTTAGGAATCAGCCAAACAGAACTTGCAGAAGCACTTGATTATGATCCACTGTTGATGCTTCCCTTTCCAGTTTCCTTTGAATGTCAGTGTGGATAAAGCTGMACCAACTTTGTGTTTGGAGGGGGATGGAAGAAATAAGACCATTTTTCTATATTAGCCTATGCAACTATGCAACTCTAAACCAAATCTTTTCTCATTGGTTACAAAGCCCCTTCCCCAAGGGAAAAACCCAGCAAAACCCTGTGGGAGTTCATCAGCCCAGACAAGTGATTTTTCTCTTGGCCAAATGAATGTCCGTCTTTGAATCCTTCTTTGAGAACTCAAAAATGAGGTTGGTTAGCCCGAAAAAAAAAAGGGTTCTGAGTAGGATGTATTTCACTGTTTGGATCAGCAAAGGATTCTACAGAGGCCTTCAAGGCTGCAGCCTCAGCCTGCTGGGCTTTGCTGTTAGAGCAGGCTCTGCTCACATCACAGCCTAAAGCTCTGCAGCTGCACCAACTCCCTCAGCCTGTGCTCAGTGAGCTACCAGAGCCATCCCTGCTGGAGGTGACAGCACCAGGATGGATGAGCAAGGCACAGCTGTTTCCATTTTCCTGAATGAGAGCTGCACAGGTTAGGAATTGCTGGTGTTGTGTTATCATTAGTCCTGCCTAGGAGCTGCCTTTAGAGGCACAGGGTTAGCTGAGGTACAGGACGAGCTCGAGGCTGTGGGGAGGAGCATCATGGTGGGACAAAGAAAAGCCCTTGAAAGGTGTGTGGCTGATGGCAGGGTGCAGGGCACTGCTCTAGCAGTGGATAAAACCCTCACTGAGGAGATGGCTGCTCCCAGGGCTGGGACTCGGGTCAGGGCCCAGCAGTGCCTGCTCCTGCCAYGGAGCAGGGACTGTGCTGCCAGCAGTGCTTGTACTGCTCACAGGGCCCACCCAGGGAATCCCAGCTCTGCTCACAGGAGGGGTTTGATCCTAAGCCTTTGTGTGGCAGAAGGATTCTAGCATGAGGAAACAGTGCAGTACTCACCTGGCTCCACTCACCTCCAGGGCCCACACAAAGGAACAAATGCCCCTGGCACAGGTGCTGGGGACCTTTCAACAGGAAAGACCTAAAGGAACTGCAGTAACTTCCCACAAGTGCAAGGTAATGATTCTCCCAGGTTGTTCTATTTAAGGAGAGTGTTTGACAAACATCTCGAAATCCTCTCTAAAAGAAACAGGGAGCTGCAATTGAGTGGCAAAGCAAGGAGGACACTCCGGGATGGCCAAAGCCAGCCCCGTGTGCAGGGCAGGTGCTGCTTCCCCCTTGCCCTGGCAGAGAGGAGCCCTGGGGCAGCTCAGCTGGGCTGGGGATGGCTCTCATCTGCCCCAGGCTCTGACTGCCCTCTAGTCCAAGGGGTTCTTAGGATCTTCTTAGAGTCAATCTTATCACAGCCAATTCCAAGTTAAAAGCTGGACTAGGCATAGAAACTGCTTGGAAAGCTCACATATTGTTTCTTTAKCTTGTTTGAAGATAGCAAGTGCAACGATGTAGCTGATTATTAACATTTAGCTTTGTGCATTAAGTGAAAGAGCAGTGCAGGTATCCGGGACCAGGCTGTGTGAGCCAGTGCTCCTGGCCTACCCACACTGAACTGAGTTAGTCTTACAATGCTGTCTTCTTCAAACAGTCCTGGAATTACAAGCCAAAGTGTGCTGTATCCTCTAGAAAATGGAAACCAAGCTCCATTCTGATATGTATGCTCTGATCAATTTCCTGTGACGGTATAATTAGCATTGCTTTTGAAGTGGCTGAGTTATATTTAAAAAGTACCTTGTTGTGTTTGAATAAAACCAGAATGAGGCATGATGTTATGGATATCCTTTTATTTTAAAGGAATGGTCTTTTGTTGTCATTTTATTTTTAAATTTTCAACTACAAAACAGATTCCTTACATTCTGCCATAAATAAAAATGAACAATAAGGCAGGACACTACATGAACAAACTGAGAACAACTGTTTTCCAGAAAATGTGAATTAAAAATGCTTCACAAGTATAAGCCATCCAGTTTTTAAAATAAAACTGTTGAAAACCCACAAGAGTTCAAGTGGTAGATGTGTACACCCTCGAAGAACAAAATACAGTTTTGACATTTTGCACTTTTGGTTTTGAAAACCGAGTTTTGTTCAGAGCACATTCTAAGGTTGTTCGGGCTGTTTTCAGATCAAGAACCATATGGGAGAAGAGGCACCACAGTAACAAAACCATGTTCAAGGATTTTTTTGTTTGCAGCTGTCCCTTTTAAATGCTTGACTTTTAAGAGACTGATTCAATGCAAGTCTTTGTCTGTCACAGCAGAACTCCAAACTTGTTTCACCGGATTCTCTTTTGCTGTCGTGCTCTGTAAATGTCATGTACAGGGGGAACTACAGATCCTTTCTCCTCATCATCATCAGAATCCTCATGTGATCTCTTCACAGCCTTGTTGAGAATGGTGTTGTTTTCCACAGGTCCATTGCCTTCCACAGCGATCTCGGGCAGGCCGCCCGTGATGATCCGTACGGCTTCGTCAACAGCTTCAGGGAGAGACACACAGAGCTGCTCAGGGGGGAGCTCAGAGCCTGCCCAGCACCAGCACCCCAGCAGGGACACCCGCAGACACCCTGGGGACACTTCTGCAGCGTGAGACACTTCTCCTGCCCTCTTCTACAAACACTAAGCCTTGCCTGGCTGAAACTGAGCTGTGGTGAGCACCAGTTACAAAGGAAATGCTGCTGCTCCAGCTCGAGCCCTCCCTTTGCACAGGAATTGAGGTCATTTGAGAGCTGCAATAAAACAGGAAGGCCTTTTGGGAATCAGGGTAACTAGTGCATGATTCACCAGAGAGGCTGCAGAGCAAGTCAGTTTCTGCTTCTCAACAGAGGAAGCCTCAAAAATACCCTGTATAATTTAAATAGATATTTTAGTTTCACTCAAAGAAATTCAATCCTACATTTCTTTCTTGATGATAATTTTTTCCTTAAACTAACAAGGAGGGTGAAGAGTAGCATATTATCATCTGCTGTAGGATCTGTGCTATTTCTCTGTTCCAGAACCCTCCTTCCCTTCTTTGCAGGAGCTCAGAAAGCTGCCTGCAGCTTGTGCCCAGGCATTGCAACAACGTGCACTCAGAGTTATGCCTCACCATGCTGCAAATTTGTAATTTCATGTTGCAGCTGCAATGCTGCTGGAAATGCTGCCTTTAAAGGGTATTCTCAAAACCTTAATTTCTTTTTTTCAGCTGATACCACCAACGTATTAAAGAGCAGCTGGTGATTTGCAGTTTTTTGACTTTTTGTTGCCCCCCTCCAGGTAAAAGTGCAAACATCTCTATGCAGATTCCAGTGCAATCTCCTCTGCTCTTAAACACTAATTACAATCTGTAAATGAGGTCTGGGTTTTAGACAGAAATATCCATATGTAAACCCAAGTCTCATGCAGCACTAGCACAGCCTCCAGAGAGGACAAGTAACTTACTGTCTGGCAGTTTGCATCTTCTGAATATCTCCATGAGCTCATCCACTTGAACAAARGGACCCTGATTTGTTACCAAAGGAAAAAAAAAAGTTTAGAAGGTTTTTTTCAACAGAGTGATACACACTGTGGTTCTGTCACGACAGAATGTCTTCCACAGCTTTCTGAAATGTTCAGAGTTCTTTAAAACAAACCTGAAAACAAATAGGAGGTGGCAGGAGCTTCATGAGAACTACAGCTGCTGGTGGAACAGGAAATACCCCGCCTGGGACAGGATGTAAACCTGGAGCTGTGGGGAGAAAAGCTGGGTGAAGCCAGTGCAGGACAGCTGGGCAGAGCTGCTTTTGCACTGCATTGTTATTTGACACCACAAATTAGTACCCTGTCCCTTTTGCCTCTACTAATTCCACACTGTTCACTCCGCCATCTGCTCTGTGATGTGTGTAACAGCTTATTACTACCATTTACCAGACCCCAAACTCCTGGTACTTATTTCCATGTGACCTTGGCATTAATTAAAACACGTGTGCCTTTAGCAAGCCAGTGAAATGAGAGCCTGAGAGTTAAGTACAGGTTTAGATGGCTGAGGAGTAGCAAAGCCTCTGATTAGGCTGGCTGAACAGCCAGGTTCCCAACTCACCACAGGTGAGACACAACCACTCCCCAAAGCCTGACTTACGTGCTAAGTGTCTTGGCTGAAATGGAATCATCTGCTGGGTGTCTGGTTTGGGATATTCAGGTTTCCTGTCTACTTCGTCCTTGAGGACAGGCACAATGGAAGGTGCAACCACAGGGTCTGGAATTATTGCTGCTAGCTTGGCACGGGAGACATCCTGTGAAAGCCAATTAGAGAGTGTGAACTTGGCAGGATCACATTGCTAGCTTCAATTACAGAACAAAACCTCGCTCTGCACCATTTGCTTTTTCCCACTTTGTCTTCATTATCACCTCAGATGGCCTCTCACAAGACCATCTGGGCAAAACTTGCATGGTTTCATTAAAGATTTTAATCCTACGGCGAGCCAGTGGATTGGAATGGAAACACTTGTTTCTGTTCCTGAACGTGTGTTTGTCATTTTGGAGCGGCTCCTTTTTTAGGTTAAGAGGGTTTAGGTGAACAGGTGCAGACCACTAGGCCTTCACAACTATCATTTCTCCCTCATTTCATTCCTAGATTGCTTTAGCTGGAAAAGAAGTAAAGCATAAGGCAGTCAGCAGGCATGCAAAGCATCAGTTCAAACAGGATTACATTTTGGCATGTTCAAGCAGCAGGACTGCACCATCTTAGGTACACGCTGCCCTGCAAGCACTTAGCAAAATGTACTTGTTTGTAAGCTCACATCTAACCCCAAAAYAACTTTGCCCCCACTGCATTCAAAGAAAAGTACTCAGTGGCTCAATGTGACTCTGATTTCCACCTATCAGATTATTTTAGAGCTCTGTGATGGTCAACAATGCAGCTGCTTTGTTAACTTTGATGGCATCTGTATTTTTCATACATTATTTTTCTGTGTAAGAAGTAAGTGGAAGCTGAGGCACTGCTTTAGAACCATGGATTGAGGGTTCTCTTCCTGTCCATGCAAATGGCAATCAGCTGTTTCTGCTTCTCTGCAGCCTTAAAAAATTGTAAACCAACATCCTGTTCTGTTCTAAKGATTCCCCAAAGTGTTAAACGACAGAAATAGTAAGAATAGTTGTGGTTAGAAACAGAACAGGGGACCACCAGATACAGAGGTCTGGCCGAGACTTTGAACTCCACATGGCAGCAAAAGCACTTTAGCCCTAAGAAACAACTGCAAAATTCCCAACAAACACTGGCACGGCAGCACGTGGGCTGTGATGCAGTTCCCAGGGAAGTCAGGGGAGCTCTGCCACCTCAGAGCAGAAGGACAGCCAGCCATATTTCATACAGGTGACCTGATCCTACAACTTTCCCACAGAACTCTGGTGTTTGAAGGAGGTCAGACTGGAGTGGAGGCCTGTAGCTGCAAGATGATGGCATTAACACACTTCCATGGGAAGATGGGAGGTAACCAGAAATACCCAAAAATTGCAGCTGCTACTGATGGTCCTGGCTCCTTTCTGCCCTTGGCCTCTGGCACTTTGCTGCCCAGGAGAAGGAGGAGGAGGAGGAGGAGGAAGCCTATTTTACTTGCTTTTCTAGCAAGGGGAAGGACTATCAGGCAAGTCCTAAACAAGGAATTGCCCAAGATTCCTAGGACTGAGAAGAACACCAGTGAACTGAAGTGYTCTTACCCACTCACCTTATAACCAAGGGCCTTCAGCTCGCTGGCAGAGCAAGGGTACAGATCCATGAACTTGTACCTGTCCACCAGCAGAGCTGTCTCTTTGCCCTCATATTCTTCCTTGAAGGCTGTAAACCTCCGTTTCTCCACCTTCAGGATGCTGGCCAGATCCCCAATGTTACTTTCAAAGGCTAAAAACCGAGCCCAGATCTCCCTGGAACAGAACAGGACACTGAGAGTTACAGAAGGAGGAAGGAACACTGAGCACAACCCAGTTACAAACCCACAAGAGGACRGAGCCAGAGGAGCCCATCTGGGAGGGCATGGCCATTTCTGTTATTTGCTTTAGGTGCATCTAAAATAGGCATTGCCCTCCCAGTGCCTCCTGTATTTCTGTAAGAGCTCTCAGCCTGGTGGACTGCAAAGGAATTTGTTACAGAAAGGAAAGGAATTCTGGTGTCAAGGACTTCAGCATTTGAGGTGAGCTTTTATCAAACACTCTGCTCATCCTGTACACACAGCTTCACTCTGATGCTCACATGGGAAGGACTTTTTACCATGCATTATGATCTAGCTCCTCTGCACGGAGCAGCACATTCTAACTGGCAAGAACACAACAGGCAGCACTTCAGAATTTTATATAGCCCAAAATATATATAGTTACTGCTGATTTCTCCATGGAAAATCTCATATATAACTTAAGCAACATCTGACCATATTTCTGGACTTGATTCAACTTTCATTTCAGCTTTGGAGTTCACCTTTGAAGAAGGTTCAGCTTTTAAGCTGAACTTTTGTCACTTTTAAATTGGGTATAAAAATATTTCTCACAAAAGATCAGAACTGAAGTGCAGAACAAATATGCACAGCAGTGCCATATTTGATTCCTTACTTTTGATGCTTTTGTCTACCAGAGTAATAATGGTGCAGTGAACCCTCAGACTGCAAGGCTTTGGTGAGCATTTTTTTGAGAAAGAAACTTTAAAAGTAGTAATGAAAATATGGCAGTGAGTGGTTAATCMAAGTCCTTTCTGGTTCTTTTCCTGTTTTATTTTCATGGCTGGGAGATGCTCAGCACCCTCCTCAACAAATTCCTGACTCACTTTCTCAGCTCAGCCCACTGAATCCTTATTGTACAGGAGGATTTTGCACTCTATCCTCAACAATCCTGCATCAGTGAGGTTTTAAAGTCAATAAATTAATGAATTTCACTAGAGGTGGGATAGGGACTTTCCCAAATCTGTCACAGCTGTTGCTATTTTGGACAGCATGAAGAGGGGAAGGAACATCTGTACCTAATTTTGTCCTGCTGTTCATGCTTCTAATTTCTTTGGGGTATTTATGGTTGAAAGGGGTTATGTATCTTTTCCAGAGCAGTGAAACTGCTTTTGCAGACATACCCAGATTTCTCAGGTGGAAGGCTCCCTGAAGTTAAAACACGTTCAAACAAAACTCTTGTATTGTTGTCCTCTTTAAAAATAGAAAGAAAAAAAATCACACTGAGTAAAATATATTAAAGACAAGTTAAAAGATGTCCATTCAAAGAGATGTGTACACTGAACTAAGCATAAGGCTGACCTTCATGGATTTGAATTTCAGGAAGTATAAAGAGATCCAGGTGCCTACATAAAACTTCCCTGATGGTAAATTCCAACATGAATTTGTTCTTTGGGAGTCTGTTTTTATTGATAGTCACAAACTTATCCTACTACAGGTTCTTGTATAAGARCACAGCTATTGCTTGGCATCTCTTCAGGATTTCTGGGGGTTTTATCAATTTTCTTGAATTATCTCAGTAGTATATATTGGCAAATTTAAATTTGGCCTTTCAATTCATTTTTTCCCTTTTAAATCAGGGCAATATTAATMTGCTTGCATAGTCCTCAGAATCCTCCCAGAATTATTAGGCCTGGCTCCCAGCAAGCAGTCAGCCTTTGCCCATTGCCAGCTGGGGGGATGGAGAGGTTGGTGGGTTTGTTCCTAAAACTGCCAGCTCCTGCCCTGTGCCCTGCACAACTCCTGCACCGACAGCTCAGAGATCAGTTCTCCTGGGTTTCAGGAGTTCTGCTGGGTTATTAAAATAGACCAATAAACTAGGGAGTTCTAAGATAATTTTTTCTCATGGAAAATACTGACAATACCTTTCTGTAAGTTATGTAGACCCTTAGCTTAACTTAGAACAAAATTAAATATACTTTAACTTAGATAAAATCTCTCATTTTACAGCTCATGGGAGAAAAAACCCACAAAAATCTTTAAACTCCCAGTGCCTGAAAAACCCAGGAACTGCACCTGACAGATGAATGAATGGTGCCTGGTGCACACAGCAGCTTGGGTTTCCTTTTTAAGGAGGCCATTCAGCCCCTGCCCCAGGGAATCCCACCCAGAGCCCTTCCACCCCCACCTCCACCTCCTGCCTGGCTTTCCCCAGCCCCTGTGCCCTGCTCTTTCCATTGCAGCTCCCCAGCACCCTCCAAGCATGACTGACACGCCCAGTACTGATTTTACATCTTGCTCATCTCATCTACTTGGGGAGAACGAGTTTAAATTCATCCTAGTCAGGACCAGCTCATCCCTCACTCCTCTCATGCTGACTGTAAACTGCTCTAAATCTTTTTCCTCAGGATTTAAAYTCCTCAATGTACTTCCCACTGTTCACAGCAGATGCTGCAAAACTCCTGCACTGGCAGTGAGTTACAATTTGGAAAGTTCACTCTCCTCCCTCCAGCAGAATCCAGATTTAATGTCACCAGACTTCTGGAGCTTCGGTTCAGMCAAAGCAGCAGCAGGTTTTGTGTTCAGATTAACTGCTGAGCTTCACACCAAGAACCTGGCCTGGACCTGAACTCACAGAGTAATGCTTCATTAGACCTCTCAAAGCTCAAAGCTTACCATTAAGGTGGGAAAGGTAGTCGATATATGCCAGTACATATTCTGGAATGTCCCCATATTTTTTCAGCCCTAGCTCAAAAATCTTAAAGGCCACAGACTTATCCTGCAAACATTGGAGGGGGAAAAAAAAAATGTTATTAGCTTCAGTGTGCTGTGCAGCCTCCTGGCACTTGTTTAGGATCAGGGTGAGCACCTGTGGTTACCTTACTACAATAATACTCCATTAAAGCTGCAGTAACATAGACATGGTGGCGGGTCCGGGCATCCTCTCTCGCTTTCTTAAATATCGTCCTTCCGGATTTAATGCCTTCTGCTCGCCTTGCAAATTTCATGTACTGGATATAAACCTGAGGTGCACATTAATATTTAAATAGCATCAGTGCTAACAGAGAACACCAGGGTATCATTAAGGTTTTTACTATGTCTGAAGTAATCATGACTCACAAAATACAGCAGATGAATCCTAATAGAAACAAAGCCGTCTTGTGCCTCTGTGCTGTTTTGCTTTAAATACCGAGGCAAACCTTTTTATAGATTTTTTTTAAATAAAAAATGGAATACACCTAAGACTGATCCCATGAAAAGACAGYGGTTAATACAGAGGTTTTTCAAGGAAGGGGAGGTAAGGAGATGAATGTCATTGACATTAGCTGGTGCCTTCAGAGAACTCAAGGCTTGTTGTAAAAATGATAACTTTCCAATAAAGTTAAGATGTCCATAAAGCCAAGGAACAGCCAAAAGGCCTGATGAAGCATTTTACTGTACRTGATACAATCCAACATACAAATCCTCCTGCCTGCAAGTATTTATACCTGATCAAGGAAATAATGAAAGTGCTACTTAATTCAGCAGCCAWTTTGTGATTTGCATTTCTTTGGGATTCAACTCTCCTTCACTCAGAATTAGATCACGAATAGCAGCATTCCTTAGCAGGAGGAACTGGCACATGGTTTCCCATAAAGTGTCAGTGAATGGATACCTCTCCYCTGACACTGACCTGTTGTTTAGTGTTAGGCTTCACACCTTCTTTTGCCCCCTCATGCTTTGTTTTATCTCTGTTTATAATAAACCAAATAGCCTTTTGAGGGCGGGTTACTGCTGACACCACTTGTTCAGCACCACCACAGCTGGCACATGGACAGTGTTCACTGTGTCACTGCAGCAGAGGTACAGCAACACTCTGCTATGCTGCCTATGTGGTGCATTGCAGATTTATTTGCAAACTACATGGCCACAGGATGCTTGTGAAATATTTTATATCTTTTACCTTCATTACTCGTTGTAAAAGAGACAGAGGAGGAAAGCGCACATRTCTTAGCGTATTTCAATGGATTAAAGATTGTAATTCTGCCCCTCAGTACTCCATGCCTGTGACCCAAGGAATCCTGCAGGAGCTTCCCCACTCTGTGCATGCACTGGGTGCCACTCCATGGGGCTGTGGRGGCCCTGAGGATGATCTTACCAGCGTGGGGTCGATGTCCTCGATGGCCAGGAGCCGGTTGTAGATGCTGTGCACTTTCTCGTACTTCATCCGGCTCTGGGGGAAGGCAAACACACACACTGCTCACTCACTCCCTYCAGATCACCTCCCAGAAGGCAAAACTCAAGCTGAAGACAAAACTGAATTCTCCTGCTCCCATCTTTCCCTGGCTGAACACCGTGTATGCCAGTCCCTTTACCCAGATGCATATTCTGTCTTGTGCAGACATTTTTTACTTCCCACACTAATTTCCCACTAATGGTTACCTACATGCTTTTCAGGAGTCCTTGAAGTCTTTTTCTAATGCAGTAATGCTGCAGCAGAACTGCCACTGGAGGTGTTTGGCATACAAAGACCACATCCTTTACCTCTGTCTAAAAGCAATGTGCAGATAGGTGGGAACACCATCTCCTCAACTCTCCTTAACTCTCCAACCTACACATTTCCAATAGTCCATTCTGTTCCCTGCCAGCTGCAGCCCTCCAGGCTGTATTGTGCAGCCTTGAAAAACCAGGACACAGCATACAGGAGGCTGCACTGAGAACCAAGGAAGGATTTTTCTTTTAGAGGCAAAGGCTTCCCCCCCCGCCCCCCGTTGTCCTGAAGTTCTCCYTGGAAAGATTCTTTCATGATAAAATAAGTGGGCAAATTATAGCCCACAGAGGACTCCACAGTCCTCATCTGCCCAGTGGGAAACAGCCTTTATTCCTGCTGGAATAAACACCACTGGGGCACTGCTCCTTGTGGAGGCTGCACAGTGAGGTGCTGGCCTGGGGAAAGAGACTTCTCCAGAGAGCTGCAGCAAAGGTGGCTCCCATCTTCTGCCMCAGCCCTGCCAAAAACACATCACCTCCCCAAGAATCAGACGGGAAAGGTGCCCTTGATGCCCACTTTAAAAGTGAAGAAGCTGATGCTCTGGGAAATGGAAATTTTTAAGCATTTCACCCTTATGATAATTTCAGCAATATAGTCAATATTGAAATGGAAAGACAGTGGATTTTCATAGCTTTTCCTCTCCATTTTGTCAGCTCCATCTCAGAAACACTGAACGAGAATAAGGCTAGAAGAATCAGTAAATTAATTTTACAGAACTTTGTGTACTCAGTATGTTTCAAATAAATGACAGTATTAATGGGAGAYGTTATTTGGATTTTAATGTCAGTACATCACTATTTTTGCTCACCTCTTCATAATCTGCATATGCAAAATAAAGAAGCATATTCTTCTTTAATAAAGTGCTGATCGCTCTTTCATAAATATTAGCAGCCTCATCACTGAAAAGTTTAGCATTGTTCATGTCCTGTTATAAAATAAGTATAATAATACAATTGTTCAGCATCTGTGACAACAAAGGCCAATTTAWGGAATATCTTCTGTGTGTGACAAGCCCCAGTGAATTTCCATTCAGTGCTCCAACAAAGAGATAATCATCTCCCCAGTACTTAMGGAATCACAAAATAAGGCCCAAAAAATCCCCCAAGCCTAAAGCTGGCTAAGATTGAACCAATTTTTCACAATTCTTGTCTAAAATGCAGACATTTTTATTTCTTAAAATTTTTAGTTTCCCCATTTGAAAATTCTGAACACRCCTCAACTACTTTTTCACATCCCCCTCCCTGATTCTGAGGAAAAACTGAGAGTACAGCATGTCAGAGCAAGGAAATAAGAGAAAGCCAGTGGCAAGCTGCTTACCCCTTTCTCAGCCAGCAGCTTGCTGGACTGCTCAAGGTACTGAGCTGCTTCATACCAGATGTCTGGGTGGTGGCCCAGCACCAGGAGACACTGCTCATAGGCAAACATCACTGTGGGCAAAACACCAGAGAAACACTCCTTGCAAACGGTGCCACCATTGTACAACCCAAGTATGGAATGCAAAATTCACCAAATAAATCAGACAGCATCAACACTAATTGGCTTTGAATACAATGGTCACTGCTGCAGTTCTTTTATACTGCCAGGAACTTCACGAAGCACAACCAGCAGCTAAAACCTGCCTTGTCCACAGAGGAACAAGCACAGCTCACTCAAAATCAGCCATAAAATCAGGCTGCCATCTGTTCCCTGACCTGCACCAGAGGTTCAGTGGCACACAACTATAGCACTGCCTCCCAAAATCCATTTCTTATTTTCAGCTTGGCTTTAGCAAAATCTAGATTGTTTTTTATAAAGAAACCACCCACACAATTCAAGAAACTCCATCAACATCTACTCCAGCACGATCCCTGAACACCAAATCACGTCCYGGCTTCTGCAGGTGCTGAGAAATACAATTCTCCACGCCCTAGAGACATCAGATTACCTCTTTTTGTTATCAGAGTTTGATCCTCKGTGCGTAGAGGGTTGCTCTTTTCCCACTGGATGTACTTCTTCCACATGTCCACCTGCTGAGCCTCCTGGGGGGTGTTCTGTGGGGGCACGGAGGGAGCGTTGCGGTCCAGGCCCTTCATCACCGTCTCGTATTCCTGAAACAGAAGCAAGGCTGTGAGTTTAAACACATTGAACACTTCCTGCATGTTATGCTTCCTAAAACAAATGGAAACCTTTTAGCATGCCAGCCTTACTAGCCTGCGCACACTTTTATTTGATGTAAGAACCAAGTTTGTGGAGTTCAACAGAACAAAGAGAAGTCAACAGAAGGGTTGTACCTTTGCCACACGTCGTGCATTCATGTAATCTCTACTCCTGTCCTCGATCATCTTCTTGGCTAAGTGAATATTGATGCCCTGGARAAGGGTGAAAAAAGGAATTGGCAATGTGCAATTTCCCTTTGGACATACTGAATCTTCTTTTATGCAGGAAAGAGCTTGAAAGGGGATGCAAAAGTGAGCAAAGACAAAGTTATTTTAAGATACCAATCMCAAAATATTTATTTCACCTAATAAATATATGGGCAAGAACTTATATCAGAGGATGAACTCACTACTAAAATTCAAGTGACCTGAAGCACCTCAGCTTACGTTTAATCACTTTCAAACATACAATGAGCTTCACATGAACCGTTGTGGGTGAAAGCRGGAAAATCTGTGATTTACAATTTTGCTCTTAAATGGTGGTCAGTGACAGCTGCCTGACTGAGAGCACAGGAGCAATTTGATTTTCTGGTACAAGGAGTACCAGGGATTGACCTCCAGGCTCARAGCTCTGCTTTCCCCTCCGTTCCTGAAGGAACTGACAGCTCTTAGAAGAGGTTCCGTGCAACACATGGAACGTGGTTCCACGCAAAGGCTCCTGCCCTTGTCAGCTGGGGCTGAGATGTGTCAGCCCTGCCTGACACCCTCCAGGACTGCACACACGTGCAGAGGGCTCTGCTGCGCTGCTCTGCAGGAGCAGCAGGGGCTGGGGGCAGCCAGGCCCKGGGCACAGGCTCCTGCAAGAACAAAACCTGGCGCAGGAAAAGCAGCCACCCCTCGGCTATGCCTGGGTCTGGGCGGATTTTGCTGCACCCCAGGCCCGTGCAGAAGATGTGCACAGCTTTCAGGCCAAGCACAAGGAGCCCCTGAGCCGGGAAGCAAAGGGAGCTTTGCCCTCGCTGCAGAAGCCAAGGCAGCGTCTGGGATGGCAAACTGGGCCACGTGGCACACAAACCCCACAGAGCCCCAGCTCAGCCAGGACCAGGCTGAGGGTACAGCAGGACTCTCCCAGGATGCACTCCCAGCCGTGCAGGTTTGTGAGCCCGATTGTCACTGTGTCACTGAGCCACGTCTCCCTGAAAGCTCTACCACTCTGAGCATTCAGTTAATTAAAGACTGGTGACTGACTGACAGCCTGGTATTGTTACCTGGTGGCTACAGCTGAGCTGGAGGAAAGCTCGGATTACAGCAAACGGCCACCACCTTTCCATACTGAGACCTGCATGAAGCCTCTGCTGTTGGGCTGCTGACATGGGCAATCCCTCCCCCTCAAAGAGCCCTTCTGGTGAGGAGCACTGATCTCCCTGGGCCAGGACACCCGAGAGCAGCAGCCTGTCCCCGAGGCCAGAGCAGCCACCACAGGRCAGGCAGATCCCTGTGTCCCAGCAGAGCCTGGCCCCAGCCTGAGGGTCTGCAGGAGCTCCAGGTGTCAGCCAGAGCTGCCTCGGCTGGGACAGCTCCGAGCCTCTGGCAGCTCCCCAGGTACAGTGAGAGCGGGGGGAGCCCGCAGCGAGAGCCCCTGCTGGCTGTGCGCGGGGGAAGGGCGCTTCGTGGGGAAGCTGTGCCGGGGATTTCCCTGCACTGGAGAAGGTGCGTCCTGCACACCCTCCCTGGGGACAGCAGTGCTGTCCCCAAACACCTACGGGGCACTGAGCTGCCATGGTACGCGCTCGTGGCTGGAGA